>CM063508.1:117506916-117574416 GCA_032207245.1 Pardosa pseudoannulata
TTTTCAATGTTATAGCCATTATATAAATTAGTTCCTTAATTTGTCCCTGACTTTTTACGCTTGCTTTCGCAAGTACACAGCATGAGTCCAACACTATTGCCTCCACGACAAAAAGCTGCATCGTGGTATTTCTACATGCAGTTCACAATACAGAGAAAAAAGTGGCGGAAAAAACTCTACGTTATGGCATCCTTTTCGTACACGATGTCTAACTCACGTCAAAACATAAGAGGGCGATCAAAAAAGGTATTGCCATTTCCGCTGCCCCATTTAAAAAGAGCGATTGAGACGTCCGATAAAGACAATGTTACAATTTGCATACTGGTCGCTAATTAAAATGCGGCTAATGGGCAACAGGCTAAGAGCCGGTCTTCACCTCGAGTGTTAGCGATATTTGGCGAGCCAGTGTTTATAGCAGCAACAAGCGGGGTCTTTTGTTGCGCTTCGATGCAGCCGCCTGATAAGGATGCTTTGCCAGCAGCTCTACTTCTTCTCAAGGTAGCCCGTTACAGGCGAGTGACAAGTCTTCGCTGATGTTTGAATGGAAGGTGGACAAATAAGTTAAGACTGCTTAAACACATACTTTTTTATTCATTGCTTTGCGTAATCTTCGGTGAACTGTTCCACATGCTGTCTCTAGCTAGGGAATTCTGTTTAGATGAAATCCTTAATAGGCTCTTCATAGCTGAAAATCACATTAAAGGGCCTTAAGGACTCTAGTATTTTCCTACACAGACAGAGATAAAGATCCATATTCGCAATTAAGTAAACCGACTTATTAAGTAGTACATTTTATATTATTCGAAAAATAGCATTAGTTAATGAGTCCATATTCATCATATTTCAAAGCAAGGGGATAAAGCAGAATGCATTGTAGATACAGGTAGTCCAAACCAGTGGAGAACAATGTACTGATTTTACTAAACTGTAAGTAAAATAATTGTAAAGTTAAATACATACATTAAGTCTTAAATGTTGTGACCAAGCCAATTATATCTGTCAACTGCCAGCAGCTATACTTATTCAAGTAGCCCGTTACAGGCGAGTGACAGTTCTTTTTATCTTCTGCTCTGAATGCAAAAATGTTTAAATGGAAGATGGGTAAATACACTGCGAAGACACATACATTTAATACATTTCTATATGCACACTCAACTGAGATGTTTCAGGCTGTTTCTAGCTATAGGGGGCATTTCTTAGATTAAAAATTCTGAAACATTTTAGGCTGCAACACCCTTATCAAACTAAAAATAATCTCTCGGAAAAGCTACCTTTAAAGCGCAAATTTAAGCTCATTTGTTTTTAATACAATGAATGAAACTATTTGGGTGAATTTTCTATTGTTCTTGAATATAGCCATAGCATCCTGGCATACTCTTGAAACTTTTCTGTAATAGTTACCCTTAAAGATGTTTGAATATGAAGCCAATGAAGAAAAAAAACCTGTTTCCCTACCAACTATCTCTGTCAATTTCTGTATTCCCTTGTGGATAAAAAAAAACCCTTTCACCAGATTTGCACATATCTTAACCCCTTGAGGACCAGCATGTAAATGCTTTACGAATCAACCGTTGTGAAAACCGTTGCCGTTTACACCATTTAGTAAAGAAATCTAGCATTTAAAAATTAAAATAAACCGTTCAGATCTCCTATTACGCATACGCAACGCTGGTCTTTCAATATCAACCGTAGATCATCGCGTATAGGCGACGCTGGACTAATAAGAGTGAAATCGCTGCGTCGAGTATACGAGACGTGGGTCGCGAAGGGGTTAAAAAGGCAAGTCTATTTTCTTTTCAAGAAATTTCTTTTCTCTATGATTCCCGTTAAGTTGAGTTTATAAATAAAATATCCAGAGTCGGAAAATTCTTCAGCAGAAAATAATATTAATTGAAACTTTAAACTGTGTCTAAAGTTCATATTCATTACAACTAGTATATTATGAAGTACAAAAGAATATTTAAAAAAATAAAGCAAAAAAATGCAATCAAAAGGCGATTTTAAAGAATGCAATGAAAGAGCAATTTAAGTTTCCGCCATTTTTGCCTAGCATTGTCCCCATCAACAGGAATGGTCACACTATATTCCATCGTCAGACTATATTTGATTTTTACAAATTCAAAACAGATAAATTAAATCTAGACCACCTTAAGCAGGATAGTGTTTTAGGTTTTTCAGTATTATCAGTAGTCTTTTTTGAACTATATAAGGGCTTGCTTTTCAGAAGGAAAGTTGCCTAGGAGCAATATACTATATATATATTTTGTATGTTTAAGGCGTAAGAGATCCTCCATTTACCAGTCATGGACCACGTTCAGTCACTATGAACATCTGAGGACATTATCAGTCTTTTTGGAAAGTTAATGGCGTTACGGTGATATTTATCAGGAATGTTTTCTATTTCAGGACAGATTATATGTTTAAAATTTCCTTTGGGTGTATAATATCTCTAGTTATGTCAACATAAAGTAGTGTATTAAGATGGATCTATAGTTAGGTGTCTGAAGGTTTAATATCTGTGGATCTCGGTAGCCAATTTATAGGCAACATCAAACACTTCTTTCACCAAAGTCATCAAGATGAAATTTTCGTAGTTGATGAAGTGAAGGGGACCACAATTTTCAGGTGTAAGAGTCTGCTTTAATGCCTTCCACTCTATCGTATGAAGCGTAGACTTAGACATGATTAATTTGCGAAACAGTTGTGGTTATAGATGTCTGCGACTACACTATATCCTTTTTTAAAGGCATTAATGACATAGTCTGTTGTTTTCGGGCGATCACTTCTAGGCAAATCCGCTACAATTTCCATTGTCTTCAATTTATTGTATAATTTCAATTTCACAAGGAGGATTTTGTTTAACGCTGTTTAAAGTTTTCTCTTTATCAAAACAAAAGATTTCAACTCGGCTAACTACGCAATAAACATTTTGCTGCAAATTCGCCATTTCTTATTATGTCAATCGTGTGCATGGTTTATTCCATGAAGAATACAAATAAAACATAATTGCCAATTTCCCCGATGGAAATATGTTTATTTTTCGATAAATAAAATACTGGCAGTTTACTGGATGAAAATTATTCCATTTATAAAACTAATGTTTACTTGTCGATCGAGACTTTTGGAAAATGATTGCGCACGCATAAAAAATTAAATACTTTTTTGTATTTAAATTAAAAATTTTCCTCTATCATACACACTTTATTGAAATAAAATATTCTTATAGACAAAACGTTATTGGTATTTACATTTTTTTCGACTATGTAGCTGCATTAGTAAACCTTGTAGCTAGTATCTCCATAAATAATTGGTATTTTATCTTGCTATTTTAACTACTTGCACATTACCATATTGCTAACTACACTGAAAGATTTTACCAAATCTATTCAAAATGAAAATAATAAACATCTATTGAGAGTCTACTGCAGCTTTAATTAAGGATAGAATTTGAATATTCAAAGTGAATAACTTTTCAAAAGAAGATAATTTCAGGCATAAACAACTTCTTATGAAATTTAATTTTCTGTTAGCGTTCGCCAAAAAAACTTTGTAACCTTCAAAAGTAATGACGATAACTGCTTGAAAAATTGATTTTACAGGTACAAAATTTAATACATTTTTTAACATCGTCTTTCTAATTATTTCTGGCTTTTAACTATTTATTAAATACCAACTAACATATGTTTTTCATTTCAAGATTGCATTTTTTAAAGGCTCATTCAGATGAAATTGTAAAAAATCTAAAAAGTGCTGAATACAGTTGATCTACAATTGTTAGTTGTGTTGATTAATGTTGCTTCTAAAGTTTTATTTCATTGTATCAGAGAACAATACTCTCTAACGAACAATACATTTTAAGCTTAAATTAATCTTACTTTTTTTATTATTTTACATTTCAAATGAAAAACGAAACTTGCATTACTCCTACATTTCATATAAAAGTAGAAGACATGTAACTACAGCAGCACATTAACCTTAAAGAAAATTTCTGCTGCTAACCATTATTTACAATATTTACAAATCCACAACTGTTATCCTTGAATGATTATTCCATCCCATATGAGCAAGTGTTTTTGTTTCTAAATTGCTACATTATTTCTCCTCTCTCCGATAAAATAAAATAAAATGGATGAAAGCATTTAATTGGCTGCATGTACCAAAGAAATTTTTTACTGTTTTTTACTAGAAAAATGCTTTGTGAGTGAATAAAATTCTCGTTTCTTCAACCCTTGCAGGTTAGAGCAGGGTTCTTCAACTTGGATTCTTGGAAATTTTTTGATGGCGAAGAAAAAATGTTGATCAGTTAAAAGATTTCTGTAGCAACTACAAATAAACCTGGTTTAAAGTTTTCATGGACAAAAAAGTGTCTCAATCTTGAACACTTTATCATATAGGTATAAATATATTTTTAATGCAATTACTACATGGCTTTTAGACATTAATATATCATTTGTACGGTCAGTAACTGAAAATTAGTTAAAACATTTTTGCGAAAATTTTAATTAAATAAAATTATTTAACCATTAGAATTCTCTAAAAATAATGAACAAACTTTGGTTAGATTATAGCGTTGCGGTCAATCTTTTTGCAACACAACCGCTAATTAAATCGGGGCTTACATCGGGCTACAAACATCCATGACAGAAGCTGGTATATGCCTCGCAGACTCCAGCACCGATAGGTACTTCCCTGCTATTTATTTCTAAGTTAAACATAAAGAAACACAAAGATTTCTTTACTTTAATATTATACTTTGCTATTCATCAACACTGCTCGAATGTCGCAAGGGAACCCTTTTTTCCCTTCCGTTTAGTATTCTTCTTTTTATCCTTTTATCATATTAATATAAGAAGTCATGGTTAGTCAGCTCCTGTAATTGTTGGTTAACTGGTCTGTCGATCGTAATGTTAATAATATTGATTTGGCCGTTGGTAACTTCCCACTAAACCTGATTCTATACGATTTCAAACACCTTTGGCAGTAGTTTGATTATAACGATATTTCAGGAAGACTACTCCCTATCAATTAAACCGTCGTCCTGATCAGGCACAAAGAAAATAAATTTTAGGCGTCCGTACTTTAATATTGTACCTTGCCCACCATCAACTGTGCACTCATGCCACAACAACGTAGTTTTTTCTTATGAATGCAGTACTCATTCCTAACCTTTGTTAATTTCAAGCCGTATATAATTTGATCATCCTATTACGAATCATATAAGAGCTCAGTCGGCAAAAGCAACGATCTCGCAAATGGAGGGTTGTGGGTTTGGAACACAAGACGGCCTAAGATCCGCCATGTTCGTTAGAGGTGACTGGGGCACTTAAAATATGTTCGTGGTCACAGTGTCCTCCAAGTTCTCAATCAATACCTCTGGGGGTGTCAGGACAAGCCTATGAGTCTTCTGCTTGGTCCCTGCTTCAAAATTAAGTGGACCCACTTGACCCTAGAGGTGCTCTAGAAAACGAAATCACCCCTTTGCCTTAATACGAGTAGCCTCCGGCTCAATCGTGCTTGGTTTGACCAAGTGTTATAAGACAACAACAACAACACAATCATATAAGCATTAAACTTAGCTGTCTAAGTGCAGGTCTCACCAAAGTAATTTAACTACTAACCACTATTAACCTATAGCGCCAACGAATGGTGAGACGCAATTCTAATTTTAAACAAAGATTAATCGCGGTTAGCAGTCAAACGACTTTGGTATGACAGTCCTTAATGGGAATAGTACAAACTTATCGCACAGTAGAGTATTCTTACAGAATAAAGGATTCAGCTGACTATGAATGGTTTTTGGCCGCCGAACCAAAGGGGAACTGAGATAATATCTACCACTACAAAAATTTAATTTCTTTCTTTAAAAAGAGGAACAAGGTTTTTATACTACAAAATTTTTTGCACTGTAGAATTTTGTAAGAGACAAGTTTTTAAGATTACGGTTTTTCGTTGTATTTTACTACACAGACACATCTGAAGCAACATAGTTACTTTCGAGAATCGAACCTTATCGAACAATTCCTTCACTGAAACTTATAACTCTAACTACTATATAGCGTAGTTAAAGTCTCCATATAGAAACGATATCACTCATCTGTTTTAAAGTGTTTTAATATAAAAATGTGAGGAATTGTCTGCATATAACGTCGATGTGGGTGAATTTCACATAACTGTGGAACCATAATCGGTGTCATTTGTGCAACGTAGAATGTCAATACTATTATGAAAATAAACGGTAGCAACAGCACAAGCACAACAAATTTGCTATATTTGTTGCAATATAATTGCGAAATATTTAAATGACATACTCGACAAATCTGAATCAAAGGAAGAAAAGCAGAATAATTTAGATAGAGAATAAGAACAATGACAATGTTTAAACGAGTGTTAAAATATCCTTAATAACCGCTATTTGAAAAAATTCATAGCTGCAAAAATCAAAGGTAGCGTTTTTGAACATTGGAATTTTAAGTAATACATGTAGTTAATGTCATTCCCTGTGTTGGAAAATTTACCTGTACAGTATTTTATATATAGTTATTGTATTTAATATACAGCTAATTGATAATCAACTGTCATTTAGGGCCGGTCCCACCAAAGTCCTTTAACGGCTAAGCGAGATTAATCTCTGTTTAAACGGAGAATTACGTCCTACCATTGGTTAGTGCCTTGTGTTAATCGCGGTTAGACATTCAGCGACTGTGGTGAGACCGGCTCTAAGACTCGCTTAATATGACATAAAATATACTTTTATCTGGTATTAACAGTTAGCTGAAGCTAATTTGCATTTAACTACCACTAACATACATGCTGCTTATAACCGGTTATCAAATCAAAGTTGCTGCTTTACTAACTATCCTGTTTTAAAGTTACAGATTGTGCCACATACCTTACGATTGATAAACTAAAACTTTATTTAGCAGAAAACTCTAACGTTTTCTTAGTATATGAACATTTAAAAATATAATGACAAAATATTGGATAAAATAAAAGAATAAACATGAAAAATATTTAGAAATATATAAAGCACTGATATGAAACACAAGCTTTATTATTAAAAAGAATATTTACAATCAGATAATTTTATAAACTTTTAATTTTTACTCTCAGATCTTGGTTACAGTTATCCATCTGTTCGAACCTTATGATACAGGTCATTGATCGCCAAAATATCGATCATGAATTACCAGTAGCTCACGGGGAGGTTTTCAGTAGATTCGAATATCACGCTACTGTTAGTTTTTTCTAAAGATTTTTAATTATTTTTTATTCATTACATATCTAAATAAGGGTAAAAGCCTAAAAGAGTTAAGACGACAAAGCAACAACTAATTAAAGCCCATTTTATTGATTTCGGTCAAAAGATAGTTAATAAATACCTCTTGGTAGCCTACAATAAGATTAAAATAAGGTACAATAGCTGAGAGCTTTAATAAGTATGGCGACATTACTATTATCGTCAAAGTTTTTATTCCAAATCGTCATTGTCACAGTAACCAATTTCATTGTAGCATTCAATATTATAAAGTAATGTAACTTTGAGAAGCACTACTTTTGCTCTCTGGGGGAAATTAGGTTGTACACGTGAACGAACATTCGACTGTAACTTGCATTGTTCTGCGATGCAACCACGCCAAATTCAGACGAGCTCATTCTGAAATAGAAGTGTGAAAGATAGACATTATTGGAGAAATGAGTAGGTAGCCATGTTTAACCATGTGTAGCCATGTGCCTTTCGATCGCGAAGTTAATAAACCTTGATTTGGTCAAAGTATTCAAGAGTTGGATAAAAGTATTCAAGAATTTGAAAGAAGAGTATTCTCTTTCTCTAATTTATCTTGAAATTTTTCTATTCAAGAGAAAAGTATACTAGTTTTCAAATATCATAAGACTATATTTGTTGTGAAAAATAAACATATACTATATATATATATATATATATATATATATATATATATATATATATATATATACATATATATATATATATATATATATATATATATATATATATATATATATATATATATACATATATATATATATACATACATATATATATATATATATTATATATATATATATATATATATATATATATATATATATATATATATATATATATATATATATATATATATATATATATATATATATATATATATTACATGTTGAAAAATACATCATGTAGTATAGAAAATCGTGGAATTTAGAATCATTACGCTGTGGTTCCTGGGCAATATTATGCATGTGCATATATATAACATGGATTGTCTGTTGTTTAAACTATCATATTTGTGAACAATCTGCAGCATATGAGATTTATTCAATATTTCTATTAATACGTTTAACATTAATAGTAGTTCTAAACATTTAATCGGAAAAAATTTAATACCCAGACCGAAGGCTGGGTGCGAAGCAGCTAGTATACTTATATTGCTTGAAAAGCTATAAAAATATCAGAAAATTTATTAAAAAAAAGATTTCTTTTTAAAATAAATGAAAGGTTTATGCCATTAAACTAAAAATACTCTCATAGGTAAGCTGGTACCTTTTGGGATGTTGAACAGCTGACATCTGAACACCAGAAACTATACGTGTATGCATGCGTGTAACTACACGAAATTAGTTTTAAAAGATAAATTACGTTCTTCTGTAGCAATAATAATAATTATAATAACCTTTAGAGTTCTATGCCAACATAAATTGTAAGGGACTGTGAAGGGTAGCTTTAAAAAACAGATGATTTACTACGAACATTTTGTACAGTTTTTTTGTATCACTAGATAGTGCAATTCTTTAATTGAAATGAAACTTCATATATGATAGAATCTATGAAGGGAATCTTTTAGTGCCGACTAGTTTAGTTTCTTTGAGTTATAATTAAAATGCTATAATTTAGAATGAAATATAAGGGCAAGAATCATATTCATACCCCCATTTTCAAACCAGGAAGTTGTTGCATTGCCCACATGTAATCAGATAGGAATATACACTCTCATTAGCTGAGTGAAGCAAATTTAAACACAATGACAGATTACCAGAATAGAACAGACGCCATCGCGCACACAATTGGCTTCTTAACACCGATTACCTTGAAGATTAAGACCGGAGTGGTCAAGACAACTGGAAGCTGGTCCCCTCACCCTGTTACTACTGATATATCAACGGAAGAGAAATGCACGTAAGGTCAAAAGCATAATTTTTAAATGTGTTTTGACTAGATAACCCATTATTTATTAACTACCTGGCTAATTTCTTTTTACCTTTGTAACTTGTAACGTACAAAGTTACTTGATAATCAAACGACTTAAACCTTTTGCATTAAGTTCTAAGAATAATTACTTTACAAATTAATTTCTTTTCTTGTTTTTACGTTTGGAATATCGTATATATATATATATATTGTTGAGGTTTAAATGAGGACACATGATAATAGTTCTAAAATGAGAGATGTAGACAATATTCACTTTGAGGGGTGTTGACAATCGGCGTGGGGGATTTCCTTTCATATCATAGATGGTACACATAAGGTGCTACCATATTGCAGTAGAGATATCTCATAAGTGACTTCTGCGTTATAATGATATCATAAAGGGAAATTTATGGTGCCAAATTCCTATCTCTGGCGATTTCTGATATCATTATCACTTGAGAGTTGCCATTTTGACTGAAATATGGTTAATTATAGCAGCTATAATATTGAGATTTAAATGAAGGTTAATTATAGCATTTTTAAAAGTTGAAATGTAAGTAGATTTTTGCTAATTAAACAACTTAAATCTGTTGCTTTTAGTTTTGGGGAAGATTACTTGGTAATAGGATTTTTCTTCCATTATGTATGATTCACGTAGTTTAAACGGGGATTCATCATAGGAAGTTTTAAATCAGATGGTCATGAGTCGATTTTTTTCGAATGAATTTACTTAAAATGAGAAAGTTTATACTGTCGTCTAATATGAAATATTACTCAAAACATATATACAGTTTACAAAAGTTACTTGAAAATATAACAACTTACACATCCTTTCAAACGTTTTAGAAAGTTATTTTACAAGGGGATTTTTTTACATTAGATATGCTGCATATAGTAATAAGATTTAAATAAAGCACATCATAGAAATCTATAATAGTACGTCAAGCTGAGATTTATTTTTGAGTCAGCAATTAATACGTGGAAATGTTTACTGATACCTAGAGAAAGAGTGGCCAGATTATACCCGCGAAGAAATTCTTGAAATTTACAATTGAAACAAATAAAGCATTGTAGAAAATATAATATAGTTCATCTGATTTATTGATTTTTATTATAAAAATATATAATTAAAAATAAATATGTATACTAAAATATTTTTCAAGTATTATATTTTTGAATTATAAATAATAATGATAGAAACTGCAATATCAATAAACTGTTTGGGATTTTTGCCCCCCCCCTCTCTCCCTTTCTATATATATATATATATATATATATATATATATATATATATATATATAATATATATATATATATATATATATATATATATATATATATATATATATGTATATATATATATATATGTATATATGTATATATATATATATATATATATATATATATATATATATATATATATGTATATATGTATATATATATGCATATATATGTATATATATATGTATATGTATATATATATATATGTATATATATATATATATGTATATATATATATATGTATATGTATATATATATATATATATATATATATATATATATATGTGTGTGTGTGTGTGTGTGTGTGTGTGTGTGTATATGTATATACATATGCATATATATACATGTATGTATGTATATAAGTGTATGCTTGTTTAAGTTCATTATATCAGTGTTTAAACTAATTATAACAGACAACAGATTATTAATAAAATTAATTATCTGAATTTAATTTATTATATGAAGGTCACAAGGAGAATAAATTAGAATTTTATTGTTTGCCGTACACTAAGCCATTTTTGCCTTCAGTACAATATAACTATTTGTAATCTATTTACCTAATAAATTTTGAATAGCTTTAATATAATTTAAAAATATTATTTTATTTATTTAAAAATTCCAGTATAGAAACTAACTCATAAATATTATTTACATGTTACGAGATTAATAATAATAATCTAAGAAACTTTAACTTGGCACTAAAATAATTTTTATAACTTAATGTATGTTTTCCCAGTGGGCTCTTAACATCTTTCCCCTAAGATTCAAAATATTTTCTATCCATATAAAACTGATCAAAAACTAGTGCTTTTTTACGACGCTAAAGAGACAAGTTTTTAACAAGTGAAGGTGCAGAAATTTATCCAACTTTTTATGTAACCATAACTTGTATTTTTACTTGACATTAGCACAATTTTTAAGAAGATTTTAATGTTGTATTTGTGAGTATTTTTATATAATATATACTGATATAGGTTGATAATTATAGTTTTATAATACTTAAATGGACATACATTTTTACTGAGAAAAAACATTCATACATTTTTAGGTACAGTTGTCAAAAATGCAAACAGAAATTTGAATTCAATTTTTCAATCAGCGTTTCTTAAAAAGTCAGTCAAATTTAATAAATAGTATAACACGCTATTTCTGTTCAATTCGAGATTATAAAAGTGAAATTTGACACATTCGTTACTTAACCCCTTATATAGCGTATATATATAAGCTTTGCGCTTGGATGCATTAACTATCCCGTAATGGGTATGTGTATATCTTTAATATGTTAAGTGTTGTATAAGTGAGTGTACTTAATGACAATCAGGAAAGTACTACTAAACGTATTGCAGGAAGACCTATATATACGCCCAAAACTGTTAAAGCATTGAGTGCACAAGACGTATATATTCGGGCTGTTAAGGAGTTAAATAACAAAGAAAACTATTAATATTTTTACAAATAACTTTAAGATTTGCACAGTTATTAATTAACGTAGCACTTATTTAGATACATATTGAAAAGTCAAGTGCAAAATGAAATTCGTATGTTATACAAAATTCTCAATTTTAGAGAAAGTAAAATCACAATACGTTCAATTTATTACTTTATTAAATATTTTCACCTAACATGATGGTCATGATGTTTAACATTTAAAATCTCAAATGGAACAGATAAAACATAATGTACAAGGTGACTTGAACTGACTAATTTACTTTTACTACTTTTTGGTTTACTATGTACTGAATATATCATACCTAGAGTATGATGCACAGAAATGCAATTCAAATAACTTAATAACTTTTACAGCGGATTTTTGCTTAAAATTAGATGAAAGCATAATACTAAACGTGAGCATTGTAACCTATCCGGTCCCTTTTTCAGGTGACACAAGGAAGAATCAGGTGTGTCTTGTATAATTAAATTATTTACACTTCTGCTATATACATCATTTCACCACTATAAAAACAATTTCTAATCACAGGTAAGTGATTAGTACACATAGGACTGAGTAGAGGCGGGTACCTAAACTAAATTCAGTCTCTGCCGAAATATGGGGGATTAGACGGAAGAACAATTCGTAGCTCTCTCGAAAGTTCGCTGAAGTATAGGTAGAAGATCTAAGCACAGTTAGTTCTGAAGAACTGCAAACATTCCCGAAGAGGATTATATTAGAAAACGAAAGAATCCCAAAGCACAGGGTATCGCTTCAATCTCAGCAAGAGATATATCCCAAGACGGGATTCCGCTAAATAAAACTCTCCGATGGAGAGACTGGTCGAGGCGACCTCCAAGTTAGCCGTTGCGGGCTACTCCTTAAAGAAAAGATCCCAAGGTGGGATTATAGCAAAAATTCTCAGGTAGAGAGACTGGTCAAGGCGACCTCTGAATTAGCTGGTTGCTAGCTAACTAACTTTTCTAAAAAAAAATCTTCTCTCGTCTCTTTCTAGGGGAGGGGCCTCAGCCACAATTTCACTATTGGGTCACCTAGCGATGACCTCACGTTCGACCAACTGGATTGGTCCGGGTTAAGCAATGATCGGCCGCAAAGCCAGGGGTCCCTGGAATTCTTAGCGGCTACATCTGAGTAGCGGAAAATCCTTTGTCATTCCCGCGATCATTTTTTCTGCTGTCAGTGAAGGTGCCTAGTCGTCTGGCATATTGTTCCTTTACTATAGGGCACAGCAATGTAGACATCGTAGTGCCTTGGAAAACAATCCTTTTGTATCCACACAAGTCCACCTTTCAAAGCAAAGTTCTTTGATGATGATACACCGCTAAATCACGCCGTTACAGCATCATGAAATTTTAGACATCATAACACCATTCACGTCAATTATATAATAGGTTTGATTTATGTTTTAAAGGAGATGTATGTTTTATATCAATATTTTCTATATTTTAAGAGTTTTTTTCTAGTTTAAAATTTATACTCTTTATAAAATTATGTAGGATCGAACAAAGGGAAACTATCGAGTGCATTTCAAAAGTTGTTAAAGCACTATCAATTGATTTCGTGACTTGAAAAAACGTGAAGTAAGTTCTAAATGCAACATTTCAGGGTCTACATGAGTTGAATTTAATATGTTTTAACCCATCAAACGTGAGTCACGTTGAACAGCCTCTGATATCTCTATTAGGAGTGATAACTTCAAACGTGTGCATCACTTTTTAGAGCAGACTTAATTAAACTTTCGTTTAACCAGAGGAAAACCTTACTTTTTCATCACGCAAAACTTTTTTCTAAATGGTAGAGTGAAAAATGAATTCAGTTAAAAACAAAAGTTATAAGACTATTGAGTAATTTTAGTCTAAGGTAATATAAAGCAGTCGTTACACAAATAATTTTTAAATTTACGAAAAAAAAATTGAGAATTTTTTAAAATGACCTTACATATACAAAATTTTTAAATGTGATAAATAAAAAAAAATTCAGGTATACATAAATATTGTTTTACGTAAAAATAATTCTCCTCACAGCTGTGAAGTATAAAAAATGATTAAAAAGGTCAGGATTTATTGCTTGTTTAAAGTTTAGTAGATATAAAAAATGCATACCTTCGACTGACTTTGCTTTGTATATTTTAGTGCTGAATAATTTGAAGCCAATCATTGTGAAATTTGATTTGCATATGAATGTAAAATATATTTCTTACACAATTAGGAGATAAATAAAGTAATTTTTTTATAAAATTTAGCCTGATTTAAAGCAAACTCCCACAAAACAATTGAGAATCATCTTATCCCACTCTCAAAAGTTTTGTTACAGCACTTTGTTGAAGAAGATAACCCTATTTAGAAAACAATAGAACTCAAAACATTTTTAAAAATATTTAATGCAGTACAAATAGGTAATTTTATTTAGAAAACAATAGACCTTAAAACATTTTTGTAATTCTGATGATTTTAGGCTATTTACCCCTACGAGTACACAAAATCTGGCACTCTTCTTTGTTTTACAGCTGCAATACGAATTCACTTCTTTTGACTAAATGAATCAACCCGAAATGCATTGAGATGGTGTGAAGATTTTGTTTGCTTTAATGAGGTGGTATAGTTCTCGTAACGTATTTCTATAATTATAAAGCGATATAATTTTTTGCATATAAAAGAAGCATGGCTGTGAAATTTATCCGATTAAATGTAGATAAAAATATATGCCGTAATTTTGGGTAGATAATACGCCTTGGCGTATACGCTGCACACGTAATTTACTGAAGAAAAAAGAGAAGTCATAGGATAAGCCGGAGTATAGTAATTAATATTCATTTTTTTAGCAATTATCTTTCCCATTTATGCCGTTTTATAACATTAATAACATTTAATTTGCCAGGAATGTACTGGTTTCGGTGAGCGCTAAGTTTAGTTTATGCTTATGAATATTCGCAGAAATGGTAGTTTGTAAATATTATACATTTAGTAACATACATATTCAGCTGTAGAGGTAAATTAAAATTTAAAAAAAAACATGAAGTAGTTCGTCTTCTTCACTACATCACAGTAGTAATCAGAAAACGCATGGAATTCAGCTGAATGTGTGCACATTACGGTGCCTTTATACTGAGCACAACCTGACGTAGTCTGCGAGTTTGTGTTTAAACTTGTTGCCCTTCTGTGGTGTAATTGGGCTAAAATGCCGCAGCAAATGTTACATTTACTGTTTAGTTTGCTGCATAACTTGCATTCTAAACTAGCTAAGTTCTAAAGACAAAAAGAATAAATCCCTTCAGTTACGTCAACCCAGCAGATACGCCAAGTACATTAAATTTAACTATTGAAACATGCATAAGCCATGGATTACTACCTGAACATAAGGTACTTTGTATACTGAGCTTATTTACAGAGTCAAAGTATCTGAGTTTACTAAAGAGGCTACAGGTTTTTCCATATATCGAAAGCTGAATAATAGGGTGCTGCTCTTACGAGAGTTGGAAGGTTCTACTGGCATGGATGTTCGAAACCATTCGGAATAGGCTTTAAAGAGTAGGTCCTAGTCTCATTAACCCTCATAAAGCAAAACAGTAGACCGTAGCTCTCCAAATCAAAAATTCAAATCAGGGCTTCTTCAACTACAGAACACAACATCAAATGGGGACGCTAAAAGAAATACTAAAGTAGCAGAAATTTAATTTAGACGTAACGTGAACGTTACTCAGCGTTATTTTAAATTATTAACTTAGGATTATGAAATCTTTTACACATATGAACTGAAGTGTAAGAAAATTATTCTTTAAACCCTATAATATTTTTTGGAAAAAAAAATTTATTTTATGAATTTTTTAAATGCTTTTCGTGAATTTTCAGATTTCTCTAAAATGTATAATGCACACTTTTAGTACATATCAAAATAAATATCTGTATATTTCGACTTTAAATGTTGAACAAATGTCTTCTACCAAATTTTTCATGAAAACTTAACGTACAAACTTAAAACATTTTCCTATAAATTAATTATTGAATTTATCGGCAAAATAATATTCAAATATGTTTAAAGTATATGTTTTTAACTAATAATAAACAAAAATAGAATAAAAAATAAATTTAATAACTCTTCAGAAATTGAAAATTTAGAATTAAATTAGCTTTCAAGGTGCAGTAAAATAAAATATATCCCTCGTATCAATTTAAGGTTCATAAAGTAAAGAAGTTAATTATCTATCGTTCTGTGTTTGGTATAAAAATTTACAGATTTCAATAATTAGATTTCGAGTAAATAAATTTTTATTTTTTCACTTGATGTACATATTTTATGTTTTTTAGGAACTATGTTGCTTCTTAAAACAAAACTAAATACTTCTTACAAAATTAGATCACTATTAATGGCCTATAAAATTTTTTTTCTTCTAAAAAACAGAACTTTTATTTTATATCTAATTAAAAATAGGCTGAGAATTACGACTTTTAAGGTCGAAGCGTGCTATGTCCTGTTAAGGTGGGAATGAAATAACTCACTTCTTATGAATATAAGGTTCACAAAGTAAAGAAGTTAAATATCTATCGTTCTGTTTGGTATAAAAATTTACAAATTTCAATAATTAGTTTTCGAGTAAATAAATTTTTATTTTTTCAGTTGATCTACATATTTTTTGCTTTTTGAAAACTATATAGCCTCTTTAAACAAAACTAAATACTTCTTACAAAATTAGATCCCTATTAATGATCTATAATTAAAAAAACAGAATTTTTATTTCAAACCTAATTAAAAATAGGCTGAGAATTACGACCTTTATGGCCGGAAAGTGCTATGTCCCTTTAAGGTGAAAATAAAATATATCACTCGTATCAATATAAGGTTCACAAAGTAAAGAAGTTAATTATCTATCGTTCTGTTTGGTATAAAAATTTACAAATTTCAATTATTAGTTTACGAGTAAATAAATTCTTATTTTTTTCACTCGATCTACTTATTTTATGCTTTTTGGAAACTATATTGCTTCTTTAAACAAAACTAAATACTTCTTACAAAATTATATCCCTATTAATTATCTATAAAATTTTTTTTCTTCTAAAAAACAGAACTTTTATTTTATATCTAATTAAAAATAGGCTGAGAATTACGACTTTTAAGGTCGAAGCGTGCTATGTCCTGTTAAGGTGGGAATGAAATAACTCACTTCTTATGAATATAAGGTTCACAAAGTAAAGAAGTTAAATATCTATCGTTCTGTTTTGTATAAAAATTTACAAATTTCAATAATTAGTTTTCGAGTAAATAAATTTTTATTTTTTCACTCGATCTACATATTTTATGCTTTTTGGAAACTATATTGCTTCTTTAAACAAAACTAAATACTTCTTACAAAATTATATCCCTATTAATTATCTATAAAAAAATTTTCTAAAAAACCAGAATTTTTATTTTATATCTAATTAAAAATAGGCTGAGAATTACGACTTTTATGGTCGAAGTGTGCTATGTCCTGTTAAGGTGGAAATGAAATAAATCACTCGTATCAATATAAGGTTCACAAATTAAAGAAGTTAACAAAGATTAAATAAATTCGAGTAAATAAATTTTTATTTTTCACTTGATGTACATATTTTATGCTTTTTGAAAACTATATTGCTTCTTTAACCAAAACTATATATTCTTACAAAATTACATCCCTATTAATGAACTATAATTATTTTTCTAAAAAACAGAACTTTTATTTTATATCTAGTCAAAAATAGGCTGAGAATTACGACTTTTATATTCGAAAGTTTCTATGTCCCGTTAAGGAGAGAAAAATTGCACTTGAATATTAAAAAAAGCATAACCAAATAAGCATAGAAGTTCGATGATTAAAATCGTTCAGTACCATTTCGTATCTTTAAACATTCGGCTATCGATCAATTCATCAAAAAGAACAAACTTCTTGTTTTATTTATCTGTATCTCCGTGCGACCTGAACACTTATTTGTCTCAATTACATCCATCCAGTAAACTGCATAAACGTAAGGGAGTTTTTGATAGATTATAACTTTTCTTTAAAGAACATTCGTTTAATCTATAATTTTCTGGTGTAAAGGCCGCCGATATGGCCTATTGACCATAATATATTGCTAGCAGGCAGCAGAGATCATTTATCACTCCAAAACGTGCCCGTACATTCAGAAACACGCACCGACTGCTTTAAAAAGTGCTCTGTGAGTGCCTTGGAAAAAAAATTAGGAATAAGAAAAAAAATCTGTTATACAGTGTTGTAATGGAACTGAGCAGGTTTACTTTTCGCAATCTTGTCTGTTTGTCTACGGTATTTTTTTTCCTTAATGGAAGTTAAAAAAAGGATTCTTAATCTAATTACTTGCTTTACACTTTTTGTGTTACATTTCGTTACAGTTAAAAAAAATGAGAAATGGTCTTCCATAGCTAAAATTGTAACTGTTTTGTCTGGAAAATTTTACAGTAATTTATCATTTTGTGAGTATTTACTGCGGATAGAAATAAGATTTACAAATTTCAACAATTAGTTTACGAGTAAATAAATTTTTATCTTTCCATTTGATGTACATATTTTATGCTTTTTGAAAACTATATTGCTTTTTTAAACAATACTAAATACTTCTTATAAAATTAGATCCCTATTAATGATCTATAAAATTTTTTTTAAAAAGACAGAATTTTTATTTTATACCTAATTAAAAATAGGCTGAGAATCACGACTTTAATTATTCTATGATTATGATAATATAATTTTTTTGCGACTTATATTTTCAATAATAATTTCATTTTCGATAGTTACACTAACGATTGGTAATAAAATTATTTAATCCAGTTAAAAATACAAGGTTTTAAAAAATTCATTTTTATATGAATTTTCAAGAAATTAGAAAGTGAAATGGAATAATGTTGGAAAGGAAAAGTACCTCATTATTCGAAATTTATTTATTTTTATGAAAAATTATTATAAAATACTGGAGCCGAGATATCTTGAAAAAGCAAATTATAATTCTACTTATTGCAGCTTAAATGGTACTACAATTAAAAAAATCAAATAATACAAAGCGTGAGTTTTGGTATACCTGCTGAAAATTGAAAAAAAATGACTCAATCTAATTATTGGCTTTTTACTTTTTGCATTACACTTCGTTATAATTAAAATTTGATAAATAATTCTACATAGCTACAACTTCAACTGTTTTGTCTGAAATATCTTGTAGAAATTTATTGTTTAGGATGTATATACTGTTGACAAAGATATTTAATTATTGCAGAAATAATTTCTTTTTGAAGCTAAAATTAACATTTAGTAATTCAAGATTATCTAATGTAGTTAGAGATATGTCTCCATAAAATTCATTTTATATAGATATTCAAGAATTAGTAAAGGAGAAATAGAATAGGTTAGAGAGAAAAAAAGTAGCGTATATTTCCAAATTTACTTATTTTATGACAAAATATTAAGGAATTATGGAGCAGCAAAAAGTGGTCTTCCATAGTTAAAATTATAACTCTTTTGTCTGGAAATTATCATTTTATAAGTATTTGCTGCGAACAGAAATAGATTATATTTTCAAGAATATTTTCATTTTCGATAGTAAAACTAATGATTCGTAATAAAATTATCTAATGTAATTACAAATACAAGGATTTATAAAATTCCAAGGATTTAAATGAATTTTCAATAAGTTAGGAAGTGAAATGGAATAATGTTAGAAAGGAAAAGTACCTCATTATTCGCAAATTATTTTTATGATAAATTATTATGAAATAGTGGAGCAGATATATCTCGAAAAAGCAAATTATAATTATATTTGTTGTAGTTTAAATTTTACAGCAATTTATCATTTTGTAAGTAGTTACTGCTGACAGAAATACCTTATATTTTCAAGAATAATTTCATTTTCGATAGCAAAACTAATGATTGGTAATAAAATTATCTTATGTAGTTAAAAAATATACAGCTCGATAGAATTTATTTATATAGATTTAAAGAAATTAGTAAATGAAATGGATTATTATTATTACAAAGAAAAAAACAGTGTATTATTTACAATTTATTTAACTTTATGATAGTTTTTTATAGAATTCTAGAACCTAGAAGGGTCAGAAAAACAAATCACAATTTTACTCGTTTTCGGTTAAATAATACTACAGTTTCTTAAATTAATAAACGCAAGGCGTCAACTGTTTCATTTCCGATGAATGATAAAAAACGAATCTTAATCTAATTATTTGCTTTTCAATTTTTGCTTACGTTTCGTTACATTTAACCATTAAAAATAGTTCTACATTGCTAAAACTCCAACTGTTTAGTCTGAAATATTTTGCAGAAATTTATCATTTAGGATGTATATACTTTTGACACATTCAGAAACAACCACCGACAGCTTAAAAAAGTACTCTTTGAGTGTCTTGGAAAAAAATTAGGAATAAGAAAAAAAAATCTGTTATACAGTGTTGTAATGGAATTGAACAGGTTTACTGTTCGCAATCTTGTCTGTGGTGTTTTTTTCTTTAATAGAAGTGAAAAAAAAGGATTCTTAATATAATTATTTGCTTTACACTTTTTGAGTTAAGTTTCCTTACAGTTAAAAATTGAAAAATGACCTAACATAGCTTAAACTCCAACTGTTTTGTCTGAAAAATTTTACAGTAATTTATAATGTATTAAGTATTTACTGTAAAGAGAAAAAGCTGATTATCGCTGAAATAATTGTATTTTCGATTCTAAAATTAGATTTGTAACATAGAATTATCTGGTTAAAAACTAAAGGGCTCCAAAAATCTGGTAAAATTTGTGTTCAATTTACATAGAGTTTCATGACATTAAAAAAGATAATGGAATAATGCAAGGAAACAGTGTAATATTCAGAGATTAATTATTTTTATTCATTTGTTAATTGAGAAATTATTATGGAAGTCTTACCGCAGAAATCTCGAAAATACAAAACACAGATCAACTCCTTTTAGCTGATATGATACTGCAATATATTTAAAATAAAAAAAATGCAAAGCGTGCTCTACTTCATTCCCGGAGAAAATCAAGGAAGATATTTAATATAATTACTCTATGTCATCTCTTGCTTTACCATTCATTACAGTTGAAAATAGGATAATAGTCTTACAACTAATACTGCGACTATTTTGTCTGGAAAGTATTGTAATTATTTATCTTTTAGCAAGTACTGTAGACCGAGGCAGTTGATTATTACACAAATAAAATTCTTTTATTTTTTTATTAAAATTAAAGTTTTTTTCACCAAATGGAAAAATAAAAGGGTGGTGAAACACAAATGAGTATCTGTATCTGTATATGTACCTATGTATTAAATTATTTATTAAATTAAATTTTTCGCACAATTTATTCTTTGTGAATGCACGTATAAAACAGAATTATGATTAGTAAATGCACTCAAGAGCCAAAACATTATGACCACCTGTCAATAACGAGTTGGCCCACCTTTCGCGTACAACACAGCTTCAACCCGTCTTGGCATGTATGCCACAAGTCCTTGGTAGATGGCTGGAGTCATGTTGTACCAGGTTAGGCAACGATTAAGCAAATCCGAGATATTGCGAATTGTTGGTCTTTGAACTCTGAGATGCCGTCCCATGACATCCCAAATGTGTTCTATCAGATTGAGATTCGTTGAGTTAGGCGCACAGGACATTAACTGGAATTCAGCATCATGTTCCTGGAACCATTCCAACACAATTTTAGCTTTGTGACACGGCGCTTTGTCCTGTTAGAACATTCCATTTCCAGTTAGAAAAACACAGGCCATGTAAGGGTGCAAATGGTCCGCAATGATATTCAGATACCATGTAGCATTCATGGTCTGCTCTACCACAACCATGGGTCCCAGAGAAGCCCAAGAGAACGTACCCCAAAGCATAATTCCGCTACCACCGGCCTGTGAATGACATACTGTACATTGAGGGAGCAACTGTTCGTCTGAATGACGGCGTATCCTGACACGGACATCGGAGGGATGAATGACAAACCGTGATTCATCTGACCAGGCAACTCTCTTCCACTGATCCATGTACTAGTTGCGATGTTTCCGGGCCCAGTGTAGGCACAGGTGGTGATGACACTTGGTCAGCAAAGGCACACGAGTAGGATGCCCCATATCCAACAGTGTCCGCTGAACAGTATGCTCCGATACTATTCTACTTGGCCCTGCATTGTATTCGGTTATCAGCTGAGCCACTGTCTAACTCTGGTTTTGCTTCACCACGCAAGACAGTTTCGGAAATACTTGCTCCGCGCCTTCGAGCCATTACAATCTACCCTCTATCAAATCGCTTAGATTCGTAGCCTTTCCCATGACACACAGAAGTAAGTGAAATAATGATTCTTCTGACTCTCCAGCAGCAGTTAAATACCACTGCCACCTGATCACGTGTCTTCCACGTCATTCAGGAGAGTTCATTGCAAAATGTAGGGGTGGTCATAATGTTTAGGCTCTTGAGTGTATATAGTGTACCTATGTAAGAAAATAGACAAAATACAAAATTTCATCTTATTTTAAGGGGAAGGCAGGCGGCAAAATATTCGTTTGTAATCAGCAAGTATTAGGTAAGTTCTTCATCTATGGTTTACAAAATAACACTTTTTACGTTTTATTTTCACAATTTTGATCTCATTCAAAAAAATATATGAATGACTAATCTATACAGAACAATAGGATAATAAATGTGTCACACAAATATGGACTTTTTCCCTGTATCCAGTAACGCGTAACCGTTTGCAAAAACTAAAAGCCAGAGGTCAACTAATTCCAGCTGCATACCAAAGTACACTCTCTTTCTCTCAGGTTCTCTCACTAATATATGCTCTGATGCTATGACAAAGTGCAATTCACTACTATATTTTTTGAATCTGACAGTGAGCTGGTCGATATTTAACTCAAAATCCAGTATTTCTACCTCACTGAATTATGAAATATAAATATGAATGTGAAGTAGTTTAATGATATACATAATTTGTAAGGTAGAGGTACTCACTTTTGCAATCACGGAGCAGCTTTAAGATTGGAATAGAATGCTGATCACTAAATTTTACCTCGCAGACATACACTGTATTTAGTAAATATATTAACAAGATAAAATAGGCAATACAAGTTAGTTTAGTCAGAGAATTAGATACCACCGCTTTATTTTTTATGTACTGATTTCCTACTGCATATAAAAAACACGCGAAAAAAAGTTTAAGAAAATGGAAAGGAAATATTCATATCCTTAATTTGTTATTGATTCCTTATACTAAATAATTATTGATTTAATTATTATATTAACTAAAATATATTAATATATATTATTTATATATATAATATATTATATATATATAATATATATTATGTATGTATATATATATATATGTCAGGATTTAAATTGTAGATTAATTTTAAAAGATTTTAAGTAGGGATTCATTACTGGGAGTGACGCGGTGTGAGGAGTTAGCCACATAAATACAGCTCACGCGCAGTGATCTAAAGTAGAGAGCAGTGTGCATGTTCCACGAACAGAGCTGTGGCTATCCGAAGCAGCTAAGTCTGCCTTTGATAAAAGTTTTTCGCCAATGTGTGACGCCATTGAAGATGATTTATGAGTAGTGTGATCTGAAATTTGAATAAAACTATGAAAATGATGTCAGGACTCTAGTGTCATGTAGTGGGAACGTTATATATATATACATATATACATATACATAAATATATATATATATATATATATATATATTTATATATATATATATATATATATATATATATAAATATATATATATATATATATGTAATATAACAAATTATTTAATTAATATTTCTTCAAAAATTCTCTTATTTTAATTATCTAATATATTATCCAAATGTTTGGTAATGAAGTCACTAAATTCCTTTGTGATAAAATTAAACTTTCTGTTATGCCATTTTGTTGGCGGAAAAATGTCTTCGTGTTTTGTTGTAAAATTACTTTTGTAAACCTTGGGGTCAACTTTGTCTAACAGAGTGAATTGCTTTTGATTATGTACGTCCAGAAGGGCAATTTTTCTGAAATAAAAAGTTTTTAAATTAACTTCTGAGTTCTCTTGAATATGAAGTGGACTGCATTCTCATTACTTATATCTGTTGAGCTTTTCCTTGTGAAGAGATTTATAAAAAATGGAATAATATATATATATATAATATAAATATTTATATATATATAAATATATAATAATATATATTATTGTGTGTGCTGTAATATAAACTCGTCAAAAGCACAGCACATTTTGTCCGTTTGATACTTGAAATCCATACAACAGGCAAATACAACCTCGTGCACATAGACGAAATGATCCCACACATAACTTTAAGTATTTTTAGGTAAAAAGATACAAATAATCTAAACAATTGGTCATGTGATAAAAATACCTTTTAAAAGACAACTATCTAAAGTCGTACAGACAGAGGCTGAATTAAGTCTACAGTGTGTCTGGAGGAAAAATCAGAATTACCCCGCAAACCTCCAACGTACTTTATGAATAAAAGTTATTAAATTAATATTAAAATATGTAAATAAGGTATTTTAATATTACATATATATATATATTAATAATAATATAACAGAATTAATTATTTACTGCAAACTGTTAACTCTAAATAATTATTAATTTGATATTACCACACTAAAAGCCTAAAATGTGATAATAATTAAACCTTTTATGCCATTTTGTTGGTGATAAATAATCTAAACTTTATAATATGTTTGATAAAATTACTTTTCTTATTAACCACGTCAAACCTTTACATAGAGCAGTAGAAATTGCTTTGGGGAGTAGTATGTCCTTAGACTACAATTTGAGAAATTCTGAAATAAGAAATGTAATTATTATTATAATATAAAATATAATATTATTTATAAAAAATATTTGAAGTGGCTGTTAATTCTAAATATATTTCATTTCCTTTGTGACAGCAGATATTTCAAATTTAAATCAAGTAAATTGACTCATAACTTTATTTTAGAATGTTTTATTTAGATAAAATGTAATAATTATAAATTGAGATTTGCTGCTTAAATTGGAGAAATAGGATTTGAATCCGATATAAGATTAGAAATCACTGTACATAGAAAGACAAATAACTCATGAGTAAAATGAATCACCGAAAATAATTAAATTTTGATTACACTTGTTAACTTAAACTTTGTGGTGATCTTATCAGAATCAAAATTTTATCTTGGCCAATAAATATTTATGATCTAAAAGAAGAAAAATTCATAAAGAATTAGAAAGCTAGGTTCTACAATATTCTGGCTAAGAAATTGATTAAAATTCCATAACAATTTCTGGAAAGATAACGAAAGTAAATGAGATTCTCTTTTTGGAAGTACTATGGGGATCATGAGTTTTATAGGAAACTATGATCTAAATATTTAAATTTTTAAGATAATTGGGAAAATTCCCTCCACGAAATTTTTTTTTATTTCTAATAAGATTCTAAAACGGGTTTATTATTCAAAATCTGTATTTACGAATTGCAGGAGTAATTAGAGATTCTGTGATTGTATTCTAGGTATTATGGAAAGAGAAGTAATAATTTGACTTTTTTTTATTTTACCAGTAGCAACTCCGCAAAACAGTTTAATGCTTCATTGACTTTAGATATTTTCAACAGACCATATTACAAAGTACATAGCATAATGTTTTTTTTATAGATTTTATAGGTTTCATTCAAAAGGATGTATATTTTTAGTTAAGGCTGGAGGTGATCCATGTCGGCAGTACCCATCCTTGCACTTTTGCTGCCTTAAGCAAACCTAAAAAAAGCCACCCCCCAAGTTAAAAAAACTAAATACAATATATGTATATATATATAGATATATATATATATATATATATATATAATATATAATATATATATATATATATATATATATATATATATATATATATATATATATATATATATATATATATATATATATTATATATATATATATATATATATATATATATAAACATATATATATATACATATATATAACATATATATATATACATATATATATGTATATATGTATATATATAATATATATGTATATATATGTATATATGTATATATAATATATATATATATATATGTATTTTATATATGTATATATATAATATATTATATATATGTATATATATATATATATGTATATATATATATATGTATATAAATATATGTTATATAAATGTTATATATATGTATATATATATATGTATATTTTATGTATATATATATATATAAATATATATATTTATTGTGTATATATATGTATATATATTTATATATATATGTATATATAATATGTATATGTATAATATATAAATATATATATATATATATATATATATATATATAATATATATATATAATTTATGAAATACTTTAAATCAGAAGAATGACATAACTTAATTAAGACATTAATACTTTCACAGACTTATGGAAAAGTTCTTTACTGGAAAACTAAATTTTAACTAATTAACAACAACGAACCTAATACTAAAACTTGTGCCTACTTTGTTTACAGATATGATATAATTATATTTTTTAAAAAATAAACAATACTATGCAATCTAAAATTAACTATCTCATTCCGAAGATTCTTTTCTACAAAATCATGAATAACTTCTACCAGATCTAATTTAATACACCTTTCATGTTTAATAATCGACATTGCTAAACTATTAAGACCTTATATGAGTAGTACTGGTTTTAAAAGTGTTTTGTATTTGATTTTTCCGTTCATTTTTTGATAATCAATAAATTGGTTTTGTTTATTTATCTATTTTTTTTCTCTAGTTCAAGCTGTTTTGCTGCCTATGCTGCTTAGGACTGCTCCTGCTTGTCGGAAAGGTATGCACAGAATACGTGCAATTTAAATCTGTAGATTTGAATATATATTCATTAAGATGTTTTTTGTGGCAAAGATATGAGAAAGAAATATCCCAAAGCTCAAAGGCATGTTTCATAAACATATGTGATCATGGAATCATTAGGTACAGCAATACAACTAGTTACATCTCTAACACACTTAAACGAACGAAAAATTATGAACTACGTTTAAGCGACAGAAATTAGGGTTTTGATAGTATGTTTTTAGCATTTTGGCATTGTTTTTAGTAATAGATATTGATCTAATTATCCCCTGTGTAAAAAATTGAACTAACACTCATAAGAAATAATTCAACGGATTTTTATAAACCTTCTATCTAAGGCTTAAATCTTTCTATTATTCCTTAAATTCATAAGAGAAAGAATTTTGTAATTTCTCTTTCTTTTAAAGTTTTATTGAAAATAGTCAAATTGCAATATTCAATGGACACGTATTGTCGAGGAGAATGCTACAATACGTGATCTTGTTCCAACAATGTCGTACATTGAGAAAGTATAAAATTTCTTTGTACATCTTTATGTTTTTAAGTTCTGCATACTAAACACTATTGATATACTCTAAATCACATACTCAAAATGAGTGAAGCAGCACCCTGGAGTATCACGAGCGTAAGCAAGTGGTGCTGGGGTGACAAACAAGAATAATAAAAAACCAAAAATTATTGATCAAGAATATTTCTCCCAAATGGCTCAATTGATTGCTTTAAAGACAAATGAGTATTAAATATGCTCTGCTTATTTTCTTTTCCTTCGTATTCAAACCACATTAAAGATAGCTGTGCCACGAAATTAGTTTTTAGAACAAGGGTGTCAAGTCGTAAAAAATTTGAAAACTGATTTTATAAGTGATTCTATCCATCGTAAAGTAAATATCGTGTGCTACTTATAAAAGTTGCATATATTAATTCAGAGATCATGAAAAGTAGAAAAATAATTTTAACTATTAAGAAAATGTTAGACAGTTTAAATAAAACATTTTGCTTTATTTTGAATATATCTCTTCTGAAATATAGCATAAATCCTAACCAAAGAAGTGGAACGTGTATTTTGAATTGATTTATCATTTATTCCATACTGTCACCCCAGAAGATGGATGGACTCGCACATTTTACTTAACATTCAATGGAAAGCGAAAAGAGATTGAAAGGAGTAAGGCCAAGTAGAAAACTGTTCTTGCAATTCCAGTCATTTTATTATTTTGCCAAACAGATCTATCAGTTTCTCTGTCTCAGAAAAATAAAATAAAATTGATTTTTTATTCATTGCAGAAAGGAATTATAAGCATAAAAAGGATTTTAAATTGAAAATTTCAACTCTTTATTTTTATTTATTTATTTGCCACTGCTTGGGAAGTTGAATACGGAATTAATTAGAGAAAAGCTAAAATTATTTTTAACCCTTTCAGGTTATACATGCAATGGAAATACAAAGTTTTTTTTTTCTCTTGCTAAGTGATCTCTAGCCTCTGGTTACATTTTTATATAAAAACAGATTTGTTTTTTTTTTACTAAACTACAAGCGTTTATATACCAGTGCTAAAGTTTGTTTTATTCTGATAATACTTTATAACTGTTGTAAATTAATTGTAAATGCGTTAAACTAAACTATTTTAAAAAACAAACCATATAGAACTATTATTTCTAGAAATTTCTATTTTAATTATTAAATGATAATTTTTACCTTTTTGTTAGCTTTATCCACTGTGTACAGATTTATATTTTAAAAAGATGAAATTTTTAAACTAAACAACAGTATAATAAACGCAACAACAATATAATAAACGCCAAATAAAGATAAAAAGTTATAGTACAATTCTGTAAAATGAGCATTCTTACTTTATCGAAATTGTCTATTATTATCTATAATATTACACCTGTGATAAAAAGAAACTAACTGTATTCAAAATCAATAGTTGGTAGAATTAAAGGCAATACAGAGTGAACTACTTTAAAGTCTTTGTATTATTTAGCAGAGCATATGTGCTTTACGAATGATATTATTAACAATATGATGCTGTTGAAACTTCTGGATGAATGCCTTATTTGCGGTTCTTTTTTCTGGACAAACTAGTTGTCTCTATGTTATTTCGTTATGATATTTCATTATGCTTATTATTCTTATTCACATAGGCCACTGTCAATTTGGGGTACTTCAGATCTCTAGATATGTCCCTTAAGAATCGGCCACATTTGTGATACCATATTTGTGATATATCTTTCTCGAAATCAGAGACCTCCGAACTGCGCGGCATCTTGCATCCGACTAATAACGATGATGTTTCCTACACGATGTATACCTAAGATGTATCAGGATAGATAAGATTTCATAGGTGTAAATACTTATTGGTAGAAAATTAATCTCACGACTCTCTTTTAAAATTACTGATTTACTGATAAAGTTACAGAATGTACCAAGTTACCAGCGCCCTCAGTTCTGTTATAATATATAAAATTTCAAAAATTATATATATATATATGTTATGTTTATTTATATGTATATATATATTTAAATATTTATTATATATTATATATGTATATATGTTTTATATGTATTATATATATATGTATATATTTGTATATATATATGTATATATATTATATATGTATATGTTTATATATGTATTTGTATATATGTATGATTATTATATGTGTATATATATATATATGTTATTTTTTTAAAATATTATATTTTTTTTTATATTAAATATATTTTTTATATATGTTTAAAATATTGTATATATATATATTCATATTATATATATATATATTTGTATATATCTATGTATATAATATGTTATATAAAGTTATTAATATAATATATGTATATATATGTAATATATACAATAAAGTATATTTATATATATATAAATTTTATAATATTATATAAATATGTTTATATTTTTGTATTTTATATGTGTGTGTGTGTGTAAAAATAATAATATTATTTTTTCATCTATAGGATAAATTTTTTTCTGTTTTTAGCTTTCTTTTATCGACCAGTAAAAAAAGTTTCTCATTAATATACAACTATTAAGTGTATGTCCTCATTTTTTCAAAAATTTAAGGTCTAAACCTTTTGTACTGACACTTGTTTGAAATTGATAGTGTTTCTTTTAGATATTGTTATTTTAGTTTAAAAAAACCCATGTTTTTCAAATATAAATCTGTACACATCGGATAAAATCAAAACCACCTAGAGCATAGGTGTGCCCTAAAGGTTTTATTGAAATTTACCTAACAAGAGAGAGGAAACTTAATATGTTCATTACATACCTAACCTGAAGGGATTAAAATAATTTCTAGCTTATCTATAATTAATTCCTTATTTGGCATACTTTTACTCCCCAACGTCTGGATTACCTTTTCATATCTGAAATACATTTTGTAAGTTATGAAACCATTTATTATCGCCCACAACTAAAGTTAAAACACCAGAAAATTATTATGATATTATTGTTATATAAACTTTATTGATCATCATTATTGATTTATAGATTTATTTATAGACAAATTTCGTATTTTTCTCGGTGTTTTGGCATTATTTTCTTTTAATCATAGTTGTCTTTTAGTATGCTACTGCAAATTAAAAAAAAAAACTACATCTAAAATAAAATTTAATATCACAGCAGTTCCCAAAATCAAAAACTATAAAATAAAGTTCTCCGGATCACATACAAAGGCAGCAACTGATCAGGACTAGTCCTCGACAATAATGTAATGTCCTCTCTCAGTATAACCTCACCTTTTCTCTCGCTATTAAACTAATTCTTCTAAAAGCTTGTAAATTGTTTATACAAAACTAGAAAACTTAACACTAAACATACCGACACTTAATGCATACCTATTTCTTTCATTTACTTTATTTTATTTATTATAATTTATTTATTTTATTTTATTTATTATAATTTATTTATTTTATTTTATTTATTATAATTTATTTATTTTATTTTAATCAGTTAATATATGTATATTCCTTTCATTTATTTTATTTTATGTATTACATTTTATTCACTTAATACATATCTATTTCTTTTATTTCTATTTTAAAACATTACCCATTGAATTTTTTACACATACATTACCGATCATTTGACTTGTTGTGGTATGTTTAGTGTTAAATAGTTTTTTAAACTAAATAAAAAACAACTTAAAATCATTACAATCATAACATTTCCTAAAAAACAAAAAGAAACACAATTACATTGGCTCCAATCCTACCTTTCTTCGAAATCTTAAAATATTTTATCACAATCCTCCCAAATTGACGCTGAGATTTTCCGTTATACCGTAAAAAGTATAAAACAAATAGGTATAGAAGTTTGGGGTTATTTTATTCAACATTCTACTTTTTTATGGTTGTTTTCTCTTGAAATTGTGAATATTATTATCGTTTAGGCCATAGTTTGCGACGTAGTAACCCGAGGTTATCTTGGCCTCTCTTAAGACAATACTTGAATTGAATCCTTGGATGCATTTTTATTGATATTTTTCATCATCTCATTTTTATTCTGTTTCCTTAACTTTTAATTTGGCTAAGTTTGCCCGCTACACTGAACATGTATATTTTTAAATACTATATAACATAATTGTCAATGTTCGCCACAGCGGACATTAATTATCTCAAAAATGGAAAATGATATATTTTTTTTTTTATTTTACAGAGATGCTAATGTCTATACAGACATGGGAAAATAACAGAAATTAAAAAAAATACTTGAAAAAACATCTTGTCCAATTAAGGGTTAAAAAATAGTTCTTTATGTTTTTAAAAAGGGAGTTCAAGTAAGTTTTCTATCGACAACAGTTTGAAAACTTAATTTGATAGCTCAGATTTAGAGGAGTTATGGATCTTAAGTTTAAATTCAAAATATCTGAGGATCCACATTATCTTTTGCAATACCAGCTAGACTTTCAACTGCCACTATAATGAATGTTGAATATCGTCCGGAAATCAAAGTAGTGTAGCCGCTTTAAGTCTACTTGTGCGATTTGAAAAACTGTGTTGGGATCTACAAGCATAGTCATCACGTTAACTTTCTAACTTGCAACTGACAGGTTTTTATTTCAAATTTGTATTGTTTTCTTGTCAATTAAAACTAATTTTTCTTTTCCTCTAAAATAGTATTTTAATTTCTGTGCCGAGTACGTAGGACGCTGTCCTTCAGTATCTGAGTTTGCTGGTGTGAATCCAGCAGTATGCGTAGTTCTTGTCTCCGTTCGTCAATTTTTAGCAGTAGGTCTCGGCCTAATTAAGTCTCATGTAGCAAAACAGTAGACCATTGTGCTCCAAACCAAACCATTTATGTGCATATATTAACACTAGCATATGGCCCGTCATGTGACGGGATCAGTAAAATTTTTAATTTTCCAGAATTGTAAAGTACCCTATGAGGCAGGTAAAAAAATGGTTTGTTTTTTGGCTGAGAATTATCTGGCACACGCTCAATAATTTTTTTACTTTCATACTCCTCTACAGTCTCCCGTTATTGTGAATGCAGTTTAGAATCACGTTGAATTAATTTAGAAAGATAATTCAAAGTTTTCTTAGCTAATTGAAAATCATCGTTAAGTTCTACCCAATTTTTTTCCACATTAATTAATTGAAGTCAAGGAATGAAACTATCATTTCCACTACACCCTGAAGGTAGATAAAATGTGTTGTTAATACTGATGATAGAATTTTCTTCGAAACAAAATATAATCGATGATTAAATTTAAAATTATCACATATGTACCTAATCTATTATTTAAGACAAATATAAAAGAAAATTATTTATTTAATATGTAAGTTCAGTGATAAAAGTAAGAAAGCAATGTAGACGATAATTAAATAATTTAAAATAAAAAATGATTAAATAAGATGGTTAAAGGAATGACGTCATAATGCTAAAAAAAAGTTGTTTTTGAAGGGGTGGATTTTGAATGTTTCAAAGCAACAGCATTTTTCGCTGTGATATGAAGTATATTTATACCAATTTATTTTAGAATCAGATGGATAATTTACGAGAAGATAAACTTTGCTCTCTTTGAATTTTGCTCACCCTAACGCATCAAGAATCCAACATGGATGCCCATATCCATTCCAGGTCCAACCGCTTCATAAATTCGAGGACAGATGGACAGATAACTTAGGCTATTATTATATAGGGGATTGAAGTAGCAATATTGCAACTGATATTCCGTGGGAATGGAACAACACTCCAAGTGCAGGCAGTATGGAAAAGCTTAAGAACCTATGTTTTAGACATTAGCAATATAAATGCGAACAGTAAATTTTTAAAGAAAGAAAATTTGGTACATATAAATTTCGATTAATTGTATAGTTAGCATATCAGCATTTTTCTCACACTTACAGCCAAAATGTCTCTCCCAAATTTTGGCACTCTGGACAAAAGTCCGGATTTTTGTCTCCCCTAGACTAATGTGTGGCAAGCGCCACAGCAACTGGTGTGGTACTCCCTTGCAAAAGAAGTATCTCTTTGAATCTTCCTCCCTCGTTAGGCTTCCGTCACGCTTTCAATTTCGACCAGATGAATTGAATCAGCTGCAAATCCTAGACTCGGTGTGGTTTACAAACGGACGGTGAAAAGCAATTTCAAATTATCTCCTTCGCACCGTAGGCAGCGCACGCTCGCTACCCACACACACACGGGCAGATTTTATTCTTGGGAAAGTTCGGCGTTTCTTGTTCCCCTGGACGCCGCGCGCAGTTGAATGTCCTAGGGGCCGGTAAATGGGTCAACAGGGCCGAAGGGCAAATGTCACAGAAGCAGTGGACCGTGTGACGTAATGGAGTCACGAAAAAAGAGCGTGACTGGTCCCCTTTTCCGTTCCAGAGGCGTTTTTTTAATACTCCTTTTTTTCCTTTATCTAATTTATGCATTGTGTGCTTAGATCGAGGGGAGTCAATGAGGCTTTAATGGCATACCGCCCTACGAAAGTGTCTTAATTATTCCAGTGCGTGAAGAGCGAGAGAAGGACTTTTATTTGTGTTTGTTGGATTGTTGTTTACAAACATTATTCTGACGACAGGTGTCTAACCGTTCTACTGGTTGTAAACCTTGTATAAAACGCCCTATCGCTCGTTCTAGGTTTTCCATTTGTTCGTTCATTTATTTTTAATATTTTTTAAAGGTAAACATTTACAACCATACACTGAACATTGTTTTTATGTTTGATAATTGACTGATGTAAAAAAGGTTATTTGTAAAGACTGATAGTTAATTATATACTCTATAAGCACTATACATAATTCCTCACCTGTCTTGCTAGGTTTATTTATTTGGCCATATATTTATTTTTAATAATTTTTATAGGGACTTTCACAGAGTGTGAATTTAAATTTCCTCGTAAGTCTTGGTTGAAATTTCTGTCGTTCCCTAATAGACAACAAAGTTGACCTACCTATATCGTGCCCATCCAATGTGAAGATATAGTAATAGATTATCCTATTTATGCATCGGTACTGAAAAGGCATTATATACAGGGATAAAAACTATATAATAATGTAAAAAATATTTACTATGCTCTCCTGTGAAATTTGAAATTTGTGGCATAGTGATCCTTAATTCCGATATACAGATATGATAATAGGTTATCATAACTGTGCATCGATATTAATAAGCCATTATATAGAAGGATGTACAAATGTATATAATGTATTAAATAAGTTACAAATCTGTTACACTCGACCCGGCCGGCATATCGGTTAGAGCGTTCATATAGTCCGTTGGGCATGAGTTCAAATCAAGTCAAAGGCTTGGTTGTCATTTTAGATGTCTCGTCTTAGAGAGCAAAATATCAAATAAATAAATAAATAAAATTTAAAAAAAAATGTTGAACAAGTATCAGTTACTTTTTAAAAGGGGAATGCTAACAATAAAGGCAAGTATCACCGCATTGAAAATATATACACTTACATGTAAATATATGTAAAGTGCACTTATGTCCATTTTTTTAACTTCAGGTTTTTGCATATATGTATACGATTTATTCCCATTTTTATGAGATAAAAGCATTATCTCTCTTTCATGAAATTGAGAGATTTAGCGAATTATAAAAGACACTATGAACTAACATGATTTGAAGGTAAAGATCCCCATTTGGACATATAACTACTTATTTCTAGCTTAATTTTCCACATTTATATGTCTTATATATTCCGTATTACCTCAAAGAAATTACAGTGATTTTCACTAAAAGCGCTCGATTTCAAACAAATCTCTAAAAAAATCCTTATTATTCTCTCTTGTAAAATTTAAAATTTGTGGCATAATGCATTTACTTATGATGTACTGATAGGATAATAGATGAATGTGAAGATACTCAGAAGTTTTGAAGACCTGCAAAGCATTACATACCAGTATATAAGAAGCCTTATCCACCCACTCGGTTCATTCATATATATAATTTTTTAATAACTTTTTATGAAGAGTGAACATTTGCGTCCATACACTGATTATTATTTTATGTTACATAATTCACTAATTTAAAGACAATCAGAATTTGCATAGGATAAAAATCTTCAAACTTGGCGTTTTGTTAGTTTACTTATTCTTTCTAATGGCAGATAAAATATACACAATTATATATGTATAGGCTATTGTTTTTATCATTAAATTGCAGACAGGATTTTTTTCAGTAAGTAATATCTGTCTAAAGACCTAAAGAGAACACGTGGGGAATTTTCACGTTGAATCTGTAGGAATGATTATCCTTTCGAATGATTAGTAGATTGGAATGATGTTTCAGGGAAAATGACTATCTTTCAAGGGATGCATAAATTACAAGACTCCAGTAGAGCTTACAGAGCCAGTGCAATAACCTTATTATGATTCACTTATGTGGTTCACTTATAAAAATGTAATCAATAATACGTGCACAAATGTCAAAAGAAACTGGTATTGTATTGTAAGATTTACTATGAGAAAATTCGATACATCAGATATCAGATATCTTGAAACCATCAATATATCAGATTTACTATCAAAGAAAAAGACGTGATTCAGTAATATACATAGGCTGCTTAATTGCTATGGTGCTACAGTATAACGGTACACTTGATTTCTTTTACACGAGAGCCAATTAGACCTCTAGTTATTGTACAAAATTCATTCTGAGGGGCTATAAACATTCATATCAGCAGCGAGATTCGAATTCATGGTATCAAAATATAGCGCACTACTGATTTGATCATAACCAGGACAATTTACATACGATAATCTATGTCTTTGTTTTTGTTACTCGTGGACCTATTTTAGGAAAGCCAACGATCAGGTCCAATACACCCCTTAGCAATATTTGACTGGTCTAAGGATTTGACTAAGGATACTAGTCAGATTCACTTGAGCGAAGATATACAATGTCTGAAGACTGTCTAAAACTCAAGATGAACTGTTCGGTGTCGAGCGCTATGGTCTACTCTTTTGCAACACGAGGGCTAAAGAGACCGGGACCTAATGTTTAAAGTCGATTCCGAAAGTCTACGAACATTTATGCCATTGTGGTACTCAAACCCACGAAACGAAGGTTAGCGCTCTAACCATTTTGCTCATCGTTCGGCTTAAGGCAAAAGCCTTTCGTTTTATGAGTACCGGTATAGTTTTGCTCATCTGGGTCCTCATAATTTAGAAGCAGGGACCACACAGAAGACTTGCATATTCTTAAAAGAGCTTAAATATTATATACTATTAAAATGCTAATAACTTTTTTAAAAACTAAATTATTATTAAGTATAATTTTGAATTACATTTTTAAAATTTTTACTTTTGTCATTTAGACCTGTTTCTTCACTGTCTCCTTTCAGTGTGTTATCACTTTTTTATAAAATCAAAATTTAATTTAGGTATGCCACGTCATATAAACTTATAAACAATATAAACTTATTTCTTGTTAGATAAGGTACAATATATTGCATGATAATATAAGTTATTAAATAAAATCTGATTGGGATTTGAAAAATAGGTTATAAATAATTTATAGATTCAGTCCTTAATTTTCTGAACTGTAGGAATAAGGCAGTAATAGCAAACTTGAAATTACTACTTACTGAAAGAAATAAATTGTTTTATTTATTTATATACTGTTATTCTTATATTTCTGCAGTTCTTATAAAAACACATTTGTAAGAACAAATTTACAAGTTAAATTTTTTGTGTCCATTAGTTCGATTCTTAAATTTTTAATAATCTTGTTTAAAGAAGAAAATTTATCACCAACTAGTAGAGTTAATAACTCTTTTCAGATGTTTTTACAATTAATAGCTCTATGTTCTTTAATCCATCATTAAAATTCCAGTTCTTGCTTTCCAACGGTATTTATAAGCAATATTTTCAAATACTGCTATTTGAAAATATGTCCCACTTCCGTTGGATTCAACATTATCTGTTTTGTAATGCAGATCAAGTTGTTGATAGTGTATTTCTATTTCCCCAGCAAGATTAATCACTGATCCCATTTACTTTGGGTTTTCCTTAAGTTTTATTTTTCATCTCCGTATCTTAAGAGGTCTTTTATTTTCTTTTGCAAATAAGGTATTGCCTCTAGATAAAAATCGAAACGGATATATATGTATTTATACATATGTAGTTTTTTCAAAACTAAAACTTAAAACCAATCCCAGACAAACATAAATGTTTAGAATATAAAAATGAACGTTGTGGTTTCTGGTTATCTGTCCTTGAATACACTGATGAAAAAATTATTAATGACCTCAAACAGGTAGAGGATCAGACCCCAACGGTAAAAATTGAAGTAAGTGTGGAGCTAAAAGAGATTAAGTTAGCAATAAACACTGTTTAAAGGAACTTGTAAGACATGTGTTATGAAAATTTCCGATAGCTTCTTTACTATTCATCAGGAGTTTTTTGGGATCGACGCTCTAGCCGGCCGCAGATACAGTTTAGGTCAAAATTGTTTGTCTGACTCATGCAGTGACTAAGGTAACTGCATGAGTCAGACTTGAAACAAGTTTGTATTCAAACTGATAATATTTTTTGGGATATTAGAAAAATAGTTATACTAAAAAAGGAAATATATATTAAGGTGTGTAGTGCAAAAAGTTATATTAAATTACTTTAAAATAATTAATTATATTTAATTTTAAAAAGTTTATAAAAAAATTATAAAATACAAAAATATAAAATATATAAAATATATAAATATATAAAATATATAAAATATACAAAATATATAAAATATATAAATATATAAACATATATAAAATATATATAAAATATATAAAAATATACAAAAATATATAAAAATATATAAATATATAAAAATATATAAAAATATATATAAAATATATAAAAATATATAAAAATATATAAAAATATAAATATATTTATAAAAATATAAAAATATAAAATATATAAAATATATAAATATATAAATTATATTTACTTAATAAAAAAAATAATAATAATAATAAATTAGGACTACTATTTTGAATCAGTCAAATGAACTATAATAAATTTGAGTTAATAAATTTGAGTAGTAAGTTTAAGTATTTTTTTGTCAATAATATACCCAGTAAAAATGGCTGAATATCATACAGATATAACTTTGAGTGCCTCTAACAACGAATAAATTCTTCAAATGTTCATAAAAAAAATTTCTTGACATTTATAATGTAAAATAAAAATAGATTCCGTATAAAAATCTTTGACATTACTTCATCAGAGCAAAATGGTCCAAAATAATGGTTGGTTTTTTTATATTTTACAGATATCACTATGATTAATATGTCTTAATTTGCAGAATGTTAAAATCAATTGAAAATTTTCTGTCACACACATAATCTGGTGAAATTTTATAAGATTGTACCGAAATAATATACAGCAGGGGTTGTCAAAGAGTACATCTCGACACCTTAGAAATAATTGAATTTTTCGAAGAGACTCATAAGATGTTGTAAGATTTGAATAACTTTAATTACAGCTTAATCCAACTTCATAGGTTAGAGTATACAGCTTAGCATGCAAGAAAGATTATCTCTTAGTCACAAGATGGCTTAGCATTTAGCACGGAGCTGGAATCTCGTTGGCAGGCACCCAAAAAATCTCACCGTATACTTAGAATATGCAACATAAATCTGTAGATCTGAATGTCTTCTTACCAATATATTGACAGATGCAAAACAGGTCCGGAATCAAGATAAAATTCTTCTCTTCCTAGGATTATAATCTCAGTGGTATCACAAATGCCTTAATATCTGTCCGGATAGACGGCTGGTTGTAATCAAAACTTATCAATCAATAACTTTAAATAACGTCTTGCAAAAATTAATTTAGATGATGGAATTAAGGCAGGCAAGATTTAAGGTGGGCAAAAGCCGGCCCGCGGGCCGTATCCGGCCCTTTTGCTTACTTTATCCGGCCTGTTGAAAAATCCTGCAATCATGCAATTTGTTTAATCTCTTCTATTCTATTTTGTTGAAATCAACAGTATCTGTATGCGTAATTTACGTATAAATAATGAAAAATATATAAATAATAGAGAGTGTTATAATTTGAACAGCTGTAACCATATCCCTACTTTAACCTTTTGAGGACAGGTCGTTGATATTTCAACCAAATTGATCGAGGATCAAAAGTACGAACTTGGTTTAAATATGCACTATTTTCGTACTATTACTTTTAGGACTGACTTAACACGAGAATCCTGTAAACATCTACACGAATATAAAGAAAACTCCCGTCGTGTAAAAGTTAATGTATGCAACATACATACTCTCATAAAGCGGGTGGTCGGCTTACTACACAGAATTGAACGTGACCTCCTCTCACTCTTCGAAGGACGACAGACCGCAGCACGAGTACTGCTTATTTTGATTTAGCACTAGTTGCATAATCGTCATTTCTTTTGAGACTAATGTTTGTTAAATTGAAAAAAATGGAATTTTTCTAGGTAAAATTTTAAAACATTGGTTTTATTTTATTGTAATAATTAAATTATTTATTTGCAGGCTTTTGTAAAATGAGTCAATCTAAAAAAAGAAAAGTTGATTTGGAGTGCAGAAATTTCAATGAAGCATGGACGGTAAAATACCTTTTTACAAACATTGATAAGAAAGCAATTTGTTTAGTTTGCCAGGAAACAATTGCTGTTTTCAAGGAATACAATTTAAACAGGCATTTTAAATCAAAACATCCATCTTTTCTTTTTATAATTCTATTTACTATTATATTTACAAAATGTAATATAAATATAAAAATGTAATAACTATGATCAAAATAAAATAATTTGTATCGTTAAGATATAAATAAATATCAAAATAAAATCTTTCATTAACTGATTTATTTAATGACCATTAATTTAATATAATGGATCATATTTCTTTAAAAATTAAGTGACATATTTTACTGGGCACAAATTGTTCGCATATACACCTAAGTAAGACAATTTATTATTACTATTATCTTTTATTAACTGTCAAATTTCTCTGTCCAAATGCTTTAAAATGATACTTATAGGGTTTTTGTCAAAAACATTCTTGGGTAGGGAAAAAAAACTCTACCCAAAACGTTCGTATGTGCACAGCGTACGCGGTATAGTTCTCTGGCCCGGGAGACATTTTGAAAATTTCATTTTGGCCGCGCGTAAAAGTATTTGCCCATCACTGATTTAAGGTATAAATGCATATCGAGTCTAATTTAACGATTTAAGGAATTATGTAGTTATTAATAGGTTCACGCAGTCAATTATTTTATTTTACTAGTTTAGAAACTACTTTAAGATTTTCATTAAAAAAACAGTCGATTTTCTTTTTTGAGCTTTGATTTATAACTCAACTGCGTTTCTATAACATAATTTTGTACATATTTGCGTTCGTCACACTACGGGGCGTATAACACGCATCTACCAGCGTTCCCTTAATGCACTTGCATGCAAGAGCCCTTAATGCACTAGCATGACACTCGGGTGTCAATCTTTCCTGTGGACAACACAAGAGTTCGGTCACGATAAAATATCATTATCTTATTTTCTTCTTTGTGGTACCGTGAATTATACTACTAATTGTTGCTTGTTAGTTTTCAAGAAAACTAATGATGCTCATTAATTTCAGTAAAGTTTTGATTGTGTTTGTGCGTGTTCTAATGAGCTTGAACCAATTGATTCCATTTGGCTGTTATGGCATGTCTCTGTAAATAAAGTAGACCTTTCTCATGTGGGAGGGTCAGTCAAAAGACTAAAAACTCCGCTCTGGTAAAATGTTTTTTTAAACAATTGGTCAACAGCAAAAGAAAACAACTAATGGATTCTTAACTAGTGGTAATTGATGTCTAAAATTTGACCTCGCAAAATACTGTATTCTCAGCATAAAAAATGTACATGAGGATCAAAGCAAGTACTTTTGAAGAATAAAGTGTACTATATGTAATGGAACATATTAAAATTGATTCTTAAGGATGTTTTTTGAAGACTTTTAGGTATTGCAACATCACAGCTCTAAAACATGCATTTTGGTAGCGTTTTGCTCGAGCGGGGTTCTTCAAAGACCTCATAAGGGTGACATCACCGAACACGAGATGGAGAAAATGAAGGGTTTATTTCATATTTACATCTATTTACACAATGTGCATTTTTCGGCAAGTTTATTCCTTCTCGCCTTCCGAACAACAACTCTCTAAGCGTCTCTCTCTACAGTAAACGACGCTCGGCCGCTGTGACGTCACTCGTAATCCACCACACCCCTCCTTTCAGAAGAGAGCGTAGGAATGGGAGTATGCAGGCATGAAGATCCCCTCCCCCAGATAGAAAGGATCATTTCCCATTTTCCCTTTCCACTGACGTCAGAGCTAGCCGTAAACAGAAAATCAAATACAAATTACAGTGAAATAGTTTCCAGTAGCGTGGTACTACAGTATAAATAACTTGCTCTTGGTATCGGTTTCATGGTATTCAGTTGAATGATGTGAAGTGGAATCAATATCTTCTAAATATGTTGTAATTATTTCTAGTAAGCTTCACAGACGGCTAAGAGAACAGGCCTTAAGATAACCTTTCTTACAAAAAAATGACTGTATGACTGTATTCTTTAACTAGTATATGTCATGTGTATATATCAAATCGAAACAGACAAATCTATAATTTATAAAACATGAAAAAAGTAAATACGTCATTTAATAAGAAAATGTTTTTCTATCACTCAACAACTTCCCAATACGGTGTACATAACTCAACTGTAAAACATCACTAGAACCTTCAGTATATTACTTCATATTAAGACTTTATTTATTTCTCATTAAAGCGAGCAAGACAATTGTAGAATGATAACGGCTTGTAAAGAATGATTGCACCTTTGTCCTACATGTTTTAGATCTTTGTCTTGCTTAACATAGATGTTTTTGTTCCTCTAACGTGGACATCGAGATAATCATTCTTAAATGGCTCTTCTTTTCAAATGAAATTTCAAATATTTATACATTTGAGGGCAGATTAAAGCAGGTATTAAAGATAGATACTTTATTTTTAGTATTTCACATTACTACTTATATTTCATACAGTATTTACTACTTATGATTTATACTTATTACTTACTATACCTCATTCAGCTCATCGCAAACATAGTTAGGAATGGTTTACAGAAAATTTTAGCCATTTATAATTTTCAGATAATTTTTGAAACTAGTAACAGCTTTGTCATTTAAAACTTCTCATATTTATCTTAGAGTAGAATAAGATTGTTTTTCTCTTGTTTGGTCATATAAAAAACAGGCTATACTAGAAAAATAAAGAAAACAGCCATTTTACCTATTCACTTTTAGATTTTTAGATCAGAGATTGTAAATTTGCATTTTTAACTTAAAACATTAGTCTTTTGAATTAAAATTTTAGAAGAAACTTACATTATTAAATTATATACTTTTTGTTACCATGGGGTTCTCTCAGTGTATGTTTTAGATTCTAGTTTATATTATTTTTAACTTTAATGTACTTCATATTTAATATATTAAATCCAATAAATTGTACAATCTCCAAGATAAATTTGAAAGAAAATATTTTTTTATTCTGTACTAATAATTACTTGCATACTAATTTGGGGTATATTTTATATCAAGTAGGAAAAAATTGTTTTCCTTCATGTAACATTTCTTAACATAATCATACATATCCTTCAATTTAGTTACTTGTTGTAAAAAAATTAAATTACCGATAGGTTAGGATTTGTTTGGAACACTACGGTCTACTTTTTGCAACATGAGGGCTAATGAGCCCGGGACCTACTGCTTAAAGCCGATTCCGAACGGTTACGAACATCCATACCACAGTGGAATTCGAACTCATGAACTTCGGTACTCAAGATTAACACCCTAACCATTCGGCCATCATTCCACAAACTGCCATTCGGAAATAAGTTGAGCTTTAAGCATTCTAAAACTACTCGTATAAATGTTGATATTATTCAAAAATAATATTTTAACAACTGAGAAGAGGGTGAGATTTTCTCATTGTTGAACTACTATTGTATACAATTTTGATGTTATTCAAAAATAATATTTTAGCAACTGAGAAGTGGGTGAGATCTTCTCATTGTTGAACTACTATTGTATACAATTTTGATGTTATTCAAAAATAATATTTTAGCAACTGAGAAGTGGGTGAGATCTTCTCATTGTTGAACTACTATTGTATACAATTTTGATGTTATTCAAAAATAATATTTTAACAACTGAGAAGAGGGTGAGCTTTTCTCATTGTTGAACTACTATTGTATACAATTTTGATGTGATTCAAAAATAATATTTTAGCAACTGAGAAGTGGGTGAGATCTTCTCGTTGTTGAACTACTATTGTATACAATTTTGATGTTATTCAAAAATAATATTTTAGCAACTGAGAAGAGAGTGAGCTCGTCTCATTGTTGAACTACTATTGTATACAATTTTGATGTTATTCAAAAATAATATTTTAACAACTGAGAAGAGGATGAGCTTTTCTCATTGTTGAACTACTATTGTATACAATTTCGATGTTATTCAAAAATAATATTTTAGCAACTGAGAAGTGGGTGAGATCTTCTCATTGTTGAACTACTATTGTATACAATTTTGATGTTATTCAAAAATAATATTTTAGCAACTGAGAAGTGGGTGAGCTTTTCTCATTGTTGAACTACTATTATATACAATTTTGATGTTATTCAAAAATAATATTTTAGCAACTGAGAAGAGGGTGAGCTTTTCTCATTGTTGAACTACTATAGTATACAATTTCGATGTTATTCAAAAATAATATTTTAGCAACTGAGAAGTGAGTGAGATCTTCTCATTGTTAAACTACTATTGTATACAAATATGATGTTATTCAAAGAAAACATTTAACAACTGTGTAGAGGATGATAACTTTATATCGTCTGATTGTTGAACTACTATTGTATACATTTTTATTGTTAATCAAAAATAATATTTTAGAAACTGTGTAGAGGGTTGTAGAGGAGTATCAAACATAATATTTCAGATCATCTTATTGTTGAAATTAGTGTATAATTTTTTTAGGTATTCAAAGATATATTTTAGCACCTGTGTAACAGTTCACTTTTTTAAAGAATTAGATGATCTTCTCTGACATTCAAATAAAACAAGTTTACATAAAGCGCAATAAAAGCTGTCTATAATGTAATTGATAGTCATAAAAATCACGTGATGTCCACATCAGATTCTTTTTAATTTAAGATTTTTAAGAATGTTTCATTCATATATTTATTGCTTGAATTTTTATAGGTTTTATTCTGCCAAAGGTACAGAAATAAATACCCTTTGAAGAATTTCCTAAATCCGTAATTCTGATTTTCACAGGCATAATATTACAGGCAATATATGTTTAATGTCAATGAATAAGCCTTAAGTATGTTTTATGGAACTACTTTGATATACCCCCCAAATCGAAAATTTGGCGACTTTTTTTCTCGCCAAGATGGATTCTCGCTAAATACAAATAATTAATACATAATATGGAAATTAATAATTAATAATTAATACGGAATCATGAAATACAAAAAAGTAACCTAAAAAATACAATAAGTACATAAAAAATACAAATAAATGGCATTGAATAACATATTATATGTAATTTACACACAAAAATTTTAACAAATACAATGGAAAATACGTGTCCGCAATCTAATAAAAAAGAATTATTTATACAGAAATTTTGAATTCCTCCCGATTTACCCCAGCAGCAACATTAGCCGCTAAACATGATTTACGAAACATGTACATCGAAGGCCAATTGAAAGCTAAAAGATAAAAATAATTAACCCCTTCCGGTATGATTTAATAATGAAAAACTGTGCATGAAATAACCATTTAATTTTTACTTAAAAAACTTGTTTCATTTTACAATTCTTACATATTCTTAATTAAAATCCACTTTTTACATAGTGTTAAATAATATCAGAAACAGTAAAATTAAGAAAATATCAAAGCAAAACATTAATAAGGTATACAGATAATAGTCTTCAAGCTAGTGGTACTTTTCAAAACAAAGTGCAAAGGAATTCTTAATTGTTTACACCGCCAAGTAGTCTCCCTTTTAATTTGATTCTTGTAACACACACGGCATTTCTTAGTAGATTTTCTTTTATTCTGACTCATTAATTTGGCAATGACTTGTACCAAGAAATTCTAAGTAAACAATATGCAATAGTGACTTGTGATTTTCACATGTGATAAAAGTGTTGCCAAATTCAGTACACTAGAAATTTTAAACTAAATTAATTATCATATTTAACAGTAACTTTAATCGCATGACGAGTGTAGCTCGTCATTGTGCGGTATGGAATGAAAAACTAATGACGAGCTAGACTCGTCATTTTACTGGAAGGGGTTAATAGAAAAAAAAATATAATTGGAAAATACAACCAGATTTGCAGCAAAATACAGCAAGTCAGAAATCCGCTTGATCACTTCACAAAGAAATAGCGAATGAATGAAATGGCGGTAAAACATATATGAAATCCAAAAATTGTTGCCACAAAATTTTAAAAAAAAACTCATAAAATGGTACAAAATACAAGAAATTACTAAATTTGGCAACAGCAAAAACCTAAAAGCTGATAAAACCTAAATTGGCAACACCAAAATAAGAAACAGCAACCCTAAACGTCCGTAGGGAGTGCCAGATTTGGCGCGTAATTTTTGGGGATATATCAAAGTTGTACCTGTTTTATTAATGTATTTATTGTTTAGAATTTTATAGGTTTCATTATACCAAAGAAGTATAAACAGATACTCCTTGAAGAATTTACTAAACCTGTAATTCTGTTTTCCACCGGTATAACGTTACAGGCAGGGAAACGTGTGTCACAAGTCCCTTTACAAAGAAAGTGATCATCCAAGGCATTGACTAGATCATAGAAATATTCTATGAAAGTTTGAGTTTCCTCATTAATGTTAACAAAGTAAATATTAATTAGGTCTAAGTAGTATAGTTTAACTAATTAAGTTGTATAGTTTACTTAATGTTTCTCATACGCATATCTAAGAATAAAATGTTACTTGTTATACGTGAATTAAGTACGGCAGTTCTTTACAGAATTTAAACAGCTTATCGCATTCCTATATTTTACAATATTAACCATCATAGAATGCTTGAGTATTTTGAGCCCCATATCAGTATAAAATAGAGTGATAATTTTTTTAATTATATTTTTTTCATTCGTTTACATTTTACTTTAATATTTAATACAAAAGACATCATAATTTGTGCTATTATGGCTACCTATATTTTATTAGAAAATTTATTTTAGATTTATATATTTGATATTTGCTTCTTAAAATAATAATTATTGCTTTATAAAAATATTACTTCTTAAAATAATAATTATCATTTAATAAAAATATATTAAGAATTTGTTCAACATTTTAGAAATCTTAGCATTCGTTATCCATATTTTCAATACTTATATATGTATTAGTGACTCAGAAGTAACTGAAATCACAATCGTATTAAATTTTATGTACTATAGCTTCTTTTTATAGATCTTTCTATAAAACAATCTTAATAAATAATGTTTCAAAAGAAAGAAATATTCCAATCTAAAAAAAATGGGTAAAAATATTTTTTTAATTAATTGTATTTTATTTTTATTTTATATTCTATAAGTAAATTTAATAAGTTTATTTCATATTTTATACAAAGAAGTTTGTTTTAAAAACTTATTTTAATCATATGAAAGGGGGATGAGAGAACAGGGTCATGGAACCTATTGAAACAGTGTATAAAGGTTTTATTGTGACAATGAAAATTTAATAATCTTTGAAGTGATTAAATTTGTACTTAAAATTTTCACTTAATTTTACCTAAATAAGTAACACTAATAACATATTAAATTTTCAAGTAAATTAATTAACAAACCAAATGTATTTGTTTTAAAGGTCCACTGTCATCATAATTATGTATTTTTTTTTACATGCGAGTATATCGACATAGGTCACAAAGTTTTGTCACAGAACCAGATGAACTCACAGATCGAAATATACTGTTCTATAAAAATTACACAAATCTATTTATAAAGAAGAGAAAGAATGAAAACGTTACTGAATTTCCAACCGGATATTAATTCTGTTGCCACCAGTATTGACAATGTTAATGTCTCTTTGTAATAATAGTAGAAAATAAAAGTAAGATATAAAGAATATGTGATTAAAAAAGTTTGAAACTTTGGAAACGGAAATCAGTAAAGCTTTCGAAGAATGGGTTTATTGTTTGCTCATATGTATTTCAAATAAACGGACACAAGGAAAATTTTATGTATGACAACATTTAGGTATTTCATTTGCTTTTGAAAGCGAAAGAACGCTATTCAAAGTATTGTTGAATGACTAACAATTAATAATGAAGTGAAAAATAATTGATGAAAATACCTATCCTTCGACTTTTTATACTCATAGGAAAGAAAAGTAATAATTTTTGCTAGTCGTATTTTGTTTTTACTTTTACAAAACGTATGAACACTAATCATATAAATAATATCTGTCCATTAGCTATGCTAACAGATTATCTTATGAACTTAAGTAAAAATGTGCATTACCAATGAATCAGGCAGATTAGTAGCAAATAAACTGTTACTTCGGATTGCCGGAAGTAATTCAAAAGTAGATAGTAAACTACAATTTTGCTTTATTGTACGTATTCAAATTTTAGTATATCCAAGTCTAAGCGAATTCGAATTAACGTGTTCACATATACTGACTCAAACATAACTCCAAAAACAGTATTTTCGGACTCAGGGAGATCCCAAACGTGAAAATTAATTGAGATCTAGAAGTCGAATTTTTAGACGGTTGAAATACTTTTCCAATACTTCGTATACGAAAAAGTAGAAAGTATTAAAGCCATACTTCGATTTTTATTAATGCTTGTAGCTCGTGATATATATTAAATGTTGTGACAAAACCCTAATATCCTCCATGGTCTACGCCTACAGCGCCACTCTATTGGACAATTTCGTGAACTTTCTTAAACATCTCAACACTCTTCTAGTTCGAATATCGGCGGCATAGCGGAACATGACTTTTTTTCACTTTCCCTGAGATAAATTTTTTGCAACTTATTCATTAATAATTTTCCTTCTGTAATTATTTTATGCAATAACTGTGTTTTATTAAATTCATTTGTAAGTGTACATCTTTTTTTTATTTGGGTAACTGTGCCACTTATTTTTTTTTACTAGTGGGTTACGCATTGCTACAGCATTTAATTATTTTTATGCAGGAATATATATTTGTTATTAACTGAAATAATAAAAAATAATCTTAGTATTACAGAAATCTCCCTAAATGGAAAATTTTTCATTCAAATATGAATCAGACAATGTCCGAAGAAGGCCGATGTCTTATGATATGGGGATTTGCGGATTCTAACCACAGAATATAGACACAGGAAGAAGGGAAGGTGCCATAAAGGTAATGTAAACCTACAGGCAAAAGATGTGATCTTCGCGAGCCTCGTTAGAAAAGCAACTTCCCTGCTGAGATTCAGCTGATTCACACGTATTAAATAAATAATTGGTATTAAATATATAATTTATTAAATCGTATTTTGATTTTGTTTTTTAAATTATTAATTTTGTACATTTCAGATATAGTTTTTTAAAACAAATTCCATGTAGATTATATATTTGTAGTATATGCTAACACTTACGCATTGTTGAGGTTAATTTTTTATTACGTTTTAGATAAAAAGAAATTTGTTAAACAGATAGCTGTGTATGACGCTAAATTTTAGTTCGTCAGAGATACGTAGTCTATATTATTCTTTAGAAATGTGATTTATTGTTAAAGCGCTGTGACATCACTACGCCAAGGCATAGCCAATATCTTTTAAACAGCAGCAGGTATTGATCAAACATCTAATGAATCTTGTAAGGAGATTTCCCTGTCTAACAGCAAGAGATCATTCGAATTTTAAACTTTAAGCACGTTTTCTCTAATTTGTTTTAACCCTATTGATGGCATGATTATTTGTAGCAGTTCATAGTTGGTTTTAAGCATTAGTTATTCACCTAATTAGCTCTTGTGTTGAAAAAAATTATCATAATGCAACTAGCCATCTGTAAAAACACAAAAATTAAGTCTTTATCTGAATAATTATTCTTAATTATGATAAACAATATTATTTTATTACGGTAGATACCTTAATTTGCCAACAAAAACAAATCTTTTTGTCAAATCAACAGAAAAACGGTTGGAACACTCTACAGTAATCTTTATTATATAATTTTATTAACACATTGTACGCTGGACACGTACTAGTAAGTTTTCTGACGATTGATACTTGAGCGCGGGTCACCTGCTAGTACGAGTTAGTATAACAACATGGTTTGTTTGTGAGTACAAAAATAACGGTATATACAGGAAAACGAAGCCAGAAGTTCTTCTCTTTCATTTTTTTTATAATGTAAAACAGTTTATATACAACAGAATTTTAAAAAATTAAAACTACATACTACTATTTCTGTTTGATTTTTCATATTTACTATACTATTATAAATTTATTCCCTAAAAAATATTTTTCTTTACAAAAATCTTGTGCTTGTTATATATATATATATATATATATATATATATATATATATATATATATATATATATATATATTTCTATTTATATATTTGTTTGTATATTTCAATATAAAATACGAAAATTTAGTTAAAAAATTAAGTATCTTTCGATCTATTGAGATTTAACTGAATAACTAAATTTACTCTCAAAACGCCCGTTCCCGGTACAATTCCGCTGAGATATGTACCTGCACGCAATGTGTTAACATATTTTATTAAATTTTTAAATCTTTTCACTTGATTATGTGACAGCTTAATCCTAAAACTTATTACATATCTAAGGGTAAACAAGAGTAATTTTTGCTTTTATAATATTATATCTTACAAATCTTACATTTTAATAAATATTATGTTTCTTTTTGCTTCTCTGTAGTCGATTATCTCAAGAGAAAATAAAAAAGGTAAGGTCTGGATATTACCTCTAGGCACTCGCTATTTTCATAGTACCTCCACACATATGACCACTTACGTCATGATCATATTCATTCATGAGCAATCATCCGTGGTCATAACACGATCATAAGACAACAAAGAGCTTTGACCTTTAAAATGATTCCTAATACCACCAAAGTATTTGTTTTCTTGTCACTCATTAGATAGTGTGATGGTTTAATCGCATGGAACTTGACAGTTTTGAATATAATTCAATAACTAGTCAATGAATAACTAATGTTCCACTTAGAAAGTGGTAAGTCATCCTTTATAATTTCAATGAAATCGGAATTTTTTATATTTAAATCTAAATCCCTAAATTCTCAATACGCACTTTTAATAATAAATTTAATTTTAATATTCTACACGAGAGGAAGCACTTTTAAACCATATAAGACCATTTCGTCACTCATTTCCTAGAAGTGCTTTCGGCGTGCAGGAACTATATTTTTGCTGCGATTAAAAATTATATGTTAAGATTTATTTCTATATACCAAAGACTTCCAAAGCATTTCACCTTCATATGAATACGCCAATCTTTCTGCTGTAGAGTAAAGTACTAATATCTCAATCGTAGAGTACTAATATCTGACGCTACCGACCAATTTAATACCCGTTATATTGAAGTTTATCGTTATATAGAGTGTTTGTATTGCAATGAGAAAAATAAAGATACACAACTAGATTTTACAATAGCTCTAAGTGTCCTAAATACGAAGTTTTCACACTCCATGGCTAACTGCTTTTCTGTTTTTCCTGGTAGCATTGACATTAGTTAAATGAAAAAATTTTCTTTCAGAGAATGAGGATAGAAAGCCAATGAAAAAGGAAGATGCAAAATTGGATATTACAAAAGTCCCAAATACAAAATTCATTATCCTTAAGTCTTTGTTCAGCTAACGTAACCTTTATTTAATTAATGTTTTAAAGACATACGTGCATGTATGCATACGTTGTACAGATGTCACAATAAAACTAGTCCGATTGCCACTAGAGATCACCAAACTAGATACTTACAAAGTTTTATGCAAAATACATACAGACTTAACGCTTATACTGGTCAAAATGTTCATTTCTGTTGAAAGGGAACTGCCATAGCCTAGTGGTTACTTAGGATGTGAATAGTTATTCCGTTGAAATCTGTAGACCAAAAGTTTTCGTAATTACAATAATTTATTTGCTTTGCAAAAAAGAAATAAAAATTGGTTTAAATTAATACTTTTCAATACGCGAAAATTTTTGCATTTGTATACTTAAAAGTAGTACACTAGACATTTTGTACGAATGCTAGCTTATCCCATGTTTTCTTTTTTCCCCCAAATATTTTCCTCCATAGCTTATGATAGCAACCCAATTTCATGCCAAAATACATTTAGCCACGGTCAAAATGGGTATTTCTGTTGAAATTGGAAGACCGTAAACTTTAGCGATTGTAATACTGCTTTTATTTCGTACAAAGAGGTACAAATTGGTTAAAAATAATACGCTTTGAAACGCGAAATTTGTGGATTGTGTACTTAAAAGTACTATACTAAGCAGTCTGTACAAATAATTGCTTTTTTATTATTATTGTTATTATTTCCTATTATATTTTCTGCAAATACTTATGAAAGCAACTAAATTTCATTCTGTAGAATAAAACAAGGATGCTAAAATAGCTGCCCGAAGGCCTAATGCCAAACATTTTTGAGCTTACCCAATATAATAGTATGTAGGGACAGTTTTAATATAAATTTCCAAACTAATTTAAGATTTCCTGCAATACTGTTCTAGATTTATTACTTCTCACAAGCTGAGTTTGCTTAGTTGTTTTCTTACGCTGTACTGAAAAGTTGCTGACGGAGAGACATGGAAAATGTTGTTATTCGTGTAACATGACAAGTTTATCTTCTATGCAATGTTTTTTTCTTTTAAATTTTATTAATAAGTTAAATAGTATATTTAATGCATTTTTCTTTTAATAAATAACTTTAGAAATCGTTATGGATACTTTGTCCTTGATGGCCCAAGGTAACTTTTTCAGCTCTGCATCAATTTTAAGAAAAATAATTGAGGACAAATGTTTTCTTAATTAGTAAGGTGGCAAAGAAGAGAAACCAAGTTTCAGAAAGAAAAAAAATTAATTTATTTTGTTAATTTATCTTGCATTACTTATTCTTTAATATTTTTATTTTACTCTATTATATGTTGTGCTGTTTGCAATAAAACTTACACTACTATAAAAAAATTTTACGCCCATTAAATCTTTGACAAACTTTATTTGGCCCATGTTAGTCTTTGAGTTTGGTGTAAAACATACACTACAAATAAAAATTCCCGAATGTGTAAAAGAAAAGCATATGGAATATGTCTTGCGTCGATATGTATATTGTTTTAGATGTCTACTACTTTTGAAACAATAAATTATTAATAGTATATTATATAATTAATATCTTACCTCGGAATTTAATCTGCTTTTACATAAATATTTTATTGAAAAACAAAAAAAATTAATACTCATGAAAAATAAGATTGATTAGTTTTTTAAAGTAGAAAGAAAAAATTTTCCTAAGTTGTACTGAAAATTAGCTGACGGAGAGAGAATGGGAAATGTTGTTATTTGTGTAACCTGACAAGTTTATCTTCTATGCAACGTTTTTTACTTTTAAATTTTTTTAATAAGTTAAATAGTATATTTAATACATTTTTCTTTTAATAAATTAATTTAGAAATCATCATGGATACTTTGTCCTTGATGGCCAAGGTAACTTCATTCAGCTCTGAATCAATTTTAAGAAAAATAATTGAGGACAAAAGTTTTCTTAATTAGTAAGGTGACAAAGAAGAGAAACCAAGTTTCAGAAAGAAAAAAAAATTAATTTATTTTGTTAATTTATCTTGTATTACTTATTCTTTAATATTTTTATATTACTATGTTACATATTGTGCTGTTTGCAATAAAACTTATACTATTATAAAAAATTTTAAGCCCATGTAATCTTTCACAAACTTTATTTAGCCCATGTTAGTCTTTGAGTTTGGTGTAAAACATACGCTACAAATAAAAATTCCCATATGTGTAAAAGAAAAGCATATGGAATATGTCTTTCATCTATATGTATATTGTTTTAGATGTCTACTACTTTTGAAACAATAAATTATTAATAGTATATAATATAATTAATAACTTACCTCGGAATTTAATCTGCTTTTGCATAAATATTTTATTGAAAAACCAAAAAAAATTTAAGACTCGTGAAAAATAAAATTAATTAATATTTTAAAGTAGAAAGAATGTATTTCTTATATTTTCAAACCTTCCTCAAGCCAAATTTCGCCAAGATAAAAGTTCACTCTCACCTTAATTTTGTATTTTTTCCTTAACTAAAATTAGGAAAGAATTTCAACCCTTCTCTTGTAGAGGCGTGGTAAAGATTTGAGATATAACGTCGTCGAAAGATACGTCTGATGAAATGCAATCTTTTCCTGACATTCAGGAGAATTGCATTTGCGATATAAATCTCTGGCAAAATTCGCAGACTGTGTTATTACAAACCTGACATGAAAACACTTGACATCGACGCACGCTGGTTATCCCCCAAGCCCGAATGTTAGTACCACCCCGTGATAGCATCGACATCCCGAATCGCAACATCCCACGATCACGTAGGGCGGTGTATTTGCCGCCACCATGCGTTTTGCGAGTCTAAAAGATCTTTCGCAAGAGACTTCTAGAGATCCGCGCCGGACAGCCTCTTTTTAAGAGCCCAGGAACCGGTCGTTCCGTCCGGTCCGCTTGACCAGGTCCCCTCGCGTGCCAAACATGACGTCTCTGGGTGCTGTCGCCTCCGATAAGTATCAAGGCCTGCTAAATACCTGGGATTAAGTGCGCACCGGATATGCCTAATGACGGAGAAATAAAAAAAAGGACAAAACAACAGCGTAGCTCTCCGACGTGTTCCTTTTTTCGCTTGTGTTGTTATTTCGTTATTATTCCGTCATTATTCGAGCGGGTCTCTCGTTTGTTCATTCATTATGACTTCCTTCGCAGGAATGACGCCAAAGAACGAGGTGGCTGGAAAAGAAGGGGGGGGGGATTAAAAGAGTTAAGCGGTAGCCCGGTTAAATATGAGAGTGTGTGAATATGGTTCTAATTTATAATGATACGACCATATAAGGCTTAAACTCGTAACAGATTGTCAGCTAATTATAATGTACTAAGATACATGCTAAAATTCTCTTCATCGTTATCAATTGCATTTATGTATCTACTAGCATATAGCCCGTCACATGACGGGATCAGTAAAATTTTCAATTTTTCAGAATTGTAAAGTACCCTATGAATCAGGTACAAAAAATGGTTTGTTTTTTGGCTGAAAATTATCTGGTACACACTCAATAATTTGTTTATCTTTACTAACCTCATGTTAGTTGCCAACTTTAATCTATCTTGTCATATTACGTGATAGGATGAAAAGCAGAGGTTTTAATATTGACAGTGATTATTTCGCGGCATATATGAATGATGAATTTAGCGAGTCGATTGCAAACATTGTGGTTATGTATAAAAAACGGGACTACTTAAGAATTGGGTTCTCCTTAGAAAATTTGGCGAAAATATTGGCGATATTTACTGAAACACAAAAGTAATCCATCCAAACTTTGTATTTCTTGCTTTTTCTGACGACTTTAATTAATGCACTGTGCGTCATCGTAATAGAATTATATATTCTTACTTAATTAAAGAAAGCGACTTGAAAACCGGACATTTAAATTTATGGACAATTAGTCCCTTAACAGTTTACAAACGCAACAGCTCCAAATTATTAAAAATCAGCCATAGTGAACCATTAATGGTTTGTTATATATAATTGTTTTAATCATTGCGCACTTTTATATATAAGAAAAAAGTTACACAAGAAGAGTTGGATGCAAATAAAATATAAATTATAATATAGATACAGATTGTTTGGACACGGCGAGATCAGGAGAAAGTGTTGGGCGACAATACTTAAACGATTATCGCCAAGTTGGTGGGGGAACCCAGTTCTTTAGTCAAGCCTAAAAAACAAACACACAAACGAACAACCTTCTTCATTTTTAAAGATATATAACTTAAACGCTTGATATTTATTTGTCCGTGGAATAAAATGTTACAACCACATCAAAGCCCAACTTATGATCGAATCACTGCATAAATTTTAAAAACAAAATTTTTCCCTTATTAAAAATGGCCTTAATTGTATCGAAAATACCAAACTCAAAATTGTATTAGTACTTAACCAGCAGCAGTTTTAGTAATATTTTTAGAAGGAAAAGTGTTGTCAAATTTATCAATGATTTAAAGGTTTCATAATTATATTTTTCATCAGTATCATTATTTAACCATCTTCTAGTCATGTCCATTCCATTCCAGATATTCATATTTCTTAAAATTATTTAAGAAGAATAAAATGTAATATAATATAATATAATATAATATAATATAGTATAAAATGTCATCATCGGTATTGGCACGACAGCACTTTGTGGGCCTGGGCCTTCTTCAGAAGCTTTTCCTAATCTGCACTTCTCCCAGCAATTGATCTCCAGTTCTTTACCTTTAAGATGGCCAAATCTTCATACACCCAGTCTTTCCACCGTTCCTTTCTTCCTTTTGCCTTCCTTTAGGCCTTTTATTAGAAGGAAGTGCATTAAAAACCCTTAAAGTTGTTCGTTCATTCTCATTACATGTCCTGCCCATCTCATTCTATTCAGCTTTATAGATTTGATGACATCATCACTGTTAAAGGTCTTATATAATTTAAAATTATATCTTTTTCTCCAGTTGTTATTTTCAAAGACAGCACCAAAGATGGTTCGCAGGATCTTCCTTTCGAAGGTTGCCAACAGCCTCTCTTCTTTTTGTGGTAGGGGCTAAGTCTCCGAGGCATAAGTTTAAAAGTGACTTGATCAATACCTTATACAGTAATATCTTTGTGTTTCTTTTTATCAAGTAGGATTTCAGTAGTGATCTTAAACCAAAAAAACAGCGATTGGCTGCAGTAATTCTTTTTCTAATTTCCGGATTTATGTCATAATAAAATGTAGTATAATAATAAATATAATAAAATATAATAAAAGAATAAAATATAATAAAACATAATATAATATAATATAATATAATATAATGTAATATAATATAATACAATAAAAGAATAAAATATAATAAAACATAATAAAATATAATATAATATAATAAAAGAATAAAATAGAATAGAATAAAATTTGTATGAAAAGTTTAAGCTGTTTCAGTGTCAGCTTTTCGTAATATTTTGCTGCTTTGCTCTTTTAATAAAAAAGACTTTGTTCGGAGCGCTAAGGCTTACTTTTTTTGCAATGTGAGGGTATAATGAGACCGGACCGGGATCTACTCCTAAGATCAGCACCCTAAGGGTATAAAAAAGGTTTTAAAATTATAGAAAACATTCTTATATAATATGAAATGTTAAGTGATATAGAGTAATGATAAGTGATGATAGAGTAGTATGAATAAATTTTACAATTTGCATTCAGAAGAAAGTTAGAAGACCTGGTAGTTTTAACTACACTCTAATTAGACCTTAATTTCTATCGTCTATAAAATAAAAAACTATATGTTTGATACATGTAAAAGGGAAATTTTTATTTAATGCTTTCTTTTTCGGTTATGTGGTATTAATTTTTTTTTTTTTTACATTTAACAGAAAAATTTTAAACTATTCAAATTGGAGATGATTGCTAGTTTTTACCGGTACGTAATTACTACTATATTGTGTTTTTTTATACTTATGCTCAACAATTTAGGTCTTTACATACAGAAATGATCACTTTTTTAAAATTTATATATTAATTACAAAATTTGAACTGATAACTTTAGATGCAATTAATTGCATACCACTGAAATAACTGGATAATTCATTGCTTTAAAGGACTACAGGCTTAAACCAGGCTCAATGACGAGAATAGCAGTATCAGGACTAGATGTCGGAAGAAACATAAGCGTAATTTTGGACGGCAATAGACACTTGCTGCTCGAAAGAAACCTTGCCATACCATCTATGGTATCCTTATACCATAATGGACGAAGTGAAATTTGGATTGCCAACATGCAAGTGAAAGATCAAGTCATTCCTAAAGGAATGTACGTAGGCGAAGCTGAGCTATTGGATGAAGGACATATATGCGAGATTGCGGAAACAACAGAAAGTACTAGTACTCTACAGGACCCGACGAATTCCAATATAGATTATACCAAGATGATATCCCCTGAGTTGAGCAACGAAAGAAAACGCAAATTAGTCGAGCTTCTACAAGCCTTTCCGGGAATCTTTACAAAAGCTAACAGGTCGACAGCCGCAAAGACAAATGTGAAACACAGGATCAATACGGGTGACCATGCTCCAATCTACCAAAGGGCTTACCGAGTTTCACCGACTGAAAGAAGCATAATTAGAGAAGAGGTTCAGAAAATGCTTGACCAAGGTATTGTCCAGCCATCTGAGAGTCCATGGTCATCTCCTGTGGTACTGATAAGAAAAAAAGATGGTAGCTGGCGTTTTTGCGTGGACTATCGCAAACTGAATAGAATAACGAAGAAGGATGTTTATCCTCTGCCCCGTATTGACGATACTCTAGACTGTTTAAAAGGCGCCAAGTTCTTTTCTTCCATGGATCTCCGATCTGGTTACTGGCAGATAGAAGTGGATGAAGCGGATCGTGAAAAGACTGCCTTTATTACTCCAGAAGGGTTATACGAATTTAAAGTCATGCCGTTTGGACTTTGCAATGCACCTGCAACTTTTGAAAGAATGATGGATAATTTACTACGCCATCTTAAATGGACTATGTGCCTATGTTACTTGGACGACATAGTAGTTTTCTCAGAAAGTTACGAAGACCACCTTATCCGATTAAGGACAGTTCTGAAATGCATTCAAGAAGCTGGACTCATACTTAACCCCAAGAAGTGCCTTTTTGCTGCTCAAGAAGTAAAAATCCTAGGCCATCTCGTATCCAGTAGCGGTGTCCGTCCAGATCCTGACAAAGTGAAAGCCGTGACCAATTTCCCTACTCCACAGAACTTACATGACGTACGAAGCTTTCTTGGGCTTTGCTCCTACTTCAGAAGGTTCATTAAGGGCTTTTGCTATCTTGCCGAGCCCCTTCAGGTGCTGCTGAAAGGCGATGCGAAATTTCATTGGGGTTCTAAAGAGGTAGAGGCTTTTGACAACCTGAAGAAAGCGCTTACATCTGATCCAGTATTGGGTATATTCGACGAAAGATGTCCTACAGAAATTCATACAGACGCCAGAGGATATGGTATTGGAGCAGTTCTGATTCAAATTCAGAATGAAGTCGAGAAGGTCATAGCCTACGCCTCTAGGACCCTGACAAAGGCCGAAAAAAAATTATTCTACTACAGAACGGGAATGCCTTGCTGTCGTATGGGCTATCAATAAATTCCGGCCATACCTGTTTGGAAGACATTTTACGGTTGTAACAGATCACCATTCATTGTGCTGGCTTATGAATCTCAAGGATCCCTCAGGCCGACTGGCAAGGTGGGCTCTTCGACTCCAAGAACATAATTTTTCAGTAAAATACAAATCGGGTAGGAAGCATAACGATGCCGACGCTCTCTCGAGGAATCCAGTAGACGAAGAGACTGAGACGCAAGATCAATTTTTAGCAGTAACTACTAGTATAGACCTCGCTGTCGAGCAGAAGAAAGATCCAGACATAGCAAAAATTATCCTTCCGAAGATCGGATCATCCACCGAAAGGCAATTTGAGTTAATTGGTGGAGTCCTATGCAGAAAGAATTTTGATCCAGCTGGAAAGACATGGTTGCCCGTCATTCCCAAACATCTACGTGCAGACATACTTAAACATTTTCACGACGCGCCTACCGCAGGGCATCTTGGCTTTGCGAAAACGTATGACAGGATCCGGAAAAGATTTTATTGGCCGGGAATGTACCGAAATGTTGTTAGATATGTCATGCACTGCCGAGATTGCCAAAGGAAAAAATCAGTTACACAACTACCACCTGGACGCCTGGTTTCAATCCCTCCTGCTGTCGCACCATTTCATCGAATTGGGATAGATCTGCTTGGGAGATTTCCTAAATCTGCCCATGGTAATAAATGGATCGCAGTATGCACCAATTATTGTACCCGCTATGCAATAACTAAAGCTTTACCAACTGCTGAAGCCGAAGAAGTAGCCAAGTTCCTGCTCGAAGAGATTCTTCTAAAACATGGAGCCCCTCGAGTTATTATTACAGATCGTGGTGCCGTTTTTCAATCCAGACTTGTTTCCGCTCTCGTCGAATTGTGTAATATCGATCATCGCATGACGACGGCCTATCATCCCCAGACAAATGGTTTGACGGAGCGCCTTAACAAAACTCTAGCCGATATGCTGTCCATGTATGTTAACACCGAACAAAAAAACTGGGACGAAATTCTACCATTTGTGACGTTCGCCTATAACACTGCTAAGCAGGAGACAACAGGATTCACACCGTTCTACCTAGTTCATGGACGTGAAGCCGAAACGACTCTGGACACGATGTTTCCATTCTGCCCTGATGATGCAACTAACGATTACATAGCCAAGACTATTTCCAGAGCAGAAGAGTCGAGACAGTTGGCTCGAACGCATACTCTGAGAGCGCAAGATAAAGACCGTCGACGTTATGACTCCAAGCACCGAATGGTGTCTTATAGTCCTGGAGACCTCGTATGGGTTTATACCCCGGTCCGAAAGGTCGGTCTTTCAGAGAAGCTCTTAAGGAGGTATTTCGGTCCCTATCAAGTGTTGCGCCGTCTATCCGACGTTACCTATGAAGTGCAAGATTTCGATCCTTCCTCCCGAAAAAGAAAACCAAAAGACGTTGTCCATGTTTTACGTATGAAGCCGTACCATGATCCGACGAAGCAGACAGAAAGTGAAGATGGACGTAATCCATGTGTCGTCCTTCCGGAAGAGAGGTCAAAAGAAATTTACAAGGGACCTGTGACACGCTCCAGATCTAAATAGCAGCGAGACGCTGTCTTTTTGAGATGGGAGCAATGCCGCATAAAGTAACTTAGCCAACTAGCTAAGTGGCCGAATGGTCAAAGCACGCGATCCAGACCCGGAGATTGTGGATTCGATGCTTGACATGGCAGTTTATCCAAAGTACGGATTTTTAATTTAAAAATATTGTTTATTGTTTCCTTATGTTCTTGAATATTCTAGATCTTTCTTTAATATGTAAATTAGTTATTTCTCGAATGTTCTGTTCGGGTATAAAAGCTGATACCCACTAGTTGTAGGCAACTTCTCGGTCTTGTAAAGTTGCGAGTTGCTACTTAGCTTCAATAAATTCTTCTGTTACGTTAAACGGTGTGTTCATTCGAATCTTCGTGACAATATGTCTAAAATACCTTTACGTGTATAGATTCACGGATTTATCAAAAACTGTGAACTATAGTTTTATGAATTTTTCTAGAATGATAGATAACATTATGACACGCGAATACAAAGAAATGAAAATAAGAGCACTGCATATGATATGTGAATTTTATAGAATGATACAAAACATTTTGACACTTAAACACAAATAAGAAAACTGCGTATGTTATATTATTGTAGCATCAAACAATGAAAACAGTAAAATAAGTTACAGAGCGGATTAAGAAATGAGAAGCCTTGTGAATTGAATATGGAGAATGAACTGTCCTGATGTATATACACAAATCACAATGTTGATAACGTTAACAACCACAGGATCAAAAAGTATGCACCAATATTCCAGTCATACCATTTCAGAGCATTTACATCTCTAGAAGAAGTATGTCTAATTGAAATTTCTCTTCCAAGATAGTCGTCCAAAACAGTTCTTTATCGGGTTAAGATTAGAAGACTCTGCTTGCAAAAATATTCTGTCAATGTCTTCACTTTTAAGGAATTCGTCAACGAGGTTGGCGTGATGAAGAACAATGTTATCGTCCATAAATAAAAAGTCAGATATATATGAACCTTTGAAACGTCTTACATAGAACTACTTCCTTCTGATATCGCTGGGCGACCTGAAATCCGCTGTTGCAAACATGTACGGGCATCCAGCGATCATTTCTCCTCTTATACTATCACTTCTTCAGTACCGAAACAATCCCGTTCCATAATATATGAGAGATTGTTTCCTACTCTTAATTACAGATGTAGACATTTTTCGAATCGCCTGTAAATCAAAACCTCCAGTTACCAATATCTCAAACATGTGATCATTGAAGTTTTCTTCAGATGTGATGTTCTTTGAATCAATTAAAGCGATTTCTGTGTTTCCTGTGAAGGTAGAAACAGATACGCTTTTAGAATGCTTCTAGACTACTTTCTAAACTGAAAGTAGGCTAGAAGTCTCTACTTTCTATATCTGAAACGTAAAATATTACCGGCTATTGGCAGATTTATTAATGGATCAAGAATTTACGTTTAGCCCACCCACTCCGCATCCAAATTCTAACATTAAAATAAACTAAAGTTAGCGAAACGAATTTTAGTTTCTGTCTAGACTACTTTAGAAGGTTGGAATAATATTGTTATATGAAATCAACCGGATTGACTGCTATAGTCTCTTAGTTCATCTCGATTGCTAGAAAATTTATTTTTTTCATTTATTCTATTACATTCATTATTTAGAAGGTGTTAGACCCTTAAGATATTCATTATGCATTTATAAATAGCAAAGCTGCATCTATTGTGGAAAGGAAAGAAAGAAGTTTTACCTCTACATATAATATATAAAAGCAGTTGGCGAAGAAAGCGAGAAGGAAAAGAAAGCTGAGTTCAAGATGTGTAGGAAATGAACTCAATATATTTTAAATTTTAGCAGCTGAGGTTTTATTCTAACTTTGCACTAAATGTTTATTAAATAAATAGAAGACTTTATGCATAAATAAATGGGAATTTCCATTCATTAATGCAGTAAGTCAATAGAAATATTTACGAAAAGAGCCTTCTGTCTCCAAATAAAAAGGAAGAAAATGATGTAGGCGTCATCAACAGTAATATAGTGTGTTTTCTAAGTAGAATATAAATGGTTTGGTTTGATTTGGAGTGCTATGTTCTACTTTTTGCAACACGGGGGCTAATGAGACCGGGACCTACAGCTTAACCCCTTAAAACACGAGTTTAGTTTAGAAAAAATTATAAAATATGACATATTTTCTTCACAGAAAAGGGATATATAGGTACAATGTAAGTTATTTTTTGCAATTTCAGTTTTGGGGGTGACTAGGGAGCTTGGAAAGAGTAAAAAGTATATAAAAAATTGTTATACAAACAAAGTGTAAACGATTTTATTACATGCTTAATTTGAATTTCGCCCGTGTCAGACATGGGCAAATGCGTTAAGGGGTTAAAGCCGAATCCGAACGGCTACGAACATCCTTGCCACTGTGGGATCGGAACCCAAGAATGTAAATTGATCTCCAATACGGGAAATTATTTCTGCAGTTCACGGGTTCAGTTCCTCGGTGAATCTATTGAGCAAGATGAAAGAGGTTTTTCCGATAGACTTCATACCAGACTTCCAGGTAGGCAGCCCTTTTCCATAAACTGGTTAAATGTGGATGTATACTTTCGGTACACGCAGGGCAAAGACAAAACCGTGAAAGCAATCCATAGCCATTTCTTAAGCGAAAGATAGTGTGTCTTCAAGTCCTTGCCACTAGACTGTAGACTGTAAATTGTTTTTTGTTAACAGTCGAATCAGCCCTTTTTTTATTTTTTACACATTGTTTAATGAGAGTTGCAAACACTCTATGTTACAATTATCAAGCAGGAAACTCTGTTATTTATCTTTAAGCATCTATTTCGCATAAGAAAGTGACTTTACACTCGTCCTTTAGTTTGACTGACAAGTTAACTGTTAGCATTCAAATAAAGGTGAGTGCAAAGCGCGTAATGATTGATATATTAATTATCTGAAACGAAGCTTACTAATTCTTAAGGACTGTTCACATTACTCGTGCTATTGTAAATGTTTCTAGCATTGAAAATTTTTTCACAAAGAATTGCACAGTTAGACATTAAGTTGTTGATTTTTGTTAACAGTTTGAACAACTAACAATATGTTACTTCAAAACATCAATTCATTTTTACTAAGCTATAATATCACAGGATAGAGAATATTCGATGATAAATGATGTTGCAGTAGTATCTTGATGCTAAATCTAATCTTTCATACCCAGAGCATGAAATTAATAATTATTTTACGTACAATAGTAATTGCTTGTCATACAATTCTAGACCTTAGAGTTTTCCAATGAAAGGGCTTTCTTATACAATAGAAAATTGTTGTATGTTATTCAAAGTTGTAAACGTTAAGTATTAACATGAAGAGATCTATTAAGAAAATAACTATTACAGAATAACATTTTGGGGAGCAATTCACTTTTACGTATTAGCTGGCATAATTAGAAAAATTAACCTCATAACAACTATTGTTGTATTGAAACCATGTATTTAGACTGTACTTGTTTATTCATCTGTGATCTAATAGAAGTGAAAAGATACTGTTTGATATTACTCTTATTAGTACAGACAAAAAGCCTTTCATTTCTGCATTACATACTGGAATAGGAGGGAAGTTTTTAAGAAGTAAGTTTGGCTTATAGTTCACCAACATTACAAGTGAATTCAATAATCTTGAGATTTAGCACTTTATGAAAATCTTTTGATAACGTGATTATAACAAAGTTAGAGAAACAACAATAAAAATAATTAGGGATAGAATAAATATAAGTTAGTAATTTGCAGCTTGTTTTTTCACAAACTTTCTTAGTATGCTCCAAAAATTATTTAAAATAAATTACAAAATGTTTAATTACTGCAATGTTTTATAATTTCCTATTGGAATAATATTGTTATATCATATCAACCCTACTCTATCTGGATTGACTGCTATAGTCTCTTATCTCAAAAAGTAAAATTTGATGTTCAGTCTTTCAGAAAAAAGCCGTATATAAACAATATATATTAGTTAGTATTAATTAAATAAACACTCAAAACTAGAATTTTTTTATATTTTCTAGTGGAAAATTTGTATATTTGGAATGTAAAGTATTACCGGCTATTGGTAGATTTATTAATGGGTCAAGGATTTGTGTTTAGCTCATCTACTCTGTATCCAAATTCTAACATTAAAAGAAGCTAAAGTTAGAGCAACGAATTTTAATTTCTGTTAAAATTAGAATTTCACGAACCGTGTCTGCAAGTATTGAGTACTGAGTTACATAGATCTTACTCAGATTACTTATGAGTCTAATAGAGTGCGGTAATACAATAATATATTAATCCATTGTAAGGTGCAGACACAAATGCTCGGCGCATTAAAAAGAAAAAAATATACTAGTAGTCACTATTACTTAGACATAGTAGTCACTATGTCTAAGTAATATAGTAGTCACTATGTCTAAGTAATTTGATGACATTCGTAATGTTTTCTTTGATTTAAAGTGAAGTGGTCCCTAATGTTCTGATCATTTCAAGAGTTATTGGAAGTTAAGTAAGTCACTAATTTTAAACTTTAAAATACAAATTATGATATGAAAATTGCAGGGTATTTCTGATATTCATTAGTCTATCTTCTGTACTATTTTTGTAAATGTAGGTAGGAGTTGGGACTAAAGTACCTTTGAAAATAAATTATCTTTGTTCTCAAAACTGCTACACCTACAGCCATGCGGTTGATTTTCTTAATGAGAAGTCTTCGAAATTCTACCTTTCACAGTTTTCCTTAAGATAACCTTTTATTGGGACTTTGAAAAAAGTCATAAAATGTAGGAATGCTATTTATATTTTGATAATATAACCTACTTTAAAATAATGGATGCATAAATTCCTCTAAATATGTATTTTGTTCTAAGAGCTCTTTCGTAACATAACTTTATTCGTTCTTCATGTTTGTTTAAGTATATTTCTCTTTATATAAATTTCAAGACATTTTTTTTTCTCTTTTCTGCTTTATAACCTAATAAAAACTATCAAATTCAAGTATATTACAAAAGATATATTTCAAACAAAAATAATAGCTTCAGGTTGACAGATCAAATCTATCGATGCTATCATTCTATCCGCTTCAGAAACCGACATTATTTAGTACTAAAAGCTCTCAGTGAGAGCAGTGCAATAAATCTTAAATTGTACACATCAATATAGGAATAGTATATGCTAATAAATAAACTCGTTGAGTTAAAATTTTTAATTATTGAAAGATTCAAATTTTAGTTTGATTTCGCTGTTTATGTCGCCACCGTAAAATGTGGCCTCTCTGTATCATGCCGAATCCAGTCTTAATCCCTTTTCTTCGCTGTACTGGCTTGTACTTTGAAATCTGATTTGTATTTGTTTTCTAACTTTTGATGTTCAATTTTATAATATTTAATTCTTAATCTTTTAATTCTTGATTTTAATTTTAATATTTTAATAAATTTTAATCTCTAAATTTTTAATTTTCTTTTTTGTGCTGTACGTTTTTCAATTTTTTAGTTTCTCTTTTACATTTTAATCTTTAATTTTTAATGGAACTTTGCTGATTATCGTGTTAATTTTGTGTCTTTCTAAATTTTCTATTTATTTCGTTTTAAATGTTTTTTTCTTTTAGATTCAGGCATCTTTCTTTTTTAACATTTCATCAAAATTGTTTTTTTTTAATTGTTTCAAAATTGTGTTGTTCTATTGGGTTTTACTTCATGTTTGGCGCAGATTGTCCCAAGAGGAATTAGCGCCACTAAAATTTAAACAGCCAGCCTACCATCTCTGTATCAAATAACATTTCATCAAAATTGTTTTTTTTTAATTGTTTCAAAATTGTGTTGTTCTATTGGGTTTTACTTCATGTTTGGCGCAGATTGTCCCAAGAGGAATTAGCGCCAATAAAATTTAAACAACCAACCAACCATCTATGTATCAAATAACATTTCATTACAATTGTTTTTTTTTTAATTGTTTCAAAATTGTGTTGTTCTATTGGGTTTTTCGTCATGTTTGGCGCAGTTTGTACCAAGAGGAATTAGCGCCACTAAAATTTAAACAACCAGCCAACCATCTCTGTATCAAATAACATTTCATCAAAATTAAATTTTTTAATGGTTTCAAAATTGTGTTGTTCTATTGGGTTTTACTTCATGTTTGGCGCAGATTGTCCCAAGAGGAATTAGTGCCACTAAAATTTCAACAACCAACCAACCATCTCTGTATCAAATAACATTTCATCAAAACTGTTTTTTTTTTAATGGTTTCAAAATTGTGTTGTTCTATTGGGTTTTTCGTCATGTTTGGCGCAGTTTGTCCCAAGAGGAATTAGCGCCACTAAAATTTAAACAACCAACCAACCATCTCTGTATCAAATAACATTTCATCAAAATTGTTTTTTTTAATGGTTTCAAAATTGTGTTGTTCTATTGGGTTTTTCCTCATGTTTGGCGCAGTTTGTCCCAAGAGGAATTAGCGCCAATAAAATTTAAACAACCAACCAACCATCTGTGTATCAAATAACATTTCATCAAAATTGTTTTTTTTTAATAGTTTAAAAATTGTGCTGTTCTATTGGGTTTTTCGTCCTGTTTGGCACAGTTTGTCCCAAGAGGAATTAGCGCCACTAAAATTTAAACAACCAACCAACCATCTCTGTATCAAATAATATTTCAACAAAATTGTTTTTTTTTTAAATGGTTTCAAAATTGTGTTGTTCTATTGGGTTTTTCGTCATGTTTGGCGCAGTTTGTCCCAAGAGGAATTAGCGCCAATAAAATTTAAACAACCAACCAACCATCTCTGTATCAAATGGATACATCAAGCCAAGAATACTCTGCTATTTACCCAATTAAAAGAATGAAGAGACAAGAATAAAGAATGAAATATAAGAGAAAAACGAAAAATAAAATCATAAAGTAAATGGAAGGAGATGAAACTTAAAGGCAACTCCTTTGAAAAGTCTATGTAGTTTTATTTTAAATGTGGAATTTCATTATAGAATTAAATAAAACATTGTATTACATAAGAAAATTTAGCTGGGAAAAATTGTGTTTCCTTCACCCTTAATATGACCCTAGCAGGAGAAATTTTCCCACTATACTTCACCTATTGTTGTCAGGAACAAAATTTCGAACCCGTACAGATGAAGA
>CM063508.1:117579416-117604416 GCA_032207245.1 Pardosa pseudoannulata
TAAGTGAAAGATGATTTTAAATGTCATCAAACCGTTCTTTATTCGTGTCAGTTTTCACTTATTTTCCAATTAAAAATCGTATTACGGAAAAAATGACTGGATATAGTTCACGATGCTTCTGTTTGACCAATGCCGACCAGAACAACAAAAACCAACCAATTAAAAGAAGATTTTAAATGTCATCAAACCGTTCTTTTTTATGTGTGTCAATTATCACTTATTTTCCAATTAAAAATCGTATTACGAAAAAAATGACTGGATATAGTTCACGATGTTTCTGTTTGACCAATTCCGACCAGAATAGCAAAACCCAACCAATTAAAAGAAGATTTTAAATGTCATCAAACCGTTCTTTTTTATGTGTGTAAATTATCACTTATTTTCCAATTAAAAATCGTATTAGGAAAAAAATTACTGGATATAGTTCACGATGCTTCTGTTTGACCAATGCCGGCCAAAACAGCAAAACCCAACCAATTAAAAGAAGATTTTAAATGTCATCAAACCATTCTTTTATATGTGTGTCAATTATCACTTATTTTCCAATTAAAAATTGTATTAGAAAAAAAAATGACTGGATATAGTTCACGATGTTGGTGTGTTCGACCAAACCGTTCTTTATTCATGTCAATTATCACTTATTTTTCATTTAAAAATCGTATTAGAAGAAAATGACTGGATATAATTCATGATGTTGGTGTGTTCGACAAAATCGTTCTTTATTCATGTTAATTAGCACTTATTTTAATATTAAAAATCTTATTAGGAAAAAATGACTGGATATAGTTCACGATGTTGGTGTGTTCGACCAATCGCCAGCAAAAACAGCAAAAACCAACTAATTAAAAGCATTTTTTAAATGTCATTAAATCTTTCTTTCTTATTCGTGTCAGTTATCACTTATTTTCCAATTAAAATCGTATTAGGAAAAAATGACTGGATATAATTCACGATGTTGGTGTGCTCGACCAAACCGTTCTGTATTCATGTTAATTATCACTTATTTTTCATTTAAAAATCGTATTAGAAAAAATGACTGGATATAGTTCACGACGCTTCTGTTTGACCAATGCCGGCCAGAACAGCAAAACCCAACCAATTAAAATAAATTTTAAATGTCATCAAACCGTTCTTTTATCATGTTAATTAGCACTTATTTTAATATTAAAAATCTTATTAGGAAAAAAATGACTGGATATAGTTCACAATGTTGGTGTGTTCGACCAATCGCCAGCCAAAACAGCAAAAACCAACTAATTAAAAGCATTTTTTAAATGTCATCAAATCTTTCTTTCTTATTCGTGTCAGTTATCACTTATTTTCCAATTAAAAATCGTATTAGGAAAAAATGACTGGATGTAATTCACGATGTTGGTGTTTTCGACCAAACCGTTCTTTATTCATGTTAATTATCACTTTTTCATTTAAAAATCGTATTAGAAAACAATGACTGGATATAGTTCACGATGCTTCTGTTTGACCAATCGCCGGCCAGAACAGCAAAACCCAACCAATTAAAAGAAGATTTTAAATGTCATCAAACCGTTCTTTATTCATGTTAATTAGCACTTATTTTAATATTAAAAATCTTATTAGGAAAAAAATGACTGGATATAGTTCACGATGTTGGTGTGTTCGACCAATCGCCGGCCCGAACAGCAAAAACCAACTAATTAAAAGCAGATTTTAAATGTCATCAAACCATTCTTTTTTATTCGCGTCAATTATCACTCATTTTCCAATTAAAAATCGTATTAGGAAAAATATGACTGGACACAATTCACGATGTTGGTGTGTTGACCAAACCGATCTTTATTCCTGTTATTTATCACTTATTTTTCATTTAAAAATCGTATTAGAAAAAAATGACTGGATATAGTTCAAGATGCTTCTGTTTAACCAATGCCGGAGAGAACAACAAAACCCAACCAATTAAAAGAAGACTTTAAATGTCATCAAACCGTTCTTTATTCATGTTAATTATTACTTATTTTAATATTAAAAATCCTATTAAGAAAAAAATGACTGGATATAATTCACGATGTTGGTGTGTTCGACCAATCGCCGGCCAGAACAACAAAAAACCAACTAATTAAAAGAAGATGAGTTTAAATGTCATTAAACCTTTTTTATTCATGTCAATTGTCACTTATTTTCCAATTAAAAACCGTATTAGGAAAAAATGACTGGATGCAGTTCCCGATGTTGGTGTGTTCCCCCAATCGCCAGCCAGAACAGCAAAATACAACTAATTAAAAGCAGATTTTAAATGTCATCAAACCGTTCTTTTTTATTAGTGTCAATTATCACTTATTTTTCAATTAAAAATCGTATTAGGAAAGAAATGACTGAATGCAGTTCACGATGTTGGTGTGCTCAACCAATCACCAGCCAGAGAAGCAAGGACCAACTAATTAAAAACAGATTTTAAATGTCATCAAACCGTTCTTTATTCATGTTAATTATCACTTGTTTTCCAATTAAAAATTGTATTATGATTAAATGACTGAATGCAGTTCCCGACGTTGTAGTGCTTGGCCAAAATAATAAGGATCAACTAATTTAAAAGAGATTTTAAATATCATCAAACCATTCTTTATTTGTGTTAATTATTACTTATTTTTCCAATAAAAATGGTATTAAGGAGAAATGACTGAATATAGTTCATAACATTGGTGCGTTCAACCAATCACCGGCCAGAATAATAAGGACCAACTAATTAAAAGAAGATTTTGAATAATATCAAACCATTCTTTATTTGTGTTAATTATTACTTATTTTTCAAATAAAAATGGTATTAAGGAGAAATGATTGAATATAGTTCATAACATTGGTGTGCTCAGCCAATCACCGGCCAGAATAATAAGGACCAACTAATTAAAAAAAGATTTTAAATGTCATCAAACCATTCTTTATTTGTGCTAATTATTACCTATTTTCCAAATAAAAATCGTATTAAGGAGAAATGACTGAATATAATTCATAACATTGGTGCGCTCGGTCAATCACCGGCCAGAATAATGACCAACTAAGTAAAAGGAGACTTTAAATATTATCAAACCATACTTTGTGTTAGTTATCATCTTTTTTCCGAATAAAATCGTATTAAGAAGAAATGCCTGAATATAATTTGCAATGTTGGTGAGCTCAGTCAATCGCTGGCCAGAATACTAAGAACCAACTAATTAAAAGGACATTTTACTTGTCATCAAACAATTCTTTGTGTTAATTATTACTTATTTTACCAATAAAAATCGTATTAAGGAGAAATGACTGAATATAATTCATAACATTGGTGCGCTCTGCCAATTGCCGGCCAGAATAATAAGGACCAACTAATTAAAAGGAGATTTTAAATATCATCAAACTATTCTTTATTTGTATTAACTATTACTTATTTTTTAAATAAAAATCGTGTTAAGGAGAAAAGACTGAATATAATTCATAATATTGGTGCGCTCGGCCAATCACTGACCAGAATAATAAGAACCAACTAAGTAAAAGGAGATTTAAATATTATCAAACCATAAATTGTGTTAGTTATTACCTATTAACAATTAAAAATCGTATTAGGGAGAAATGACTAACTATATTTCAAGACGTTGGAGCGTCCACCCAATCATAGACAAGAATAGCAATGATACAACTAAGCGAAAGGAGATTTTGAATGTCATCAAACCGTTTTTCCATTCATGCTATCAATTTTTTTATTTGCCAATTAAACATGTAATGGAGTGTCGCAACAGATGGAAGAAAATAATTCTCTTATTTGAATTATAGAATTGTTCCTTAGCCTGTTAATTTATTTTCCTTGGGTAAAAAAAATCTATGGATGAAACAGAAACTACTTTTTATTTCCTTTTTCGAATATATTTGGAGTGTTTTTCCTCTGTTTTCCTGCACTTTATTTCACTTTCTATCTCGTAATCAAAGCTTTTAGTTTTTGAAGCAATAGATTGTTAAAAACTGATATGGTTTGGGACAGTCAAGGCCTGATAATCTCTCACTATGCTGAATTGTCAGTAAAGATTATTCTATTTTATGTATTTGGGATTTTCTCAGTATTTAATCATAAAAAAACATTATACAAAAGATTGTTTATGCTACAATTATAAGATAATCACTTTTATTTATTTATAATACAGCAGTTCATTAGCCTGTTTAGTTATTTTCATTGGGTTCAAAGAATATAAGTGGTTGAAATAGGGACTAGTTTTTCCTTCCGTTTTCAGTATGTGTTTGAAGCACTTTCTTTTTAGTTTTCCTGCATTTTTGGTAGTTTCAATAAACACTTACAACTCTAAACTGACGGTTACGTTAATTCAGTTTTTGAGTATTTACTGATAAAAATATTATACAAAAAGTTGCTATCAATCAAAAAACAATCTCTTTTATTTAAATAATACTATAGCCTGTTGATTTATTTTCATTGAGTAAAAACATCTGAGGTTCAAATGAGGATTACTATTTTATTCCCTTTTCATTATATGTTTGAAGTATTTTCTTTTCTGTTTTTCTGTGCTTCCTTTCAGACTCAATCTCGTACTTAAAACATCTCTCTAAAGTACTGGCTTATTCAGAATTTTAACCCTTAATTTGGCTAAGTCCACTACAACGAACAATCAAATAAATAAAATATTTATAATAAATATATATTTTTATCGATAATAAATAATATAAATATACTATATATTATTAGTATTAATTATTATTATTATTATTTAAATTATTATTATTATTATTTAAATTATTATTATTATTGTCATTATTATTTATTTAAATATATTTTTAATCGATATTTGAAAAAACATCTTGTCAAATTAAGGGTTAATAATTTCGATGATTTGAGATAAGGTCAAAAATTGATATCATCCTATCTATTAATCTTCTCACTTAGTTATTATGTTAAAATAAGAAAAATAATCATTTTGTTAGTTGTAGAATTGTAACACTCTATATTCAGGACTATGCAGAACTATGTAGTACTATGCAGTATTCAGGACTATGCAGAATAATCAGATTAATATTACATATTTTTGATATTTTAAAAATAGCGTAACTGACAGCTCAGGAACTTTCCTGAGCTGTCAGTTATTTTTTTTAATATTTTTGAGAGCCGCTGTAGTTCAGTTGGCAAAAGCAAAGATCTCGAACTAGTAGATTGTGAGATCTAGGCTCTAGCCAAAGTTCATTAATGTCGACTGGGGTAAGCTAGTGTGAGAAATGTAAAATAGGTTCTTGGTCGCAATATCCTCCAAGTTTATAAATGATACCTCTGGAAGTGGCGGCCAATCCTGGGAGGGGGGAGGTCTTCTATTTGTTCTCTACTTCTATATAACAAAGACCCACCTGAGCAAAATGGTTCTTTTACCTTAGCGGTGATCTTTGAAACAGAAGGCACTCGTATTCGCCTTAATTCAAGTAGCCTTTAGCTGACCTGCTTGGCTCTTCCAAGTGGCATTTCCAACAACTATAACCCTTTGAGATTTTCTCTGTATTAAGTCATAGCTGTGTGATACACACAAGGATGCTTAAGGTAGCAACCAGTATTAATCCTGTCACTTTGTTATTATATAATAATAAGATAAATAATCTTTTTGTGAGTTGTAACACTCTAACCTTTATTCTGGATTATGCAGAATAATCAGATTAATATTACATATTTTTTTAAATATTTTAGAGAGCCGCTGTAGTTCAGTTGGCAAAAGCAAAGATCTCGAACTAGTAGATTGGCAGATCTAGGCTGTAGCCAAAGTTCATTAATGTCGACTGGGGTAAGCTTGTGTGGGGAATGTAAAATAGGTTCTTGGTTGCAATATCCTTCAAGTTTTTTAAACGATACCTCTGGAAATTACAAAGACCTACCTGAGCAAAATCGTTCTTTTACCTTATCGGTGATCTTTGAAACGGAAGGCACTCGTATTCGCCTTAATTCTAGTAGCCTCTAGCTGACCTGCTTGGCTCGTCCAAGTGGCATTTCCAACAACTATAACCCTTTGAGATTTTCTCCGTATTAAGTCACAGCTGTGTAATACACACAAGGATGCTTAAGGTAGCAACCAGTATTAATCCTGTCACTTTGTTATTATATTATAATAAGATAAATAATTGTGAGTTGTCACACTCTAACTTTTATTATGGACTATGTAGAATAATCAGATTAATATTACATACTTTTGATAATTTAAAAATAACGTAACTGACAGCTCAGGAACTATCCTGAGCTATCAGTTACATTATTTTTTTTATTTTAGAGAGCAGCTGTACTTTAGTTGGCGAAACAACGATCTCGAACTAGTAGATTGTGAGATCTAGGCTCTAGCCAAAGTTCATTAATGTCGACTGGGGTAAGTTGGTGTGGGGAATGTAAAATTGGTTCTTGGTTGCAATATCCTTCACATTTTTAAACCATACCTATGGAAGTGTCCAACCCTGTGGGAGGGAAGGTCCTCTACTTCTAAATTACAAAGACCTACCTAAACAACGTCGTTCTTTTACCTTAGCCGTGATCTTTGAAACGGAAGGCACTCGTATTCGCCTTAATTCGAGTAGCCTCTAGCTGACCTGCTTGGCTCTTCCAAGTGGCATTTCCAACAACTATAACCCTTTGAGATTTTCTCTGTATTAAGTCATAGCTGTCTAATACACACAAGGAAGCTTATGGTAGCAACCAGTATTAATCCTGTCACTTTGTTATTATATTATAATAAGATAAATAATCCTTTTGTGAGTTGTAACACTCTAACTTTTATTCTGGATTATGCAGAATAATCAGATTAATATTACATATTTTTGATAATTTAAAAATAACGTAACTGACAGTTCAGGAACTTTCCTGAGCTGTCAGTTACGTTATTTTTTTTTTAATATTTTTGAGAGCAGCTATAGTTCAGTTGGCGAAAGCAACAATCTCGAACTAGTAGATTGTGAGATCTAGGCTCTAGCCAAAGTTCATTAATGTCGACTGGGGTAAGCTAGTGTGAGGAATGTAAAATAGATTCTTGGTCACAATACCCTCCAAGTTTATAAACGATACCTCTGGAAGTGGCAGGCCAACCCTGGGAGGGGGGAGGTCTTCTCTACTTCTAAATTACAAAGACCCACCTGAGCAAAGTCGTTCTTTTACCTTAGTGGTGATATTTGAAACAGAAGGCTCTCACATTTACTTTAATTCAAGTAGCCTCTGGCTACCCTGCTTGGCTTGTCTAAGTGGCATTAGCATCAACAATAACCCTGTGAGATTTTGTTCGTATATAATCTCAACTGTACTATACACACAAGGTTGCTTATGGTAGCAACCAGTATTAATCTTCTCAGTTATTATATTATAACTAGCATATAGCCCATCATATCAAGGGTTCAGTAAAATTTTTGATTTTCCAGAATTATAAAGTACCCTATGAGGCAGGTAAAAAATGGTTTGTTTTTTTAGTGAGAAATATCTGGTACAAGCTCAAGAGTTTGTTTATCTTCATACTCTAAAGTCTCCCAACACTGTGAATGCAGTTTAGAATCACGTTGAATTTATTTAGTTTGGTTTGGTTTGGAGAACTACGGTCTACGTTTTGCAACACGAGGGATAATGAGACCGGAACCTACGGCTTAACGCCGATTCCGAACGGCTACGAACATTCATGCCGCTATTGGACTCGAACCCACGAACTCTGGTCGTTCGGCTGAATTCATTTAGAAAGATAATTCAAAGTTTTCGTTAAGTTCGAAGTTATCGTTAAGTTTTTACAATTTTTTTTTGCCTCAGTAATTAATGGAAGTGAAGGAATGAAATTATCATTTCTACTATACCCTGGATGTAGATAAAATTTGTTGTTAATATCGGTGATAAAATTTTCATTGTAACAAAAAATAATCGATGATTAAATTTAAAAATATCACATATGTACCTAATCTATTATTTAAAGCCAATATAAAATAAAACTATTAACGTAATATCTAAGTTCAGTGATAAAACCTATGCAAATAATGCAAACGATATTTAAATAAGTTAAAATAAGAAATGATTAAATGAGTTGGTTAAAGGAATGACGTCATAATGCTAAAAAAATTATTATGTCATAAATTTAATAGCCGGCTCTTAGCCGGAGAAAATAGGGCTTAAAATAATGGCATTAAATGTTCGAAAAAGGAGGAAGGGTAGATTTCGAACATTTTAAAGACGACAGTATTTTTATAGCCGTGATGTAAAGCATATTAAATACAATTTATTTTAAAATCCGATCGATAGTTTAGAAGATAAACTTTCCTTGCTTTGAATTTTGCTAACCTTAACTCATCTAGAATCCAATATGGATGCCTCTATCCATTCCAGGTCCAACTGCTTCATAAATTCAAGGACAGACGGACAGATAACTTAGGCATGTATTATAAAGAGGATAAGGAAAATAATCATTCTGTGAGTTGTCACTCTGTAACTTTTATTCTGAACTATGTAGAATAATCAGAATAATATTACATACATTAGATAATTCTAAAATTTAAAACAAAATATAATATAAATATAAATGTTAAATGACGTTAAATCTTCATCCTAAGATTTCTTAATTCAGTATAAAATAAAATGTTCTGCTCCTTTTGGAATGAAATTTCTACGAAATATTTCCTAATATTTTAGCTTTCAAAATATGGTTTACTTTCAAGTATAATATATTTAAACGACATAATAATTATGCGCTAAATAAAAAAATAGAAATTCACTTACTCGATAGATAACATTTGAAATACACATAATAGATACTAAATTTTTATATCAAATTGAAGATAAATATGTTTTTATTTCTGTAAAGGTAAAATCTTAAAAGTGCCTCAAGTTTTAAAGTTTAAAATAAATTAAAAACTGTTAAGAAATATTAATTTCAAATAAAATATCCATCATCCTGCTATGAAATAAAATATATTGCTCTTATTAATATAATTCATGTTCACGGAATTTTAAGGATTGTCTCGCAGTTGGAAAATGTGTCTTCATCTCCATTTGAATGACAACGTTTAGGAAGTGATGAATAATTTTGGAGCCTTATAAAAAGCAATAATTCAAGCCTTAAAAAAGGCTTTGCTATCAAGAGGAATACAAGACAATCGTATGTTAACATGATAATCGGGCTTATCAAATTCTCCCTTTTAAACAATTCATCCCTCATTCAATTAAATGTAAGGAATGTTAGTTTAGTTGTTGGTGAATTTGTCACATCGTTGAGGAAAGATGTATCACCGGACAGACAGAGTTAAATATGGGGCACCTGTAATAATAATCACAGAGATAAATATAAACTATATAAAAGTCAATAGAAGAAGACAGACGGTATACGTTTAAGAACGTAAAAGTTTAAGAACTGAAGAATAATTTTGAAGTCTTATAAAACACAGTAGTTCAAGCCTTAAACAAGGCTTTGCTATCAAGAGGCATACAAGACAATCGTATGTTAACATGATAATCGGGTTTATCAAATTCTCCCTTTTAAACAATTCATTCCTCATTCAATTAAATGTAAGGAATGTTAATTTACTTTTTGATTAATTTGTCATATCGTTGAGGAAAGATGTATCGCCGAGCAGACAGAGTTAAATATAGGGCACCTGTAATAATAAGCACAGAGATAAATATAAACTATATAAATATCAATACACGAAGAAAGACGGTTTACGTTTAAGAACGTAAAAGTTTAAGAAGTGGAGAATAATTTTGAAGTCTTATAAAACACAATAATTCAAGCCTTAAACAAGGCATTGCTATCAAGAGGCATACAAGACAATCTTATGTTAACAGGATAATCGGGCTTATCAAATTCTCCCTTTTTAATAATTCATTCCTCATTCAATTAAATGTAAGTAATGTTAGTTTACTTTTTGGTAAATTTGTCATATAGTTGAGGAAAGATGTATCGCCGGACAGACAGAGTTAAATATAGGGCACTTGTAATAATAATCACAGAGATAAATATAAACTATATAAAAGTCAATACACGAAGAAAGACGGAAAGATTTTCAATAGCAACTTTGGAAAGAAAGGTAAGTAATGTGTTGAGAAACTAGTTACTGGGGAAAAATTATGTTTGTAGATTTTAGATTACCAAGTAGCCGAAAATGATGAAAAAATTAAAAATCACTCAGATTTTGCTCTGATAACTTTTCATTCCAGGAAATAGATATCTTCAACTTTTTCCTGTTTTCTTGATATTTGTGGTTAATTTGCGCAATATCGATTACTATTAAAAACAGAGGAATTTTTTTTCTTTCTCCCTGAATAATAAATAGAAAGAAAAGTAATTGCTATCTATTCTAAACTTATTTCTAACCCACGCATTTCTTTCAAAATGACTTAATGCATCTCTAGGAAAGAAAAACTTCGGTATTTTTTATTTAAAGAAGCAAGGAGAAAATGCTATAAACCAAACCGATTGGCTTTTGAAATCTACGAATCTAGTTGACTTTTGCTTATTTGTTGCGAATAAGTTAAGGTTTTTCTTTCCTAACTTGTTTTACTTGTTTTGGTGCTTTATTTTCTATTGTTCATTATATTTTTTGATCGACAATAGTTAAGTTTAGTGAGATTTCCTTGCAAAATACAGAGATAAATAGAGAAGAAGGATAATATATATAATAGACTAAGATCACAAACTTCAGCTTACTGTAATGAACGGTTTAATTGTTCTCAATTGACTAAAACAACTGTAGATAATAAAATATAAAATAATTATAGGAATACATAATTACAAGATTTTAGAAATATATAATTATAGGATTACATCAGTATTCGTGAAAGGCAATTAAAAGTAAATTATTAAATTAGCAGTTGTATCGTACTACATCAAATTTTGATCTAATTAAACATTATTTAAAATTTCATTTAGTCAATATTATTATAACTAGCATATAGCCCGTCATATGATGGGATCAGTAAAATTTTTAATTTTCCAGAATTGTAAAGTACCCTATAAGACTGGTAAAAAATGAGGTTTTTTTGGCTAAGAATTATCTGGTTCAATATCCAGTCAATAATTTGTTTATCTTCATACTCCTCTAAAGTCTCCCGACACTGTGAATGCAGTTTAGAATTACGTTGAATTCATTTAGAATCAAAGTTTTCTTAGCTACGTGGAAGTTATCATTAAGTTCTTACCAATATTTTTTTCCACAGTAATTAAGAAAGTAAAGGAATGAAACTATCATTTCCACTACACTCTGGATGTAGATAGAATTTGTTGTTAATACCGGTGATAAAATTTTCATTGCAACAAAGAATAATCGATGAATAAATTTAAAATTATCACATATGTACCTAATCTGTTATTTAAGCCAAATATAAAAAAAAATTATTTATGTAAATTTCTAAATTCAGTGATAAAACGTATGAAAATAATGCAGACGATATTTAAGTAATTTAAAATAAGAAATGATTAAACGAGATGATTAAAGGGATGACGTCAAAATGCTAGAAAAAAAAATTTATTTTACCTATTTGTTATGTGACAAATTGATAAATTTAATCGTCTCCTCTTTAACCGGGAAAAATAGGGCTTGAAATAATGGCAATAAATGCTAGGAAAGATGGGAAGGGGTGAATTTCGTACGTTGCTAACCCTAACTAATAAAGAATCCAATGTGGCTGCCTCTATCCATTCCAGGTACAACCGCTTCATAAATTCAAGAATGGACGGACAGCTAATTTAGGCTGTTATTATATAGGGGATACAATGTATTGTATAATTTTTGGTACTATTAAATTTTCTTTTTGCTGTTATTAAGTATGAACTATAGGGTTAAATAAATATGGATTTATAAGGTTACCTACCTCTGTAACTGTTTTTAGTGCCTATTAATGAAATTAATAATTATTAATTTACTACCCCTCAATTTTGAATGACTTTTAAATAAGGGTTGCTGTTATATTTATTTAGTTATTGAATACTTTTATCAAACACATGTTCTAGATAATTTTATCATAAAATTAAAGTTTTTATGTTAATTATGTATATTCTAAACCGAAAGTTTTACAATACGTCTTTAGCACCATACTATGTAGCAATAAACAGTAAAACTCAAAATTATTCTCAGAAAAGAAAGTATTTTTGTTTTTTGTTTTCGAAATTTGTACCTGAAAATCATTTTATAATTATAACTCAAGTTACTTTACAGATAACAATCGATTTCGACATTAAGTTTTTTGCCTCATCTGAAACGGATTTCCAACTCGTTAATTCCGCTATGTAATCATGGAACTTGCAACGAGAAGGACAACGAAATAAAGACGAATGTAGTCTTAAACTATCGTAGTTTGTTTATGTGTTTTCTAACGAAAGAAACAGCCAATTGATGCAAACATTGTACATCTGTTTTTATAGTTTTTGTGTCTGCCAATTATCAATCACTTACAAGTCACGTGGATGACTTAACTTAAGCTTCATAACCTGTTTTTAGCTATACAGAGGGAAGGAATCCACAGGGGAACATTCGAGAACAATCACTATGGGTGTTTGAAAGAATTACCGAAAATATAGAATCAGAACCGAAAGGGATAAAAATATCTTTACATATATATATATATATATATATATATATATATATATATATATATATATATATATATATATATATATAATATATGTACATATATATACATATATATACATATATATACATACATATATATACATGCATATATATACATACATATATATATACATACATATGTGTGTGTGTGTGTGTGTGTGTGTTTTAAAAATGGGGATTAAGAATTAAGTGAGTTATAATTAAAAATAGTTGGAACTCATTAACGATGACTTAACAGGAAAAATACACACAAAAAGAATTTGTTTAGGTAAGCGACGCTAAAAACACTTCTAGACGGGAAATTGGGCTGGTAACAGACTCCACGCTGGTCGTTGCAAAATGTGAACAAACGATTTCTAAATCTCATAGATATGGACAGAAAGATTACAATAAAGAAATTTTTATATACAAAATCATGTGTCTTCCATGCCTTAACCACTCGTCCGTGTCATATATTTGTATATATATATATATATATATATATATATATATATATATATATATATATATATATATATATATATATATATATATATATATATATAATATATATAACGCAGTGATCTCGTAATCAGAGGGTTGCAGGACTGAGGCTTGAGCTGACGAAAGACCCCAGAGTTCGCTACGGAGACTGGGCCACGTACAATATTTCGTGACTACGATGTCCTTAAAGTTCGCAAACGATACCTATAGAGGTGGCAGGCCAAATCTGGGGGTCTTCTACTTGCCTGTTTCTAAATCATAAGGACCCCACACACACACACACACACACTAATCAAAGTTATTCTTTCACCTTAGAGGTGCTTATCAAACTTGAGATTTAGTCATTCTTCAGTCCTGTTGGTTCCACGCTCAAGTGAAGCTGCATAGCATCCTTATGTGACCTCCACACTATGGTCAATTGTTCACCACTTCAAGTGGTGAGTTTGGACGATGGTTTACGGGTTACATCCACACACTGGGCCACTAAATGAACCGAGCGCATGGATTCATCCACAGGGTCTACAGCGGACTTTAGTTGTGCACCTGGCTGCCTTTGATCTTTCGGGAAAAACCGCTTCCGAAACCATCCTTCGTCAAGGTCATTTAATCATCTGCCATAGTTGGCCTCTATAAGCCATACCCCCTCTAGAAGCTAGTAATGGCTTGTAGTGGACCATAGTGTAGAGGGGACTTCTGCCACGGACCAGTCGCATATTGCAGCAGAGTCTATTGGATCTGGTGTATGCTTTCCTACATTAGGAGAATGATCGACAACTACAATAACTTTAATGCCAAAAGTATTTATTTTATGAAATATTAATTTTGAAAACGTCCTGAAGAGCTGTCACACAATTTTCGTCAAATCCAATAACATATTACCAATCTATCAGAAATCGAAATTAGAACAGACACTGTAAAACAAAATTTAAAAAATTTTAAGGCTATTTAAGATGAATGTGGTATAATCACTGTCATAACCAGTATCTATATTCTACACTTATCATAAGTACGACAATTTTGAAGAGGGAAAAAATAAACAATGGTAGTGTTAATCTAGCTAAGCAAACATCTGATAAGACCGTTTGTGGAGCAACTTTGCACTTAATTATATTTATTTCCATTCTTTACGGTCTCAAATTCTAGTTTCAATAGTTTTACGAATTATTTCTATTCACATAATTTTGTCTTCTTACAAGAGTTGATTTCAAATAATAGATTGCTAAATAAATAAATCTTGAAAATGAATATGTAATTGAATTTTAGATAGAGTATTAGTCTAGTTTTTCCGTTATCAAAAGTCATGAGTCATAATAGTATATAATAAAAAGGAAGTGTATAAACAATGTGGTTGGAAGAAGTAAATAGTTCTGTGATTGATGACTCAATTTTGCAAGATTCGGCAGGTGCTGCAAATAGTGACATTCTGTAACATGCATAAAAACTGAAGTTAAAAAAGTAAACTGAATTGTTGGCAGATACGTATGGCATAAACGGTGAAATAAACTATAGTTAAAATCAAAATGAAAATTAGTCAAAAAATAATCAGCACTCCTATTTATCTTTATGCATTTTTATTTTACATAATAAGTGATCAGAATTGTATTTTTCAAATTGTCTTAAAGTTTCATAGTTTAGTTTACACAAGGTTGGTTGGTTGGATGGGAGCACTACGGTATACTTTTTGCAACACGAGAGCTAATGAGACCGGGACCTACTGATTAAAGCCGATTCCGACAGGCTACGAACTTCCAGGCCACAGTGGGACTCGAACCCACGAACTACGGTTCCGAAGCTTAGTGCCCTAACCATTCGGCCATCGTTCGGCTCGTTACACAAGTTACTGGTGTTGTCGCAGAGTTTAACTAAGTCCATCTGGCGGTCTCCAGCAGTGTTGATACCCATTAAATTAGAATTTTTTTTACTATACAGCTATTTAGTTCTAAACCAAACATTTTACAACACTTCTTTAACACCACTAGCAATAAACAATAAAATTCAAAATTATTCTCAGAAAATCAATGACTTTTATTATTTATTTTCTAAATTTGTAACCCCAAAATCAGTTTTGTAGATCGGTTGTGCTGATCCCGTATATAATAACAGCCTAAGTGATCTGTCCGCCTGTCCTCGAATTTATGGAGTGATTGGGTCTGAAATGGATAGAGGCATGCATATTGGATTCTTGTTGAGTTAGGATTTGCAAAATTCAAAGTGAGTAAAGTTTATCTTCTCCTAAACTATCGATCCGATTATAAAATAAATTGGTATAAATATGCTTCATATTACAATCAAAAATACTGTCGTCTTTAAAACGTTCGAAATTCACCCCTTCCTTTTTGAACATTTAATTTATCAATTTATCACATTATAAGTAAATGAAAAAAAAATTTCTATCATTATGACGTCATTTCTTTAGCCTCCTCATTTAATCATTTCTTATTTAAAATTCTTTAAATATCGTCTGCATTATTTTCATACGTTTTATCACTGAACTTAGATGTTACACAAATAATTTTCTTTTATATTTGGCTTAAATAATAGATCAGGTATATATGTGATAATTTTAAATTTTATCACCGATTATTATTATTATTTTTTTTTTTGCAATGAAAATTTTATCACCGGTATTAACAACAAATTCTTTTCATAAAAGTCTAGGAGTCTATTTAGTAAAGGCACAGGGGAGCAGGCAGGGGCTTTCCTCATACGGTGTGTCGGTCCGAGCGTACGTTGCGCAACGACGGTGCTGGAGAGCAGGGCTTGGGATTTCGATGTCCAGTTGCTCTTGAATCCCGACTTCGACTCCTTTTTGTTAACTCTCTTTCCCAACTCCTCACCTCGGTTTTAACTGCCCTTTTTCTTCTTTGCCAATGGCTTGTTTGATTAAATTCTCCCACATCTGCACCCCCTTCGGGAGTGCAGGTTTGCTCATTAAAATAGCCCCTTTTATGAAAGCTCAGATTATTTTTAGCCCCTGCCCCATAATTCAAGGTTACATCTCTGTGCGAACTTGACTTTTACGCTTGTATCATTCTGCGATCTATACCTTCTCCGCAGAGGTCCCTAAACTAGAAGTCAACAGTTGCATCTAAATTCTTCTTGGAAATTTCTCTCACAGCTATGTATGTAACGATCCGTTACATGACCATCCAAAACGAACAAGGAGCCCAAAAGGTGACCTTTCGTCGTGGACTCACGAGTAGCCGATAATAAGACCAGGTGGTCTAAAAACCCGTAATTGAAAAACGGTGCATTGACAACGAACCGGCTGAACATTGTTACCTGTTGAATGGACCTTTACTGTGTACATAATTGAGTGCACCTTGCCGCCCATTAGCGGTTACAAAAAGGGCATTAAGTTGGTTAAGCATCTGGAACCAGGACAGCTGATCGCAGACTTGGGAGTGACCGCAAGATTGCGTCACCCTGGCTCGGGAAGTTTCTCGAAGAACCGAGAAGCGGAAGGAGTGCTTAGTATAAATGGAACAGGACCGGACTAGAACGGGGGCTTTTTGCTTTGTTTCTTCTCTCGAGGCTTCTACCCTGCTAGAGCCTGGTCGATCGAGGACCGCTCTTATCTCCGTGTCTGGAGTTTGTTTTTTTTTTGAGACCGCCAGCGTCTCCGTTGCTAGATAGTCGAACATTCGACTTGGGATTTCCCTCCCCGTTATTGCTGATTGATAGTTAACTTCTTGCCTAGAAGTAGTCAGCCTAGAGTGACTTTGCACTCTAATTTTGGATCGACTTGCATCCTGTGTTTTCGTCACGAATCCCAGCGTGATACGCACTCGGAACCTCCGAACCTGCTGTGAAAGCCAACCGCGCTAATCGACAGAGAGTGAACGAGTCAACATTAGTCCCAGCACTAATCAGTTCCAGCTTTTGTGTTTAAGCCCTAGCCATACTGTTCCGGTATCCCACGCATCCTTGTATGTGCATATTATCTCTGTACGAGATCCCTGAATGTTATCGTTTATTGAATTTGTACATATCTGTACATAGTTTATTCTAGTGAAATAAATATTTAGTCAAGAATACCTTAATTTCTAAGCCTGTGTCATTGAAGGCCTCGCCTACCTATTTTCCAGTACGTTACAGTATGCACGTGCTGACCATCGTGGGATAGTACCATGGTGCACTACTTATAACCTCTTTTCACTTATTTTGCCCTGCACCTCTAATGTCTCTTGAAATGTTTCGTTATTTTGGGTATCAATTGCAATCACAAATTAAATTACAGATCTAGAAATTACAACAATCATAAATACAATGTTTCAACATTTTATGGATAATCGTTTTTGAGTAAGGCCCGGAAGCCCTTATGTACCTTGAAATTTTCTGTTATATAGGTTGCAGATTGCTATCAGTAAGGAAGGTACACAAATATACACAATAATACACAAGTGAACATTAATACAATGCACAATAATACAATAATACACAAGTGGACATTATAAGTTGATTAAAAAATTTATTTAAATTTTTAAAATTTATATTTGAAAATTCCTTTTACTTTCTACAGGGAAGAAAAAACAATCGTTACCCTTAAATACATCTCTTTATTTTGAAGTTTAATTTCTCCCTGGAATTATTGAATGCTGTGATATTATGTTATGAAATCGTTAATTTCCCCTCACCGTTAAAACTATTTAGACGTGTAAATCTAGAAACCCTGATTCATTATAACTGAATCATGTATGAATATACAAAAACACTGCAAACGTCTGCTTTAGAGCCGCAACAAAATTTCTGCAGTGTGTTCTAGTTTAAAAAAATGGTACTAACAGATATCAAAATAGTTAGACAAGGGGAATTTCTACAGTATATTTTTGCATAATATTTTTGCACTGTTTGTTTGGTTATACAAATGAATCTTTCGTGTTTCTACGAAAAGACTTTATTGAGGTTCTATCCGAGTAGTTCTGACGGGAGTAGTGCAACAGAGTAAGATAAGCAATGGAGGTCGAAACAAATAAACATCACGGAATAAAAAAATTTAGTAAACATTTCAGAAACAGTCCAACATTCCTGGGATTGAGATACGTAAGAGGAAAATGTCAGTGGCGGAAAGTTATTGTCTCTATAATACACTAGTGGACATTATAAGTTGAGTAAAAAAATTTATTTAAATTTTTAAAATTTATATTTGAAATTTCCTTTCACTTTCTATAGGAAAGAAAAAACAATCGTTACCCTTAAATACATCTTTTTATTTTGAAGTTAAATTTCTCCCTGGAATTATTGAATGCTGTGACATTATGTTATGAAATCGTTAATTTCCCCTCACCGTTAAAACTATTTAGCCGTGTAAATCTAGAAACCCTGATTCATTATAATTGAATCATGTATGAATATACAAAAACACTGAAAACGTCTGCTGTAGAGCCGCAACAAAATTTTCTGCCGTTTGTTTGTAGTTTTTTTAAAAAAATGGTACTAACAGATATCAAAACAGTTAGCCAAGGGGAATTTCTTTATTATATTTTTGCACTGTTTGTTTGGTTATACAAATGAAACTTTCTTTCGTGTTTCTACGAAAAGACTTTATTAAGGTTCTATCCGAGTAGTTCTGACGGGAGTAGTGCAACAGAGTAAGATAAGCAATGGAGGTCGAAACAAATAAACATCACGGAATAAAAAAATTTAGTAAACATTTCAGAAACAGTCCAACATTCCTGGGATTGAGATACGTAAGAGGAAAATGTCAGTGGCGGAAAGTTATTGTCTCTATTTTATTTCAATGTCTTAGGTATAGCAGCTTATTACTATAGTTGTCAAATAGAAACGTTATAAAAGCTTTTTCATATTATTCGATTTGCTTAACAACTCATATAGTATAAAGAAATTTAATATTCAATTTTAATATTTTGGTACTCAATGTAACCGAGAAATATTCAAAGGGGTTCAATTTTCGATTTTATATTTTTGTATTCCTATACTAGCTCTTCTATTATTAAAATGGATTGCAATGTGTTCATCACACTGTTAAAAAATTCCAATTTATTTTAAAAACAAATGGATAACAAACAGCAAATGTAGCAAAGCATTAAATTTAACATTGCAAAACACTAAATTTTTAAAATGAAATGCCTTATTTTTTAATGCAGTATTTATTTAATTTTAGCGGCCTTAAAATGTTGCCAACCTCTAATATAGATCTCTTCTATTTATCCAAATTTCAGGGTTGACTGTTGCAAGAATTTCTCTGTGACTGCTTCAGGTATGAGTAAGTAAAGAAGGACTAATGGTTGCTGAATGTATTTACTACTTACTATATAAAATGCTGCGTGTATGATTCAGACACTTGATGTGTCCTTGCTTTAGTAACAGTCCTGACTGACTCACCGTAAATTCTGTATATCAAGAAAGCTTTTACACTTCAGCAACTCAACATAAGTCAAAACATGTTCCGTAAATATTTGTCCAAAAACCTGTAAATTCAAGCCTGTTCTTTTAGACTTTCAAATGTCTAAATAATCGATATTCATACATATGAGGTATACATATTGAGGTTCATTTTTTATTGGTTGTAATAATTTCTCTGCTAACACTTCCTATATAAGTTAGTAAAGAAAGACTATTGGTGCAGGATATACCTACTATCTACTGTACAAAATGCTACATATGTAATTCAGATACTTAACGTAACCTTGGCCTAGTAACTGTTCTGACTGTCTCACCATGAATGTTGTTAATAAAGATTTTTTTTATTTTGATTTTATATATTGTTTAACTTATAATATCAAAATATTTTATATATATTGTTTAATATATAATATCAAATTATTAAGGATTATCGACATTCAAGAACATCTGCTTGTTGTTCTTCCTCTTTGATAGACAATCATAAGTCACGATACTATGCTTTCAATCAAGCTCGTTTTTGTTTGATTCCATACCATATGCATTGTATTCCTTTTCAGCACCGATGTATCGTCATCCTTTACGTATATAATACTCTCCCATTCTGAATTTCATGCCTCTCAGGTGATTTCTCTTAGAGTTATAACAAATAACCCACCTGTGGTTTAAGTTTTGCACACCAGTGTACACAAATATATGCATATACCGGAGGAGCCAAAGTCCGTCAAAATTTTAAAAGGGAAGGAATAGTGATAACGATGAGTGATTTGCATGATTGTGGTAAAAAATAAGGTAGATTTTGTTTAGGAACATAAAAATATTAGTTAACAAATTATCGGTAGAGGGCTCTGATGACACAGTGAACAGGACAGTAATGCATTATTTTCTTTTATTCGTGCTATACTAGTGTTCAACATGACCACCATCACATTTTACTACACTACTAACAGGATTTACAACACCCGTTACAGCAGCATGCAACATGTCTAAATAAAGAACAAAAACTTTTCTCAAGATATAATCTTTAAGTTCGGTCAATTTTGGGGGGGGGGATGGATGGTGTACGAGTGACTTCAAATACCCTCACAGCCAGACATCAGCCGGAGTGAAATCTGGTAATCGTTGAGACCATATGATCTTGCAACCTCGACGGATCGCTCTGTCTAGATCAAAGGTTTGCAACAGGAATCATTTCACTGGATTGGTACACTGAGGCGGTGCGTTATCCTGCATAAAAGTAGATACAGATAACACACCTCTTTGATTTAATACGGATACGACTTTATCGCGCAAAAAAGTGAGATGACGCTAAACGAACACTGCACATTTTCCAGCCAGATTTCGGACAGGATTCTTCAAGATGAGGTGAAACCAGACTGTCAACTTGGGTGACTGCACTGGCTGCGTCATTCATTCACGAAGATTCAACTCCTACCAGAGTGTTCTGGGTGTTGACATCCCCGTGTAGTGAGAAGTGAACATCATCCTTCCAGAAAATGTTGAACAACCACTGAGTGTTGCTTCCTATTCTTACCAAAGTCCATTTAACAAACCATTCTGTTACAGCTGTGTCTTTCTGCTCAAAGTCCTGCAGTGATTTCAGTTTTGAGGGATAGAGATGCAATATCCCGTGGTGGAGAAATCGTTGAATCAGTGAGAGAGGCATATCCAATATCCTAGAAGCTTTCTACGAAGCTTAGTACGATTCTACCGGAATATCATTCATAACGGTTTTCACAGCAGTAATATGAAATTCTACCAACCATGGTCTTCCACAAAGTGCCCGATCCTCCAGCTAGCCAGTTTCTTCAAACCGTTTTGCAAGCTTTAATACCCAACCTTTGATATGGAGCCATTCTTCTTCTTTTTCTGTCGTTTCGCCGTTCGAAATTCTTATATTGTATGTTTATATGTTTATATATAAACACACACACGCATACACAAATATATATATCTATATACTGTCTACCAATAAGTATTTGACACCTATGCAAATAACAATATTTGCAGTCCCGAGGTACGTCACGGCCTCCGGCGGTATACATTCTATAGGAAACAGTATCGGCATTAGTCGGAAGCAAGATGCCGCGCAATTCGGAGCTCTTCTGATTTAGAAAAAGGTATAATTATCGGGTATCACAAATGTAGCCGATCTTTAAGGGACATATGTAGCGATCTGTAGTGCCCAAAATTGACAGTGGCCTATGTGATTAAGAAGAGGAAGGTTAGCGGTGATTGTCGGAATGTGCCCCGAGTCGGCAGTCCAACGAAACGGGGAGATAGAGACCGAGTGCTGTTCAGAGAAATTTGGAAGAACCGCACCCAACCAATGGCCTTCATCCGAGAGAACTGTCAACAGGCATCCGGGAGTATTGTTTCAATGAATACCATCCGTAAGGAAGCACAACTGCTTGGTTTCCCTGGTTGTGCTGCTGCCCATAAGCCTTTGACACAAAGTCCAACCGCGCTGCTCCGTTAATATGGTGCAAAGCACATCGAATTCGAACCGTAGATCAGTTTATACGGGTTCTTTGGAATGACGGATCAAGGTTCACCTTTACCGTTCAAATGGCAGGGTATGGGTCTGGCGTCTGCCTGGAGAACGTCTCCTGTCAGATTGCATTGTGCCAACAATCAAGTTCGGTGGAGGTGGAATTATGGTCTGGGGGTGTTTCTCCTGGTATGGACTGGGACCCTTGATCCCCATTCATGGTAAGCTCAACGCCGATGACTACTGCAATATTTTGGATGACAATGAGCTTTCTACGCTGTGGCAGTTTTAAGAGTTGGACCCCTGTTACTTTCAGGACAATGACAGTTGTCATGTTTCGAGGTTAACCAAGACTTGGTATGGTGTCAGTGGAGTTCATCGAATGGACTGGATTGCCCAGAGCCCAGACCTGAACCCTCTCGAGAACTCTGAGGAGTTGGGATCAGCGAATTAAGGGGTGCACTACCGTCCAAATAGGTGGGAAAATCTGCCTCCTACAGCTTGTATCTGCTTTCTGTTTGAAAATTTTCTAAATTGTCCGATAGGGCAATGTAGAGTTATAATTGGTTAGATCCCTTGTCTGAGGGCGTAAACTGTAGCTCCTGTGGTTAATTTAAGTAGACAGGGGAAAGCAAACTCACGCGGGAATTTTTGCCCTTGATTCATGATTGAAAATCCCTGAGAATTTTCTCGAGGTGTCTTAGGGGTTCTATACAAAATGCCTACATTAGTTTCCCGATAGTATATATTATATATATTATATATTATATATATATATATTTATATATACAAGCAATTTTTTAAAATTTAAATTGATAAACTTTAGCTTGAAAAAGTTTTCTCTTTATGTTAGCTTATTTGAAATAGAAGATCATAAACAAAGATACCCTTAGGCACTTGTTTCCTCACTACCAAGGATAAAGATAAAGACTAAAGGTGAAGTTCGCCAAATCTCGCATCTCAACCCATTGCTTCCAAATTTCTTCTAAAGATGCCCGTGAAAAGAAAAGTGAAATAAAAATAAAACAGCAGAAAACGAGACTTGGTGTTTCCTCGTTTCTTTCACCCAACCTGAGCGCCTTTTCAAAAGATGTTTAGAAAGGAAAAAAAAATCCGTCCCAAGGTCAAAACCAGAGCACGCCCCCTTTAAAAACGAAAGATAAGACATCATTCTACGACCAGATCCCGCGTTTTCCAAATAGCTCAGTCGCGTGCTGCAGCCTTTTTTTCTGTTTCCGGTGATTACGTGTAAACCAAAGTCGTGCAGGAAAAAATATATATAATAAAAAGTGGCACATATCCTTGTTAATCAGTTAAATGGCAAGGGGGCAAAGAGAAAGAGGTACATTTAAGAGCTTGAGGTTGGATCAAGCCGCAGAATTAAGTAACGCATATTTGATATTCGAGAAGGCGTGACACTGGTTTCGTAGAAACACGGATTTAACGTAATATACCCAAAGTAACAACTGGGAATTTTAAAAGGTGCCCTTAGCTCTTCATTTTCTATTTCGTAGAATCTTCATAGAATTTGGGGGAATTTTCACTGAGATATATCTTTGACCCAGTTCTAAAGGGCAACAACTGAAAATTAAGTTTTGAGTTGTTGTTATTTCAGTATTTAATATTGCTCCCAAAAAACTCAATTTACATCACTTGAATATAAAATTTTTTGAGCAATGTAACTGTTTTTCTGAACTTTCAGAACAATATTAAACATTAAAATGACAATACATCAAACTTTAGAGTTGTTACTCTTTAGAACTGAGCCATTGATATCTTTCTTAAATTTTTTAACTTAATATTTTATTTTTGTCCTTTTCTATAAGAAAAAAAAATTTAAATTTAAGCTATTTTTCTTTTTAACAAAATTATGCTTAACTGTCAGTTTATTCACATATTCTCATTCCTCGCTATGTTTTACAGCGTAAAAATTTCCGGAGCATGACTTTCTCCGGGATTACATAAAATTTACTAATATACAAGTTGAAAAGCCTGTGAAAACACTCCAGTATATTAGCGAAATAGCCAATAAAGTCATGGACAATTAAAGATTAATAATTCATATAGGTTTCAAAAATAATAAAAGCCCTCGAGCTCCGAACCATTTAAGTTGCCTAAAACTTTCTCAGGATTTAACTCAACCCCCTTGTAATATTACATCAAAGTCCGTTCAGCACTTTTGAATTCCATAGCGAACATACATGCATAACCGTACAAAGGATTATATATATGTATATATATATATATATATATATATATATATATATATATATATATATATATATATATATATATATATATACTAAAAATTATCCTAATAAATAACTAAACTATTTTCCACAATTTTGATTCCACATCATAAGGGAAAGAAGAAACTCAACTTACAGAGTTTAACTATTTTTATTTCCTGGGGTAAAAATCCTGAATTAGCAATTCTTTCTATATTACAATGCGGTTTTCATGAGATATTGGCTACTCATCATGAACTTTCATACTATAGAAATGTCTTTTTCTGTCCTTCTGCTATTTCCCTATCACCTGACCTAAGATATTTTCCCGTGAGAAATGACAGTTATTTCCAGTAAACTTAGTATATAAGCTAACTGTAAATTTGCCACGGTAAATTTTTTTAAGGGAATGTAGTATTGTTTGATACAAAACAATTTTCGTTATAGCATTCAAAATTTGATTCAGGATAAAATAGAACATTCTGTTCTGTTTAGAATAAATTTTTTCCTCTATCATCAATATGGGTTTAACTTTATAGAAAATTATTTGATGTGGGTATATGATGCTACACACTCTTAGAACACTTAAAATATATGTACGCCATGTGAAAAAAATAGAAATCCACTAACATGCAAAATACCTTTAGAAACATAAAAATTAGTTATAAATTTTTCATATTAAATAAAACCTAATTATCTATTTTTTATTTTGTGTATCTCAATTATATTAATACGAACAATATATTTCTTTCTAGTGTGATAAATGGAATTGTTTTTTAAATTTCCCATTTCTTAATAGTTTTTAATCTTTATTTAAATTTTAAAATGTCAGATACTTTTTAAAGTTTAAGTTTACAGAATGAAAAATGTT
>CM063508.1:117609416-117611916 GCA_032207245.1 Pardosa pseudoannulata
TCGGTACCGAAGAGCAATGCGCTACCCATTCGGTTAAATTGTTCGGTGATTCGGTTTTGTTTAAAGTGCTAAGATCTATTTTTTGCAACACGAGGGGTAATGAGACCGGGACCTACTGCTTAAAGCCGATTCCGAACGGCTACGGACATCCATGCCACAGTTGAATTCGAACCCACAAATTCCAGTTCCGAAGGCCAGCACTCTAACCATTCGGCCATCGTTCCGCAATTGTTCGGTTGAAAACATATTAGAAAAAAATGCCCGGAGTGTTGTTCACAGAGAAAAAAGTTCTTACAAAACAAGGCGGAAGCTTGATCCTGAAATTAAACGCAAAACTGAAAGCGTGAAAGGAAAGCTTGACTCCTATTGGTAGAATTAGCCCTCGTGGAATAAAACAGTACACCGCAGCGCTCCATCCGAAACTAAACCAATTCAAACCAAACATATTGGTAGGACAAAGATGGTTTAGATGGTTTGGCGTGCTACGGTCTACTTTTTGCAACACGAGGGTAATGAGATCGGGACCTATAGCTTAAAGCCGATTCCGAACGGCTACGAACATCCATGCCACTGTGGGATTTGAACCCACGAACTCCGGTACCGAAGACCAGCACCCTGACCGATCGGCCATCGTTCGGCGGTAGGACATAGAAGGAATAACATTCTTAAAACGCTGGTATAAGGAAGGCAATGAACAAAGAAAAGGACCTATGATAAATAGAAAATTTCATACTAACGGTGCAATAACATGTAACTTTCATAGTTTATCAAAAATTTAAGCGGCATAGTAGAAACTCTCTGGCTCACTAGTGTGTTGCAGAGCAAAGGTTGAGAATCATTGCACTAACCACTACGTGGCATTTTGTCCAACATTCAAAAAATATTTATTTATTCAATCTTCTATATCAAATAACTTAATCCGAGTGAAAGGCAAAACAAGCAGATCTTGTGAAAAACAAAATCATTTTCAGAGTTTGAAAACATAAAAAATGCATTCTTAATACATTTAATTGCATCATCTGCTGTGAAATATTGCATTTTAAAACGCCTACATCTGTAATGAGCGCTCTTTCGAGGAAGCTCGTACCAACAATACTAGGCGACAAAACTCTAAAGTTGTAAATATGTAAAATAATTTCTTTTCCAAACTAAATAGTACATTTAAGAAAATTATATACATATCAAGCAAATCTTCTCACCTTCAAGGACTTTCGAGTACTTAAGTTTCAATTTTAGGACGCATAGAAACCAGCAGAAAAGAGTACTAAAGTGGTTGAAGCGTAAAACGTGGTAATTAGAGCAAAGTGATGTCTCATAAGCGATATCAAACCTTCTGTTTCACTTCAAAAAACAGGAAAATACGGCCTTCTTGTCCATTTCTTGCGTAATTTTCAAGGATGTTCATTACTCAAAATTGGAGCTAAAAGTGAAAATAATACCCACTGGAATATTCTGGCATTTTATGTAGCTTTCAAAGGATTATTTTTTTCCTTCTTTTTGCGACTGTGACGTAAGATTTTTTTCTGTCAGACTGTTTTGGTCTTATTAGAACAAACAGGTAAAGTCACATTCTACAGTTTAACGTCACCAAAACAGAAAAATAGAAATAGTTCTGTTACTTAACAAAACAGCTTCGCCTGCTAAAGCATTCAGAAAAATAAGGAGCGTCTTTTTATTATTTTTTCATAAGTCTTCCCGTAAGAGACTTCTTCCAAAGTATGGCAAAAATCCTTATGTGTTATGGAATGGGTCCTTTAATGACGTTTATAAAACCCTGAAAGCATTAAATTTACCCACAGAATATAGTAATTTGGAAAATAGAGTTCAAAATCGGATATCTGTTTTAACCAGTCAATACTTCTGCAAAAAGTACTTGACAGAATTCACTGCTTATCCGTGTGCTTTTGAGGTATCGCTTTCATATAGTATAAGAGTGAGGCATGCAGATATTTCCAAAGACATCGAAAGAAGCGTGATTATAATGGTCCTTGACTGCTGCTTTGATACAACTCAGAAAGTCTTCTGGTGGCAAATACAACCAATGAATAAAAATTATTTGGTAGAATCCCATTTCCGGGGGCCGGCCACCATGTTTTTGGCTCTATTTTTGTACAAGTGACGGCCAAATTGTCGCAAAGTGGTGTTTACAGTGGTGTTTGACATTTTGTTAAGATTAATACAAATTTAAACAAATAGAAAATAAAAAATAGAGCAATGTTTGCCAGAAAACTGGGTTCTAGAATTTGGCGACATCGCCCACGCTTGGCGTGCCCCCTGAAGTGGGATTTAGCCAATTATTTTACCTGCTTTACGTTTTCATTATATTTTAAATCATATACTTTTTGCTATAATTCAGATTTTTGAGCTTTTCTTTATCGTGCCATGTTCTACTGAACTAATTAATATAAGAGCCGCGGTAGATCAGTCGGCAAAAGCAACGCTCTCGTAACTGCAGGGTTGTGGGTTCGGAGCCTGAGCTGGCCTAAGATCCACCTTGTTC
>CM063508.1:117616916-117621916 GCA_032207245.1 Pardosa pseudoannulata
ATAACAAAAGTAATCATATTAAATTATAATTCCTACATCGTTCGTACGGGGATCCGACACTGTGTTAATTCGTACTGGAACCAGTTTCGCTGACCACTGCGCCACAGCTACTTTGGCAGCGAAGGGTTTCAAGCGACATTATAATTATCTCATGAAACGAGCAATTCTGGATTTTTAACAAGAAACATTTTTCTATCGGATCAAATTCTGAATTTAAACCATTCTAGATTCGACTTAATTACATATACAAAATTTCATCAAAATCAGTCCTGCCGTTGAGGAGGAGCAAATATACGGACAGAAGAATTTCATATATATATATATATATATATATATATATATATATATATATATATATATATATATATATATATATATATATGTGTGTGTGTGTGTGTGTGTTGATATATAAATACATTCCTCTATTTAAAGAATCTCTATTTTGCAAATTTGTCTATTTCGTGAACGTATTCTTAGAATCAGGAATATTTTGCGAATTTCTTCATAAAATAGCTTCCAAATAGTGAAAAAAAAACTGTCTATTTAACGAAATTTTTTTCTGTGATCTAATTATTTTTATTCCCGTTTCTCGAAATACATCAAACATTTCAAACATATTTGTTCTTTAAACCCAGATTATGATGGCCAATGACTTTGAACTAACTTTAAAATAACTTTCAAAATAATTTTTTTTAATTGAAAATACAGTGAATTCCAGAACAACATTTAGCTTTATTCTTGATTTCCTCTGCTAACTACAGACTATATCATTTTGAGATGCGGAAGAGAAGAGTTAAATTAAAAAGAGTGTACTGGACGAAGATGATAACCAGTAAAACCCTTTCAGTTATTCTATCTTCATTAACTAATATAATGATGAACTAATATAATAATGTCCCCGTGTTTTATCAAAGAAATTTTTGCATATATCACGTTAAATGTGGTAATGAATATTTCCCGGTGGCTGGATACCCCATTTATATATATGTGTGTGCGTATGTGTCAGGTTTGGAATTTTAAATTTAGAAATTAAAGCATTGATTACTAAAAAGACAGTGAACTCTTTGTAAAGTGGAGGAATAGGTAGTTAAAACAATTCTATATGAAAGCAAAGTGAGCCAAGTTTCTCGGGAGAGAAAAGGAAAATTCGTGGGATAGGGACCTCTTTGCTGAGTTAAGTATCGTGTTAGAAAGAAAATGTAAAAGATGGAATATCTTGTTTGGATAAACTTTTATTACCAGTAATGGATATCTTTTTCATTTTCTTTTCTTAATATGAGTCTGCTATATATATATATATATATATATATATATATATATATATATATATATATATATATATATATATATATATATATATATATATATATATATATATATATATATGTAAATATATATATGTATATATATATGTATATATATATATGTATATATATATATATATATATGTATATATATATATATATATATATATATATATATATATATGTACATGTATGTATATATATATGCATATATATATGTATATATATATATATATATGTATATATGTATATAATATATGTATGTATATATATGTATGTATATATATGTATATATATATATGTATATATATATATATATATATATATATATATATATATATGTATATATATATATGTATGTATATATATATATATATATATATATATATATATATGTATGTATATGTATATATATATATATATATGCATATATATATATGTATATATATGTATATATATGTATATATGTATATATATATGTATGTATATATATATGTATGTATATATATATATATATATATATGTATATATATATATGTATGTATATATATATGTATGTATATATATGTATATATATATGTATATATATATATATATATATATATATATGTATATATATAAATATATGTATATATATATATATGTATGTATATGTGTATATATATATGTATATATATATATGTGTGTATATATGTATATATATATATATATGTGTGTGTGTGTGTGTGTGTGTGTATATATATACATACATACATATATATCGAAGAACTATTACATTATGACCACCCTCCATTTCTAACAATGGTCTCTCCCAGGAACTAAACCACTGAGCGAGCGCGGGTGATGTCGGAGTATAGAAAGCAGCTAGGCATTGTCTTTCCAAACTTAGCGCGATTAGCTACATAATGAAAAAATTCGGCTGATTTATTGGACTTTGATAAATGTCAAATCGTTATGACAGGGAACATCAGTATTACGAATGTCGCTTTTACTGGGCTGTTCAGGTGCAGTTGTGAAACCAATTTTTCCTGTGATCTAATTACGTACATGGTGGTGTATGGATGGTGAAACGACAAATCCCAGGTCAGCGGTGTGCCGTCACAGAACATAAGAACCATTAAAAAAGAAAGATAAAGCATTCGTTATTAAAAATGCTTTTATTCAGATTCGATTTTTCTAATTAAATAATGTCAAATTGAATATTGAGTACTGTAAATTAAAATAAAGAAAATATTTAAAATAAATTATAGTACAAATAATTGACTAATTAAAAACTATATAAAGTGAGAAGAGTACTACAATTTAGCTGCAAAAATCAAGTACATAAAGCTAATTTATTTAAAATAACTTTAAAAAGTGCAAAACATACTGACATCCGGCTGAAACTCTGGCCAGATATCCGGTATCTGTTATCCGGCCAAATTGACATCCGTTGCATCAGTACTTAAAACAACACAAAGTGAGTTTGATTAATAATTTTTGCTTTTTTGAAAACAATAGTTGTTAATTATCATCGTCTACCCATTTGAATTTTTAAAAAGCATCAGAAATATTGCACCAGGAAATCGAATTTTCAAAAAAAGTAAAATAATTAGTAAAATTTCTTTCAAATACTAAAGATACTAAATGATACAAACAACAATGAAAAAAACCTGGTAGAGTTTCGTCGTAAGTAAAATTGGCTATAAAAATTATCAATCAATATGCGCGATAGTTTTTATTTTGGTAGAAATGACTGTAAAAATTTTCAATCAATATGTGCGATAGTTTTTTATTTTGGTAGAATTGACTATAAAAATTATCAATCAATATGTGCGACAGTTTTTTATTTTGGTAGAATTGACTGTAAAAATTATCAATCAATATATGCAATAGTTTTTTATTTTGGTAGAATTGACTGTTAAAATTATCAATTAATATATGCGATAGTTTTTTATTTTGGTAAAATTAACTGTAAAAATTATCAATATGTGTGATATTTTTTTATTTTCACTGCACACAAGTTGAAAAAACACAACACTATTTTCAGTAAAATGAATTTAAAGTTTTTATAGTTTCCATAAAAGCTATGATATTTAATGCAAATATTGTAGAGTTTTACAAGTTCGAGTTCAGATATTTAAATTTTGTTTGTTTTTAAATGATTCAAAGATTTTTAAAAATTTAAAAATAAAAAACTCCAGAATTTTTGAATTTTGAACGGTCATGTGTCACCTTAACTGAAGGAAAATATTTGATCATATGTATCATAATATCAAAATCGTAAACATTTATAGATTTCAATTTTTGCTTTTTAGCCCTCCTTCTCTATATTTTTCGTTCCATAAGATTGAAAATTATGATTTTCTCAAAAGCTAAATATTTGTTTTTCCTGCCATCACTGAAAATTCCACGAAAAATGGTCAAGTTAAAAACCTAAGTATACTATCTGCCTTAACAGCTAGAATCCGTCAAATAATATTTTAGTAACAGACGTTGACCGATGGATCTCCTCAGTGTTAAACTAGATCACTTTCGAATTATAAAAATTATTTCTCTTTTTTCCTTTTTTTTTAATCGGATATTCCCTACCCGCTATTTCTCGCCATTTCGTGAGTAATTAGACCATGAAACATGAAAAGTGTTAGCAAGCCTTCTGATCGAGTCACCACGAGTGGTAGGTTTAAAAGAAAAGTTAAAGTTGTTTAACCAGCTTCTATTAATGAAGGATTTGCATAAGAGAAAAGTACTTCAAGCGTTTCATTCCTAACTATGTTAAGCTATCTAAGTGTGAAGAAAATTAAGATGAAACATTTATTTCCTAATTCGAATGGAGTTATTTCTAATCAAGGAAAGGATGATATATAATGTAAAGAAGAACATTACATAATTTTTAATTAAAATTTAGTTTTATTATTATCTAAATTACATGATCAACATTTTAAATAAATCAAAGGGACATCGTATTTTTTCAGACTTAAAACATTTACTATCAGGTTTTATTAGATACATTATAAAATAAAAATTCCTTCTTTAATAATGAATATTTCATAATTTTTTTTGATAAGTTCTAGTTTTAAAACAATTATTTAGTTTTGTCATTTCATAAGTATAATTTTATAAAAAAAAAACTTAAAAAATGTTCACCAAGTGAAAAGATGAAATTCACTTGCCTGAAGATAACTTTTGAATTAAATGGTGTAGAAACGAACGTTTCGTATTCTGGGAAAGGTTTGGTTTGGAGCACTATGGTCTACTGTTCTGCACATGAGGGCTAATGAGACCGGGAACTACAGTTTAAAGCCGATTCCGAACGGTTACGAACATCCATGCCAACAGCGGGATTCGAACCCACTAACTCTGTTTCCGAAGCGCAGCACTCTACCATTCGGCCATCTTTCGGCTTGTACGCCGGGAAGTAAGCCGATAACGGCCGAATGGATTAGGCGACGTACTTCAATAATGCAGTTTCTGGGTTCGAATCCCGCTGACGCCATGGATGTACGTAACCTTCCAGAATAGGTTTTAAGAAATAACTTCTGGTCTCATTAGTCCTTATGTACCAACAAGGCAGACCGTAGCGCTAATAAATGAAATAGAAAGTATTCTATAAATGATTATCCATTTATAGAAATCACTCTATAAATAAAATACTTCCCCTTCTTTGAATTTTGACCTATTTTTATAATGTAATTTTATGATGCCCTACTAAAATAA
>CM063508.1:117629416-117633877 GCA_032207245.1 Pardosa pseudoannulata
AACGATAATTCTTTTACACGCTTTAATTTATCTGAAGTTAAAATAATCCTCAAAATTGTTTCCAAAAGGGCACATGACGTCATAAATTATGTATACCCAGGCTGAAGGATGGGAGGGAGTTTTTACTAAACTTTAAAATAAATATTACTGAAAATTGAAAATAAATATTTAATGTTGTAGAGATATAAACTCCTTTATAATAGATTAATAAAAAAATTTTTAAATTCTCCCTGGAAAAAAATATTCAATCTCTAGAGGTCAGTTGGAAAAAATAATCCTGTCTTTAATGTGAAGATTTTTAGAGAGTTCGATTTAACGTCCACAGTCAAGTGCTACTTATGGAAACTGTTCCAGGGTACTCGATCTATCGGGAAAAACCTGGGCATTTGTCCATTATAGTGATGTGTAACAGAGGTGCTACAGCTTCTCAGTTTTTACGCTACTTGTATGATGCAATAGAAACTCGAGTTACAAATTTGACTGTTTTTAAAAGAGTTGATTGGTCTATTTGAAGGTGTTTGCAAGAAGACCTGATATTTTCTCACATCTACAAACAGGAGAGTCGAGAGTCCGTTTAGAATTGTGCATAGAGCATAGAGATTGGAATATGGACCAATGGACGGCAGTTCTCTTCATTGATGAGTCCCATTTCAGCCTAACCGCCGATTCTCGTCGTATGTTCATTAGGGATATGCTACCTGCATTCGAATGTTCATGAAACGAACCATAATGTTGCCGGAGGATTAATGGTTTAGGCAGGCTTCATTTTAGATGGCCTCACGCTTCTCCATGTCTTCGAAAGAGGAACTGTAACCACCGTGAAGAATAAGGATGACGTCTAGAAGCCCAACTTTTGCCTTTTCATGTGGGCAGTTTTCCATGAGTTCATTTAACTGTACGATACACGAAGCCATATAGAGCTCTTCTGGTCGACAAACTTCTAGAAAGTGAGGATATTCCCCGGATGGATTGACCAAGCAGATCTCCAGACATCAAACTTATAGAACATGTCTGGGATGCTCTGGGGAGGGCAACTGCAACTCATAACCCCCTCCACACCGTAAATCATTCAGCATAGTTGAACAAGTGGGGTCAATTGCCACGGGAATTCATAAACTGTCTTATTTTAAGTATGAAACTACGCTGCGAGGTTTGTATACTTGTAAGACAGGGCAATACCTCTATTAACCTCCCTTTTTCTATTCTGCAACCACTGTTTTATACCTTCCGACTCCAACGAGTGTTATGCACGATCATGCTTGTGTATTATAACGGTTGATTGTTTATTTGTTTTGTATTATTATCAATGCATGTACATGCCAGATATAATTATATTTAATCATTTAATCCTTAAATGTAATAGATCCAGTAGTTGAGATAATTGACCAAATCTAGTTAGTTCGGGGTCATAATTAGTGCTATGTTTAGTGAATATTTCTTTACGCCGAATATCAAAATTTTACTCCTGAACATTCTCTACTCCAGTTTTCAGTTACTATTGGTGTTACAGTTACAACTTTCTAAATTTCAAATAAATATAAATGAGTTCTACAGTTCTGCACGAGTGAAGTTTTTCCGTTTGGCACAAAGTCAAGGCTAAATCCTCCAATGCCCTCATACACAAAAAGTTTTACATAAATATAGACCTTAATATTTTCATTTGCTTCAGTATATTTAGCCAAACCATCATAGACTTTATTTCTTAAACCATGAAATATATTGAGTTTCTCTTCAGTTGTAATACCTTCAGTCCTACAATAGTATTAGGTTGGGGAAAAGAAATCTATTATTGTTTTTCGGTAAATGGTTGTAGTGATCGGTATCTCGCAAAGTATCGATCAAACATTTTCAAATTTATGCTCGTTGTCAAGGTGACATATTACACTAAAATTTTTTTTACTGTTTTTTCTTTGGTCCATTCAGTTGTGAGTTACAGGGTGTTAAAAATGGAAGTCAACAAAGAGGAAATTCGGTACATTTTGCAGTTTTTCTTTGATAAAGGCGAAAATACAAGAAAGATGTCTGAAATTGTGAATGGTGTTTGTGGTGCCGATTCTGTAACAGCTAATTACGTGCAATTTCGGTTTCGTCGATTCCGTTTAGGAATTTTTGGTGTTAAATATGCAATTCGCACAGGCAGGCATATCGTCAAAAATGTCAATAAAATCACGGAAATAATCGAAGTTGACCGGCATGTTAGTAGTCGTATCACCGCCCAAAAGCTAAAGATCGACTATAAAACAGTTTTAAACCATTTGCTCAAAGTTGAATTCAAAAAGAAGCAGAATGTTTGGGTTCCACACCAGTTAACACTAAAAAACATGATAGATCGAATTTCCGTTTGCGCAGCCTTGGTCAAACAGAATGAAATCGACCCATTTCTTAAACGGATGGTGACTGGGGAGGAGAAATGGATCAAATACAACAATATTGTGCGAAAACGATCGTAGTCTAAGCGCACTGAAGCAGCTCAAATGGTGGCCAAACCGGGACTAACTGCCAGGAAGGTTCTACTGTGTATTTGGTGGGCCTGGAAGGGAATAATTTATTATGAGTTGCTTTTGTATGGACAAACACTAAATTCAGATCTCCACTGTCAACAACTGGACCATTTGAAGCTAGCGATTGACCACAAACGGCCAAAATTGACCAACAGAAGAGGTACTATGTTCCATCAGGATAACGCCAGGACATACACGTCTGTAGTGACTCTCCAGAAACTCAAAGAGCTTGGTTGGGAAGTTTTAATGCATCCACCATATAGTCTGGACCTGGCACCAAGCAATTGTCATCTTTTTCTCGCATTGCAAAACTTCCTGAGTGATAAGAAATTGGGATCAAGAGAAGATTGTGAAAATCGATAACTAGAGTTTTTCGCCAATAAGGACCAAGACTTCTATGAGAGAGGCATTGTGAAGATCCCTTTAAAATGGTAACAAATTATACAACAAAATAGTGAATATTGGATGAAAATCGGACAATCTGAAACATGTTAAATAAAATCATTAATTTCACGCAAAAATAATGGATTTCTCTTTCCCCAACTTAATATATCTGACAAAGACAATCTGAAATAAAGATCTCAGACCATTCCTATTAAAATTCTCTCTTAAAATCTCTTGCACTAAGTTTTCGACCTAAAGCATTGAAAAAACCAAAAATTTCGAAGATTCACTTTTCTATAAAATACTAGAAACATTTCAATTTTTGTTTTCCAAATCGAGGTAACTAATACTTACATACTCAATTATGTCTGGTTACCCTCAAACAATTCAAGGCTTTTCTTCCTCGTATATTACATGTATTGTGTTTTCACATGTCCGTGTTATACAGACCACGTATTGCAGACATTAACTTGGGTTTTTCCCTAATTTTAATGGAAAAATGCATTTCTGATCATTTCTCTATTATTTTAAAACTTTTTCTTTCTTTAAGACAGGAAATGATGTTTGATATTGGTCGCCTTTGTGTTTTATTACCTATATCATAGTGTTATCTATGAATTTGTTGTACATTTTCAGTTTATTTCTGTAATGAAGAATTATTTTTAAATTGTCGTATAGAATGAATAAATAAGAATTGTGTTTTAAGCATACTTTTTCAATAAATATCTCAAATAAATGAAAACTTATAATTATGATCATTCTTCTATTTTTGTTACACATCTTTTTTTTTTACTAAACACAGAAAATGTATATTTATATTGACGATTAACGACCATTGTATTAATGGTGCAGACACAGCAAAGAATAAAGACACATGGTGACCTGAAGGAGCCCATGCCTCCAAGAAATTAAAAGTTCATTCTTTTTAACCCTCTGTGTGTACAGTTAGTTATAAGATGCAATTTTTTAAACAATAGAAATTTTTAATTTTTTCAAAAGTGAGATTCATTAATTTCACTGTTACAATTTGTGAAGACTTTTGTCAGAGCACTCGCCAAAACAGCTGATGGAGTCACTGTTTACCAGGACAATAGTCGTCGATCTGGGATCTTGACAATTGACTGAATAGCAAATACGCCCCTGATGGATCTCGTTAATGAATGCTCGGAAATTCCTTAAAGGGACAGCTGCGAATGAGAATTCAGCTAGAAAAATAACTGTAATTTAGCTGGAGTAAGTAGCTGCATCTTAATTGCAAAAAATATTTCGGGACGTAACTAAAATATAAATCTCTACAATTTTTATACTTTTCGTCATTTTTTACGTGTGTGTTGACCTCGTGGAGGCTTTCGCGTTTTGTTACCGGAACATTTCTAATTCATATTCGTAAACCGGACAATAAAAAGGGTGGGCAGAGTCCATTCTACCAAAGGTGAAGGAAAAAATCATAGAACGTTTTTGCCACTGAAACAGTAAACCTTGTAGATTATTAGAGACTTTGTTTCCTCGATGTGATCGTCATGAGGGTTAATTAACTTTGCAGTTGTACAGATTTGGGAATAACATTTTTTAAATA
>CM063508.1:117633977-117641477 GCA_032207245.1 Pardosa pseudoannulata
GATTCGAGATGAGACCGTGCCATAGCAGTTGTGAGATTAATTGAGAGTTAACCCTTTAAAGGTCACCAAAATAAATTCATGGGAATTTAATGTAATTTGTTTATAAATTTTATCTATAAGCCTTGTATATGTAAAATATATAAAATTTTTTACATTCCTTAAAAAGGTTTGCATTAGAGGATACCAAATTAGGGTTTGAGAAGTGGTTTAACTGACTAACCCCTACCCGTGTACAACTTGAACATTATGCCTTTTTAAAAGTTTAACTATACTGGAAGAACAATAAATGATAATCCTTAAACTGGTATAATAAATAAATAGCTTAACAACTAAAAAGTGTTGTTTGTATAGATACTCTTATTTGAGGTCATAAATAAGATAAATTGAATCTGACTTCTCAAGTACAGAAAGTTTAAATACATATATTTCAATAGAAAAAGAAATAAATAAGTTAAACGTAGAACTATCATCTGTTATATATTTAAAATATCAAAAATATAATATGTATAAAATGTATAATATGTATATATAAAATGTATAAAATATGTAAAATATATAAAATATATAATGTATTTTTAATATATAAAATGTATTATATATATATATATATATATATATATATATATATATATATATATATATATATATATATATATATATATATATACACGCACGCACACACACACACACACATATATATATATATATATATATATATATATATATATATATATATATATATATATATATATATATATATATATATATATATATATATATATATATATATATATATATATATATATATATAAAACCGAAAACTCATCCATGTTTCCAAAAAGTTTTTTTTAATTGCAAAAGCTCTTGATTCTACATCATTGGTTTCCATATATCACAGATGTATGAGATTGGAGCCGTAAATAATTACAAAAAGATAAAATAAAGTACTCCAAAAAGTAAAGTTTTAAAAAAAGATGTTTAATAGGTGGTTTTGCTACGAAACCACTGTCCGTTAAAGGGTTAAAGAGAAAGTGCCCGCCCCCTACTAGTATTTTTGTTCTGTAAATGCTTGAACCAATTGTTTCCTGAGACTTTAAATACAAAAATAACCAGATTTTATGCTAATATTAGTAAAACAGTTAACGATTTAAAGGACAATAATATAAATTACTTAAGATTTAATGAAATTAGTTTATAAATGTTACCTATAAACCTTATAAATGTAAAATACATGAAATAAATGTCCATTCGTTGGGAGGGAGAAAGGTTAGAGGATTGGTTTAAATACAAAACCGTCCCTTTGTTCTGTGTAAAAATAATACTTTATTTTAAATTTTTATTTACGTGGGAGTACAATGAACAATTATCATTAAAAGTGTATAATAAAAAATAGCTAAACAGTTTTTAAGTGTTAATAGGATAAATATAGGTATTTGGGGTCACAAGGAAGATAAATTGAATTTATGAATTTTGTGGGTACAAGAAGTTTAAAAATGCATATTTCAAGTAGTAAAATGAATTAGGTGTAGTGTTTTTATCTGCTGTAAGTTTGAAATGTCATAAATATAGAAAATTGAAAAAACTATTCATATGCCTTTAAAAAGTAGAAAAAAGAAACTTTTAACAGGTGGATTCGCTGCAAAACCACCGTTCGTTAAAGGGTTAAAATGCTTCTTCTATACATATAAATCAGATGGTTTGTCCAGAGAGACTTACATTTTAAATAATTATGGAAGCGGTCACTAATTAGAAAATAAACATGACCTTTGCCAAGCCAAAAGAAATAAAACTGAGTACTTAAAAATCTTATTTCAAACCCCCGTTTAAAAAAAAAAACCACCACAGAAAAGAGCATATAGTCATGAGGAATACTTCAAACCATGTACCTTGAATGCGCACGTACAATTTGTATTGAATGCGGCATATATATACTTTGACTTTTGCATATTTACAAGGGAATAATTATTTTTAAATCTTATTTTGCATATCCTTTTGGTTACTATATGGCTTTACTAATTTCAAAGTTTTCTAATTTGCAATTTTAATTTTTATTTCTTTAATAAGGAAATACGCATTTTTTCAGCAGTGTTTCTCAATATTTTTGATTAACGGCACACTAAAAATATCTTCAATTATTTGTGACACGCCTAAGAAAATCATATCAAGTAAAACGCATTAAAAATAAATTAAAAATATTTATTTATGAAAAACATTTGGGTAAATACAAATACTACTTTAAATTGACAAAATGACTTTTTAGTTCAGTGAGAGTAGTACTCTTTAGTTATGCTGATAATATTCATATATACCGGGCCTTTGTCTAACAATCCGCTTTACAAAAAAGAAGAGTTGAACCTCCTTTTTAAATTAACCCTTGAGCGTATAAAGGTGTATTCTGTTTTTTTTTTTTAATTACTCAAAATTTTGAGACTTTATTATAAACGATTTTATATTTTTCTTTACTGCTATTTCTGAATTTTTAGCTACCCAGTAAAGTAAAAATTGGGAATCTTACTTCGACATTCCTGTATAATAGCTACACACACCTCGCTGTTGAACTAAAACAGGGAATAGAAAAAAAATAAACAGTGTGCTTGCAGATTTTAAATAAATTAATAAAAACTGCAATCATGTAACGTCCAGCTGTCAGAGTTAAAAGCAAAACTGAGAGTGTGAAAAGAAAGTAAATGTCCAATTGGAGTGAAGGATACACTCCAAAAAAGGAGTGATACGTTTGGAACTCAGAGGCAGTGTTTGATACAGGGTTTGGTTTGGTTTGGAGTGCTACGATCTATTTTTTTGCAACACAAGGGATAATGAGACCGAGACCTACAGTTTAAAATCGATTCCGAATGGCTACGAACATCCCTGCCCCAGTGGGATTCGAACCCACGAACTCCGGTACCGAATGCAAGCACCTTAACCAATCGGCCATCATTCGGCATTTGATGTAGGGAAATAGATGAAAAAGGAAAATACCACATAAATAAAATTTTTCAGGCTAAACATGCAATACATAGGGATTCTACTTTCCAAAAATCGCTCGTGACACATTTAAAAATCTCTCACTCACTTCAAAATTTGTCGCGGCACACAAGTTCAGAATAACTGGCTTTGAGAGACTAACATTTTAAAGAGTTGTGAAAACGGTCGAATAAATTCAATAAAGTTATGCCTCTCCCCCACACACACAATAACCACCACCACCACCACAACAACAACAACAACGCTGAGTCCTTGAAAATCTTACCTAAGAAACCCTACAAGATAAATAAAATAGAAACACACATAAATGCCCCAAACCAGTGTTGCTTGAAAGTAAAAGAAAAATTTTGTTTTGACTTCTGCAAAAGTGTACTTTAACTTCTGTGCATTTACATAGTAATTATTTTTAAATTTTAAGAATTGCGTATTTTTTTATTTAGTTTTTTTATTGCTTTATCCAAAGTTTCCTAATTTGCACATTTATTAAGTAACAAATAATTTTTTTTAAATTTTTATACAATATCAAGGCAGTACCCAACAAGTAATTTCTGGGTGGATCCGACTGACAGTTTGAGAATATTTTCACGATTTAATTTTTTTCCAAATAAATACGATTACCAAGAGAATATTTAGAAATAATTTGGTTAATAAGTAACAATATTAATAATATATTCAATATTTTCATAGTTATCATAAATAATAATTGTAAATGTCTTAATCTAAAATAATTTTATAAATGAATTATATTTGCTTTTATAAGGAGTAGAAAATCCTGTCCATTGACTCGCAACATTGCTTTTTATTGTCACTATCCAAATCTGAATTAGTATTTTAAAATGACGAGAGAGATACCACAAGAAAGCGATATCTTTACTAAAAATTTAAACACTTTTTTCGATTCGGTTTTTAAACAGTATTTCATAATTTTCGGTGGTCTTAAAAATCTAAACAAAGACGTCCATTAAAAAAACTATTAGGACATAAGAAAAATTAAAGAGGTGGAGCATAAACCATAATTAAATCAAAAGCAATGTAAAGTATTTTTTAATTTTTATACAATATCAAGGCAGTACCCAACAAGTAATTTCTGGGTGGATCCGACTTACAGTTTGAGAATATTTTCACGATTTAATTTTTTTCCAAATAAATACGAATACCAACAGAATATTTAGAAATAATTTGGTTAATAAGTAACAATATTAATAATATATTCAATATTTTCATAGTTATCATAAATAATAATTGTAAATGTCTTAATCTAAAATAAATTTATAAATGAATTATATTTGCTTTTATAAGGAGTAGAAAATCTTGTCCATTGACTCGCAACATTGCTTTTTATTACCACTATCGAAATCTGAATCGGTATTTTAAAATGACGAGAGAGATACCACAAGAAAGCGATATCTTTACTAAAAATTTAAACACTTTTTTCGATTCAGTTTTTAAACAGTATTTCATAATTTTCGATGGTCTTAAAAATCTAAACACAGACGTCCATTAAAAAAACTATTAGGACATAAGAAAAATTAAAGAGGTGGTGCATAAATCATAATTTAATCAAAAGCAATGTAAAGTATAATTAATTTTATAAGGCAATTAAAATTTTATAAAATTTTCTTATAATGTGGTGATTGAATTAATCTACGAGTATTTACAGAGGCTGCAACATAACATGTATAATTATTATATTCCAACACTTTATACAAATAAACATAATTAGCAGACTGTTATTCAGATAACAGATATTTCTGTTTAAGTAATATAATTTCATGAGGGGTCGGGACCTTTACGACCATCCCTCTTTCATGACCTGTACTCCCCGACCCATCCTTCTGGGTACAGTCTTGTACGATATTAAAGAAAAGTACTTCAACTTTTCAATCATGCTATAAAAACTCTTAAATTATGTATGAAGTCATCTATGATAGATATATAAAAAGCATTAATTAAGATAAAAGTTTGTTGAAAATTATTTTAAACTACTTTTTCATTATTTAAATTAGTGCCGTCGAATAAGGCCCAGAAGAGTGAGAGGGTTAACTATATTGAAATTACTATACAGTATCTTTAAGTTGATGAATGATATAAGTGCCTTTCAACATAGTTGCAATGATAAATACGCATATGCTATGGAGAATTAGCGATGCATAACGCATATCTAATGCATTCATCTACCCTGTGGTAAATACGTTTTGTTGGAAAGATTTCCAAATATTCACTGTCCTTGTTGAAATGTGAGAAACTAACTTGCCTCGTGGAAAGCAAATCAAAGTATGTGGAGATTTAATTATAGATAATTTTTATCAATCACAACTGATACAATAAAATTGGGAGTATCTAGGTAAACTTTTGTTTTCTTATTGTGTTACATTTTCATGTCAGATATGTATCCATCAACTGGAGATATTTTGGAGCTATAAAAATAGGAAACTGGAAAGCTTAAATGCACGTGTTTTTTAGTAAGGGTTAAAATAAATATTTATTTCGTGTCTAAAGTGCATTAAAAGATTGAAACCACTTGGAAAGTAAAACTGAAATTCTTAAATTATACACCAAAAAGCAAAAATATCAACACATTCGAGTTTGGACATTTGTTTAAATATTTTTAAAAAATACTTAATTTTTTCACTGATTGGAAAGTTTAAATGTACGTGTTTTTTAGTAAGGGTTGCAATAAATATTTATTTCATGTCTAAAGTGCATTAAAAGCTTGAAACCACTTGAAAAGTAAACCTGAAATTCTTAAATTATACACCGAAGAGCAAAAATATCAACACATTCGAGTTTAGACATTTGTTTAAATATTTTTAAAAAATACTTAATTTTTTCACTGATTGGAAAGTTTAAATGTACGTGTTTTTTAGTACGGGTAAAATAAATATTTATTTCATGTCTAAAGTGCATTAAAAAATTGAAACCACTTGAAAAGTAAACCTGAAATTTTTAAATTATACACCGAAGAGCAACAATATGAACACATTCGAGTTTAGACATTTGTTTAAATATTTTAAAAAATACTTAATTCGTTCACTAATTGGAAAGCTTAAATGTACGTGTTTTTTAGTATGGATTAAAATAAATATTTATTTCATGTCTAAAGTGCATTAAAAGCTTGAAACCGCTTGGAAAGTAAACCTGAAATTCTTAAATTATACACTGAAGAGCAAAAATATCAACACATTCGAGTTTAGACATTTGTTTAAATATTTAAAAAAAATACTTAATTCATTCACTAATTTTGGACATGCAAAAAATATTCTTAAACTCGCCTTTCCAGAGAAGTTTCTGGTACTAGCGCAGATAGAAAACCAGCCACATTTGACAAAGAAAAAAATTATAATCCTGTTCATAAGCAGTTGGAAATGATTTTTTTAGTAACATTTATCTGACTACTGCATATAATTGTATGACTTTCCGGAAACATAATTCATATATTAAAGGAGATAAAAAAATTTAAATATTACAAATTGTTTTATGAGTTTTTTCTTCATAGTTTCTAAAATTTATACCAACAGCTTGCGTAGGTTACAGAAGTTGTAGTTTCCAAGAGGAATATAAAGGTGCAAATTAAGTTTAAAAAAATTGAATTGACGATCAGCTATCAGTTTGCTCTCTTATTGCGCATTTGTGAAATATACCCATATTTCTATCATACAGTTTTGAAGCTAGTACTACAGGGAACCTTATTAAAAAGTCCAAGTGAACATTATAAAAATTTGAAAATAAATTGTTTTATTGGGGTGTATTTTAGTCTCTCTCTGAAACTAGCGCCAAAACACCAGAAGTCTTTCATGTTTGAACAATGCTTGAAAAGGCTGAAAAAATAAATTGAAAAAATAAATTTTAAATACTCATTTTCTCCTTATAGAAGGAAGATCCAAAACCTTGTGATAGTTGATTTTGAATTTTCAGAGTTATAAATTACTTTCTCCGCGGTTTTTAGGCTGAACGATGGTCGAATGGTTAGGGTGCTGGCCTTCGGAACCGGAGTTCGTGGGTTCGAATCCCACTACGGCATGGATGTTCGTTGCCGTTCGCAATCGGCTTTAAGCAGTAGGTCCCGGTCTCATTACCCCTAGTGTTGCAAAAAGTAGACCGTAGCTCTCAAAAACCAAATCGTGGTTTTCAAACATTTTATAGACAATATATTTCTATAATATACACTTGGACTTTTAAGAACTTTCTTAAAATTGATTTGTTTTACTGATAAGACAAAAAAAGAGTGTAAATTATATACAAGTCAATGAAACTTTACAATTAGTGATAATTTAATATCTCATTTTAACGCATGTAATCTGTTTGACCTCACTACAGGAGTTAAAATGGAAATAGTATCTCATTTTAAATCCTTTGAATATATCAAGCAATTTTTCAAAGAAAAAAAAATCATATCATTATTGTTAAAACTCACAAAAAGAATCTTGACCTGCAAATCCATTCTACGAACAAAACTGAAAGGGCAGGTTTTGGAAATTAAACAATCTTTGATAAGAAATGAAAGTTACTGATAAG
>CM063508.1:117643977-117646477 GCA_032207245.1 Pardosa pseudoannulata
GTATGCGAGGATTTTTTTTTCTAGTCTTACATTTTATTGAATATTAAATTTTTTTCCCTAACGATGTTGAAATTAAAAATTGTTTCTCCAAATATTAAATTTTTTTTCAATGAAATAGAATAAATAAAATTGAATAATTAGAGTAAAGAAAACTACATTGGTTCTGAGTAACTCACTGTTTGTTATCAATTATTATATCCAACACAAGTATAGCACGCACAAATATTTAAGTTTAATTCATTAACTGGATCATAAGGTGAAGGGAAAACTACTTACTTAATTACTATCCGTGATTTTAAGTAATTGAAAAATAAAATCACTATACAAGACTATCGATTGTTAAATGCTATTTAAAACCCAAACTCAGAAATAAAAAAGCTTTTGAGTTCGATTTTTTTTCCCTTGGCTCTTTTTTTAGTCTTCACCTTTTCACAAAGCCGCAGGTATTTGTCGTCCATATTAATGGGAGAGCACCATAAAAGTACGTCATCTTTGTTTCCTGTGAAGGAACAATACAAATGACATCTAAATCTTTCGCGGGATTTAAACCCACACCTTCCAAAGTGATAGGCGAACATTCTCATCACTATGCTAGCAGTGCGACTGTATTTAAAAGGAAAACAACTACTGGTATTATTCTATTGTTTTTCAGTTGTGTAGCTTATTACACTAATCCGCTTTACGTGAATAAAATTTTATTTACCGCTCTCCCTTTCTGACTATCCTTTCGACCGTTCAAAAGGAGAGTTCATTCCGAAGGGAGAAGAGAAAGATCAAGGTGATTACTTTCTTCTCTTGTCAGCGACAAAGAGGAAGGGGGAAAGATTATTTTCTGCTATAAGGCTTCTTCTGACTGCCCGGACGACTCTGCAGAACGAGTCTGCGAGACCTTTCTAGTCTCACAAACTGAACTCGTTCAGCCTTCAACTGACAGAGGCATAACGCGGACAGTGCAGCACAAACACGAACGTAAACAGTGGATATTCTTGTACGATGGTCGAGAGCGGTAGCTCCCAAAACGAGTGTTTGGCGGTAGACGCGGATGCCGTTTGTTTCGGATTCGGGAAATACCAGGTACTCCAGGATGTAGACTTGTCGGTACGGCAGGGGATCATGTAAGTAAAAATAACTAATAAATCTTTGTAGTCAGTCATATATACAGGTTTACTTCTGTGCACATAGCAGTTTCTCCATTAAAAGAGTAAATTAGAATCTGAGGGGAAGGTAATACTGGGTAAACCGGCATACCAGCTTACTTAACAAATTATACCAGTATATAAAAAAATTATATTCTGAATTTTTATGTACAATATTAGTATCGAATAAATAAAACCATTGAATGAAAATGCGTAACTTGATTATTTTGCAAACTTTGAATTTTGTTAACTGATAAACTTTAGATAAAAAGGATCTCTCTGCGAACATACTTTTTAAAAATTGTTAAGCTATAAAATTTATGTATAATATCTGTATTATTCTTTGCATGCATATGTTTCTATTACAGCGTTTTTTAATCTAATATTAATATTTTAATAAATTGATTAGTAAAAAATTATTTTATTATTAAATATTTTGTCAAGATTTAAATGTTTACATTTCACATTATTATTCAGTATTTTGGCTCTGAAATAAAATTGGGTAAATAAAAATCAATTAAGTACATTTAATGCCTGTTATTAAATTTTATGTTATTCCTCAGAAAAAGATTATAATTAAATTAGGGTTAAACTGGTGTTTAGATTTTCAATGACGGAATTTCAGTAAATGATAAAATCCGTAAATTTACAAGCCCTTGTATAAATGGTTTAATTAATATGTTCTGCCTTTTTAATAAATATTTTGTTCTAAAATGTTGTACGTTGATCATTGTCAACGATTTATCTTTCTAACTTATATTCACACTTGTGTAGACATGTAAACATCCATATATAGGTCTATACAGCTATTTTAAACCAATAAAAATGAAAATAATGCAAATTTTATTTGCAATTGATACATAAGATGCAATTATTAAGACCTATAAAAAGTAAATAAGTGTTCTAACAATGCAATTTTAAAATAGTTGTTAGAGTTTTCTAGTAGTTGACATTAAAGCAATTTAAGAGGTTTAATTAATAACAGCTCTGTATTACACAAACAAAAACATTATCTAAAATCTTAAGCTTAAATTAACTCATGATTAATTAGAAAAAGAATATTCAGCAGATTATTACTATTATGATTTTTTCTCTACTCTACAAACATTTTGAGCAAATATTCATAAAATTAACAACAAAATAGTAAAGCAGGCGTAACTTTACATAATTATAACAGTAATAATAAAAAAACAATAGAATAATATTACTTTTAGTATAATCTGTGCGATGTTGGTTCCAAATAAAAATTTCCTATTTCCCTTCATTTGTTGCAAAATTTTACAGGACAGACCAGGGTGTGGTTATTCTTGCTCTACCCCATCCTTACAAGTAAATTTTAAAATTAAAATAAGTAGTAGAGGTTT
>CM063508.1:117651477-117666477 GCA_032207245.1 Pardosa pseudoannulata
AGAAAAGAAGACCGTAGAGCTTTAAACTAATTCATTGGAAGAGAGAAAAGTTTTCTGCCACGTGTCTACTACACGAGTATACCATTTTTATAAACATCGTATGGCCTTCAAAATAATTATTCCACGCTACGGTGAATGTAGGCATGACCAGTTTTATTCACACAAACATTCTGGAACATCTTTCAAATTCTTCTCGTACATATTTAGATCTAAAATTAATAAAGAGCTCGAAGGCATCTGTCTTTTATTTTTACTCACTTTTTATAGTGCCCTTACTATGAAGTTGAGTAATTTATGATATAAAAATGTAAACTCGTTTGAAACGGAACATAAGGCTGTGAAAAATAATTTTGGTTATCAGCTATTATAACCGTTTAATGGGAGAGCCATTTCTGTCGGATATGTACCGAACGATGGCTGATTGGTTAGGGTGTTGGCCTTCGGTACCGGAGTTCGTGGGTTTGAATCCCACTGTGGTATGGATGTTCGTAGCCGTTCGGAATCGGCTTTAAACTTTAGGTCCCGGTCTCATTAGCCCTCGTGTTGCAAAAGAGTAGACCGTAGCACTCCAAATCAAACCTGTCGAATATCTATTGGTGCATATCTCAAATTTAAGCTATATTGGTGCTAAACTGTGATACAGGAAAGGATAGGAAAAGAATAAAAGCGCAATCATATCACATGCAAAGCTGTGAACCAGGTCTCTTGAGAAAGTTTTACTTAAAACTTAACTTAAAGTAACCAACCACATTCAAATATCGATTTTCGTAAAAAATATCGAAAAAAAATTATTCGTTTATTTTAAAGATCAGTCCTTTAGCTTTCGAAAACAGTTTTCAGCTTGTTTCTAGTGCCATTAGATGTCATGATACAGCTGTTTAATTATCACAGGAAGTGTCGAAAAGACACCGGTTGTGAGCAGTTAAAGGGCTTGACTTTAAGTGTTAGCATGAAAAACGTCGTAAATAGCGTACTATAGCTTCTAAAAAAAATAAATTACTCCAGTATATTTCTGAATGTATATCAAATTATAAAACACTTAATGAATTTATCCAATATAATCTTTAAATTTTATTTCTGAAAAACTTTGATTTTTGCTACACCACCACACCTTAACAGCCATAACTGCTAAAATAATTTTTAGAATTTAATTAGAGTTTAATTGTATGTTTTTAATGATATTATGTATGCATTGAACCTCAGGATTATAAATATATTTATTTTGAGATAAGTTATGGGCATTTATGTTAAAAACTTCTTTATCTTTTTCTTGAATTTTTGAGTTAAATTACTTTATTGGCTATAACTCATTCATGCTTTAGAATATTTTCATTCTGGAGGTTCAATGCATACATAATGGATATATGTCTACATTTATCCAAGTAAAAGTGATATGTTTTGATCATTTTTTTAGTTAGGAGTGTTGGAGTAAAGTCATAAAATGCTTGTTTTTTCTCTATTTTTACCAATTTTAAAGACAATATATATGTATTTATGTTTATTTTCATATTTTTTCTATGTTTTATAAACTATTACTGCAATAACTAAAAAAATATTCCCATAAAGCCTTATTTAAAAATTTGGACTCTGAATGTGGTCGGTTGCCTTAAGTAAGAAAAAAAACTTTAAACTTTAACTTAAGTAAAATAGACACAAGAAGATATAAATGAAAAAAAGACGTTTACGACAATTTATTTTAAGATTTAACTTAAATCTTAGATTTCGCCAAGTGGCTAATTGGCTAAATGGTAGGGATTTGATCTTCAAAATCAGAGCTGGCGGGCTCGAATCCTGCGGCGGGCATGAATGTTCGTACCAGTTCGGAATTGGCTTTAAGCAGTAGGTCCTGATCTCATTAATCCTCGTGTGCAAAACAGTAGACTGTAGCGCTCAAAACCAAACTAAATCAAACCTTAAATTTAACTACAGTTCTATTTGCAATATTTTGTCTATTCAGTCTAGTTAATGAGTGTTAAGGCCGATCTACGTATTGAAAATTCTTGATTAGATACTGCAAGGCTGGCTTTCATGGGGTCAGAGAAGATGGTTTCAGCGAAACCGCTAACAAAAAGGTGTATTTAGTCATCTCTTATGCTAATTCTTTTTATGTCTTTCCTTTGGAGTGATCTACTGCTAATTGCACTGAGGGGACAAAATACTCCGACTCCCTCCCTCCCTTCCTAAGGAAAAGCACGACCTGTCAAGCCAGGGTCGCAGCATGGTAGGACGCTGGAAGCACTTATCCTTATCGTCGGTAGTCTAGTAATAGCAACGAAAGTGTTTACTGTTGTAACTCTTGTCGCAATTGTTTTGCACAGAGTAAAACAAATATAAAATTTTTAAATTTTTAAATGTTACTGATCAGTTAGAGACTACATTTCATTTTAAACATCACAAGATGCCATTTATAAAAAGAAAATAAAACTTCGTGATAAGAAATTCACTTGTTATCACCTGTAAGCACGGCAATGCAAAGAGATTCTTTATAGCATACAAAACCCTTATAGCATTTGTTATGATTTTAGCCAATGTATTAGCCTAAAAAGTAAATATTTAACTCAAAAAACTTTCGAATGGCGATGAAAATGACAAAATTATAAATAATAGCACAGACTAAAAAAATTAGGTCATTTTTTTATAGAATTGTCTTTTACTATAGCCGCAAAGGAAAACTCGTTTTGATAGAACATAAAAATTCTGGAAGTTACTAATTTAACTGTCCTACAAAAGAGGTACTAGGAATTAATAGATTAAAAAATGAAAATTTGGAAAACGTTTGCTTGCTTTAGAAATCCACATAACTGCACCAATCGAAACCAAATTAGACAGTTGAGTTATATCGCAAAGAACGCGAATAATTTGATTCGATTTTGATTTATTTCTATTGTTGAATTGCGACAATAAAAGATGGTTCCCTGATTTTTTATATCATTATCACCTGATTTTTATTTCATGTATCATATGAAAATAAGCTGTTTTATTAACGAATATGTTTTTACTACTAGTACGAAATAGATCTAAAAGTTAATATAAAATTTGGAAGTTAATATAACCTTCAAAAATTAAAGAGAAGAATGCTGTACGCATCATAGATTTTTGTATTTATTTTCCTTTATTTTTAAATTTTATTTTGCATGCCTACGTATTCTCAAGAATAAAATTATTCATTTATTTGTACAAAATAAAAACTATCCATTATAATTTCTATATAATATTAAGATTTCATTATTTCATTAAATACCATAATTAAGCGTAGCAATTTTAACTGGAAAAAATGTATATGAAGTTTAACAGGCTGACTGATGTGTTTAATACTCTTAATTAAGTAGTAATATAAAGTAAAATAGATTACAATTTCCATTTGTCTTCATAGTAAGAAAACTTATATGTAATTAAGTATAACGATGTAAGTATGCATGCCTGTGTATGATGTGTTTAACACTAGATTGCCCGAGATTTCTTGTATACCTATATTGCCCAAAAACAGTCAAAATGACTGCATTGTGAAAAAATAACAAATATGTAAAGAAATTTGTTTAAAATTAATTTTTAATATTATATAATAAAGGATGGCGGAAGTAACTACAATTATTCATAAACCCATTTATATGTTATAGAAAAAGTCACCAAATTCTAAGAAATTGTGTCATTATATTTCATAATTGTTTTTCTAATTGAAATTAAAAAACAGTCAAAATGACTGCCTTGGGCAATCTAGTGTTAATGTTGTAAAGTTGTTTGTAAGAAGAGAAAAACTTTTATTTTTATTAAGTATTTTTAAAAACTTTAAAATCCACTTAAAAAGTATATTTATTTTTCCCCCGTTAATATCACGCTATTCATAACATATTACATCTAATACGTTGCTAATTAAAATCTTATGACCGGATGAAATATTTCATTATAAGCATACTTAAGAGTAACAGTTTTGATGGAAAAAAAATAAACGTTACATGAAGTTCAACAGACTGACCGAAGTATTTAATAAATGCTCTATCATTACGTAGTTCACTGACCTTGTTGCTCGACCGATGCAAGAGTTTGTGTGTGTGTATAACAGGAAAGCAAAATGCAGGTGTAATTTTGTACTTCCTCCTCGTTATTATAGGTCAGTTTCCATGCAGCATATTAATACTTTCCATTTTATTCGTGGAGTGGGAAACCAATAGCTTTGAAATTTTTAAAAACTCTCTTTGTATAATTATCACGATATAATACTCTGAATGTTTACTTAATTCTATAATCACTAACATATAGCCCTTCATATGACGGCATCAGTAATTTTTTTAATTTTCCAGAATTGTACAGTACCCCATGAGGCAGGTAAAAAAATAGTTTGTGTTTTAAATGAGAATTATCTGTTAGACGCTCAATAATTTGTTTATCTTAGTACCCTTCTAAATTCTCCTGATACTGTGAATGCAGTTTAGAATCACGTCGAATTCATTTCGAAAGATATTTCAAAGTTTTCTCAGCTACATCGAGATTATCGGTAAGTTCTTCCCCATTTTTTTTTCTTTTTTTTTTGATACATTAATGAATGGAAATAAAGGAATGAAACTATTATTTTCACTACACCCTGGAGGTAGATAGAATTTGTTAATAATAAAAGTGAAAAATTTTTATTGCAACAAAAATAATCGATGATTAAATTTAAAATTCTCACATTTGTACCTAATCTATTATTTAAGCCAAATATAAAAGAAAATTATTGACGTCATATCTAAGTCCAGTGATGAAAGGTATGAAAATAATGCAGGTGATATTTAAATAATTTAAAATAAGAAATGATTACATGAGATGGTTAAAGGAATGACGTCATAATGGTAGGGGAAAAAATGTTATTTTTACCTATTTATCATGTGATAAATTTAATCGCCTGCTCTTAACTGGGGAAAATAAGGCTTGAAATAATGGCATTAACCGGTCGAAAAGAGGGGAAGGGGTGAATTTCGAACATTTTAAAGACGAAAGTATTTTTCGCTGTGATATGAAGCACATTTATACCAATTTATTTTAGAATCGGATCGATAGTTTAGGAGAAGATAAACTTTATTCGCTTTGAATTTTGCCTCTATCCATTCCAGGTCCAACCGCTTCATAAATTTGCGGACAGATAACTTAGGCTATTATTATATAGGAGATTGTAACAATATAATGATTTGTACGTATACATATTATAAACATGAAAGGGTCCTAACCATGTACACAGATTAGGATGCAACGGTTATCCGGCCAACATAATGATTCCGGCATATTCGGCCACTATACCGTATAATTGGAAGTAGCCGGATATTACAATTATACGGTAGTACATCCGGTCAAAATTTATACACCGAGTATAATTAGTACACAGAGTATTAGGGAGAGATAAATATAACAAAAAAAGCAAAATGTTAAGCAATATACTATGTTAAACAATGTGTATTACTATTTTGGAGCATTATGCCAAAAAAAAAAGCTTTATGAAAAAAATTAGGTTTCTTTATACATTTCATTACAAAAAATCATAAATCGTTCTTTTTTCAATCTCAAATGCAAAATTGTGTTCTTGCATCTGAGAACAGACAAGACAAAATTTACTTTTTGGAGGATAGAAGAATAAAGACAATTTACTAAAAAAAAAAGTGGGAATATGTTCTTAAAATTTTTTTTACACTAACATAAGAACCCTTAAAGAAGGAAGGTAAAGAACTATTAAAAATGTCTTTACCTAGATTTGATTTTTCTAATTAAATAACGTTGAATTGAGATATTAAGTACTGAAACGTAAAATAAAGAAAAAAAATTAAAATAAATTATTATACAAATAGTCGACTAATTAAAATTTTATCGACTAATTAATATTTTTCGACTTAAGTCGACTAATTAATATTTTTCATATAAAAACATAAGAACCATTAAAGAAGGAAGGTAAAGAACTATTAAAATAGTTTTTATCCAGATTTGATTTTTCTAATTAAATAACGTTGAATTGAGATATTGAGTACTGAAACTTAAAATAAAGAGAAAATTTAAAATAAATTATTATACAAATAGTTGACTAATTAAAATATATAAAAGGGGAGAAAAACACCACAATTTGGTTGCAAAAATGAAGTACAGAAAGATGATTTATTTAAAAAAAATTAAAAAAAAAGTGTGAAACATGCTAACATCCGGCCGGATATCCGGTATCCATTATCTAGCCAAATTGACATCCTTTGCATTCCTAACACAGATGACTAAGACTCATATTTTTTTTCTTGACATTGTCTAGTTATGTGTTTGTCGCAAAACTGGGTATGTTTTTTTATGTTTAAATCAGGGCTTCGAACCGTAATTTTTTTTGTTCCGGTTTTCGTTCCGGTTCAACTAAAAAATTAATATCGGTTCAGTTCCGGTTTTCACTCCGCCAAAAATAACGGTTTTCGGTTCCGTTCCGGTTTTCGCTCCGTCAAAAATAACTGTTTTCGTTTCAGTTCCAAATGACTAATTTCATTTTATGTATATTCTTATTTGTACTAAAAATATAATTCTATCATAAACAAAAAATGTAATTCTATCAAAATTTAGAAGATTTTATTCTTTTTTTTTAATTGGTATACTATGTGAATTGATACAAACAGCAGGTACGATAAGAACGGTGAGCAGAGGACGGCGAGCATTGGCATTTTTATCCATTATCAAAATCGCATTTGACAACTAGGTTCATGATTACCCACATTCGTCGTTTGACTCTCACATCGTGCACTTGGCCTTGCAATAATTATGTAAAAAATATATTATTTATTTAACATATGAAAATTGCCTCTAATTATTAATATATCTTCTAACGTGGTTTCACTGAGATTACTTCTGTTGTCTCGGAGAATAAATTTCAACACTAACTTGTGTAGCTGGAGCTGCCAAAACCACCATTGCAATCTTATACAAGTGCGGATATGTAATTATAAAGTTGACGTTAAATTAGAAAATATTGATAAGTTGGTAACAGTAACAAAATGACTGAAAGATATATCGAACCGAAATAAACCGATATTTTTTTCGGTTCAGTTCCGGTTTTCGTTCCGACCAAAATAACGGTTTTTTCCGGTTTTCGGTTTTCGGTTCAGTTCCGGTTCGAAGCCCTGGTTTAAATATATATTTAGTTACATGATGACACAAAATTAAAGAATTTTTCTTATCAATTCCACAAGTATAAATGCTTAAGAAAGTTTTTTTTATTCCTTTAGTATTCCACAAGTATAGATAGAGCCTCGGTAGCTCAGTTGGTAAATACATCGACCTCTAAACCAGCGGTGCGCAAACCGAGGTCGAGAGAAAATTTTTGAGGGTCTATAAATTCAAAGGAATTCAAATTTATGAAAAATCTAGAATTATTAATTTGAAAGAACGGAAGTAATACAAGCGAAGAAACTGACAATTATTATTTTACGAACTCGATATTCGCGATCGCTATCACAGAGCTTCTGAACCCACCCATGCATAGCGATCCGCGGTATCGGCTCCTCACTTCCACCTATAACAAATACCAGCATTTTCGTTCACTCCTACGCAAAGCGCCGAACGCTGGCCGATTGGTTAAGGCGCTGATCGTCGGTACCAGAGTTCGTGGGTTCGAATCCCACTATGGCATGGATGTTCGTAGCCGTTCGGAATCGGCTTTAAGCAGTAGGTCCCGGTCTCATTAGCCCTCGTGTGCAAAACAGTAGACCGTAGCGCTCCAAAACCAAAACCAATCCAAAAAACCTACTCGAAGCAAAAGATTTAGAAGAGAGAGCAACTGGAGGGAAAATATTTGAAATTATTTATATTTTGAGGAAAATGACCTTACCTGTATCTTATGTTTTGGTCCATTAACAGATTTTTACGATGTTATGACTTTTATAAAACTTTTATGATAGTTTATAAGTTTATTGCGCTATTTTAATGCTCTATTTTATGGATGACGTCACGAAACTATTTTAAAAAACCCTGTAAGAGCAAATCTCTGAATTTCAGTTAACTTCGTTGACGATTAAACAAAACGTTTACTGTCTACCAGGGGTAGCAACAAAATTTTGTATAAAATAGGCAGTCGCACATGAAAATAGTTTGCGCACCACTGCTCTAAGCCATGGGTAGAGGAATCCAGCCTCGAGCCGACCAAAGATACACCGTGTTTTATAATAGTGGCTGGGGCATTATATAAGTTCATGGTCTCAATGTCCTCATAGATCTTGAATGATACCGCTGGAGATGGCAGGCCAAGATTGGGGTCTTCTGTCTGGTCCCTGTTTTTAATTACAAGGCCCCATTCTTGAGATTAAGTCAGAATTCAGCCCCCGTGGTTCTCGAACAGAGTGAAGCTGAATATTACCCTTAGCCGTGGACCAATCGTATGCTGTGATATGGTCTATTTGGATCTAGTGTAGGCTTCCCTACATTAGGATGAGTAACAACAAGAACACAAGTTTAAATGGTTGTTTTATATGACATGTATTAATTGTAAGTAAAATTCGTTATAATTTCGAGCCGCGGTAGCTCATTCGGCAAAGGCAACGCTCTTGTAACTCGAGAGTTGCGAGTTCGGAACTTGAACCAGCCTAAGATCCGCCATGTTCGTTAAAGGTGATTGGAGCACGTAAAATATGTTCGTCGTCCCAATGTCCCCCAAGGTCTTAATCAATACCTCTGGGGCGGCAAGCCAAGCCTATAGGTCTTTTGCTAGGTCCCTGCTTCAGAATTACAAGGATCCACCTGAGCATAAGCCTTACTTTCACCCTCGTGGTGCTCGTTAGAAACGAATGGTACACCCCTTGGCCTTAATACGAGTAGCATTCGGCTCAACCGTACTTGGTTTGACCAAGTGGCATAAGACAACAAAAACACAATCATATAATTCCATTTCTGAATAAATTCTCAATATATAATAAAAATTTGAAATCTGTTGGCTAATATGTAGTGTGCTATGAGCATTTTTACAGAGGTCACTGGACTATTAAATATTTATGAATTTTTTATTTTTTATAATATTCATGCAAAAGTTCTTTTTTCTATATTTTAGTGCCACATATTTTATCGAACATCATTCTTTATATTACAGAAAATAATATGGTTAAAATTTTTAATCTAATGTTCCTTGTTACCTTAAGTGATCAAAACTTAATATAATTTATCAAAGTTTTATTTTAGAGTCAAACTCATATTACTCAATGAGTTATCAAAAAAGTAAGGCTAGAAACCTTTAGGGAAACGTGTACATCTTATTCCATACAACCAATAAAGCTAGCTGATCGTACATACATGACGTTATTTTTCGACATTTTCTGCATATCTCTTTAGGCACTTGTCATTTCGAGGAATGCGTTCCAATATTCCCTCCTGGTAAAAATTCTGTCCTCGCTTTCGTGAACGTCTTCACCTCCTTGTTTGAAGCTAACCGTCGACATCTTAGGGGCTCTTTCAAATAAGGAAAGGAATAACAGTCGCATTGAGCAAGGTCCTATATGAATGAAGGGTTGGTCGATGATGCCCCAGTAGTCGTCGGCAACCCATTCTCTACAGCTTTCGACAGCATACTGCGACATACTGATTAAACATTCCAGTCTCTAAACCTCCACCAGTTAACGGTAAATTTCAGCTGGAGGTACATGCTTCTCCCAGAGAAATGTAATAACTAGGCAGGTTTCTAAATGAGACCAGTTTTTTGAGTCTTCTAAGGCGACATTTTTGGTAATGTACAATTAGTGCTATAGGGGGGGAGGGGAGAAAACTCTACCCCAGTTCTCGACCTAATGTATAAGAATTACCGTACACTACTAATTTCTCTATAGCTACAAAATTCCAGCAATATTGAACTTTGATTACCTCTCATACTTACAGACCTAATTTTATTTAAATGTTTTAAAATGAGACCATTAAAAAACAAAAATACTGATTAGTACACAACATTGACCTAATTAACTTCTTATTGATTTTACATTCAGTAAATAAGAATACATTTAATAAATAAGGAATTTCATGAGATCAATATCGGCCTTGAAATCTTACTTATTCATTAACCCTCGTCTACAGATAAAATTTATTTCTCAATTGGTATTCTATTAATTATCAAATGTTCGTCATTAAAATCTAGGATTTTAATTTTTATCTTATTTTTACGAAACACATAAATGGCGTTACACAATAATTTAAAGTTTAACTCTGAGCTCCAAATTGCGATATCTATTTTTTTTTATCACTGACCTATAAACAGCTTATTTGACATGAGATCATTGAACTATTATGCAAAATGATAAGAAAATTTGCAAAATAATAAGATAGCGTTGCTTATCTTCACTTTCCATTTATATATTAATAGCTTAAACGTAATGTCATGGCTGTATTGCGTAAAAGCTTAAATTGCATCACAAACAACTTGTAGACACAAAGTGAATTTCCTATTTCCTTGAAGTATAATTCAATATTATTTATATAATGTGATGAGGCGATTTAGATCTGTTATATAATTGATTCATTCATACATGAAGTAAAATATTCGGGATCTAAATCTGACCTCATCACATCGTTGTAAACAGATAGAGAATCATAAATCTCGATATAAAGGATATTGTAGTCTTGTACGGTTGTCTCGGGCGGGGTGCTGATTCCAGTCCCAGATTAGAATCCCGTCTCCGTACTTGACATTAAATAAGAATGTACCTTTGTGGAGTATTTATGAGTCCCTAAGGGACAGTGCCCAATTAGAAGGGATAAGGTTGTTCACGTTGGTGGTCTCAGGGCGGGGTTTGGTCAGACCAATGAAATTCTGGCAACTATCCCGATTGGAAGACAAGAAGGAGGAGGGGACAAAGTTTGAGATAATAAAATATGAAAAATCTAAAAAATGAGGAGATGGATTAGAAGGCCCGAGAAGAGATTGGTTCGGAGGTCCAAAAAAGAAGGTGTTCGATAGTCCAGACTAGAAGAGTCCAACCAAGTCCGCTAGGAAGTGTTCCTGCACAAAGTAGTACGGCCGCACCCCAAAGACTTAAGAGAAAGCCCCTGACGATGTCTGTAACAGATTAAGAGATGATGTATAGATTCCCTCTCCTAATCAGCCATTGATACCCTTCAACCAGAAGTGTTCCGGGCCCATCATTTTAGATCCACAAAGGTACCCATATTGCATTACATTTTGAAATCGAGATTAGGTCCTCTCTCTACTTACAATATTTGCTTAAGTGTATAAAAAATTGTCAGAACTAATTTTGAATATATTGACTAAGCTTACTTATGAAAATTAGCATCATTTTGGTTTTGTAAATAGATGTATAAATATATTATAATAAATTTACTTTTTTTTATATTAAGCTAGTCTCGGTTGCTATCATTTTAGCGGTTAGTTTTTTTCTTCATATTTATGTCTGTAGTTTCTCAGAACCTGTGGTTAAATCTTAGTACAAAAATATTTAACACAACGCAATTAAAAATAAATCCCACTATACATTTGATCACAGGTTTTTACTCAAATATATAACGAGGACTACACGACATATAACACAGACAAAATTATTGCAGAGTAAACTCTTAGGGTAGCCTTTAAAAAATCAGAGGTTTAAACGCTTTCTAAGTAAATTGATACTGTAATAACTTGTTTCATGGTAATTATATGTAACAGGTAGTTGCAAAACGAATAGAAATACCTACCAATTAAAAAAGGGTAATTTTTAAAATTCAAAATGTTTAAGGATTTAAAATTTCAATCTCCCCAAAAATAAAAGAATTTCTCTAAAAAAGTTAAAACAGTATTAATATTTTATTCCTTTAGGACGTGTTTGAAATCATTGCTAATTATTTTAAACTTATCAGATCTGAACTTGACTACACAGCTTACCCATTGCTGCATAAGCAACAGGGAAGACCTTTGAATGATTTTGATGACATTATAGACATTTAATGCTTTTGATTTTCTTAGATATGGACTACTTGGACCCAGTGGGTGCGGCAAAACGACTCTCTTGCGATGCCTTGTAGGGAGACATCAACCTACCAGTGGTACTATCAGTATCTTCGGCAAAACACCTGGTCAAAAAGGATTCTGTGTACCAGGTCCAGGGGTTGGATTTATGCCACAGGTAAGAAATTCTATGAGACATTATTTGATACCGTAATGAACTCCAAATTTACTGTCTTGAAATTTGTCAAGAAATCTGTCTTGAAAATTGTTAGCCATTTTCAAGATACTGAGTTGTATTGGGTTGTTCGGAAAGTAATTTCGTTTTTTCCCGACAGAGGATTTAATTGTATTTTTTGCACCCAACTTCACATTTAAGCAGTATAATTTTTATATGCTTTGAGAGCTCATATAGCAAGGCTTGTGTGTGAAAAATTCCAATTAATTCTACGCAGTAGTTTTTGGTTGGTGCCTTTTTAAATATGGAGAGCGATAAGCAGTTTTTTCGACATATCTTACTCTTTTATTACAGAAAGGGTAAAAATGCTGTTCAAGCCAGAAAGAAATTGACCGATGTGTATGGAGAAGGTGTGTTGACAGTACGCCAGTGCCAGAACTGGTTCGCTAAATTTCGATCCGGCAATTTTGATGTCGAAGATACACCACGTTCGGGAAGGCCTGTTGAAGCTGATAAAGATGTTTTTTGCCAGAAAAGACCAAAAATTTTATGAGCGTGGAATTATGCTACTATCAGAAATATGGCAAAAGGTGTTGGACCAGAACGGCCAATATATAATTTAATAAAGTATTTGTTTATTATACGAAAACAGTCTTTCATTTCCACTAAAAAAAAAACGAAATTACTTTTCGAACAACCCAATATTTCCAAACTAAATTATTTTGTGCAAAATGATGGTGCAAATTTTCGCAGTTTAAATTGCAAATGAGTTAATTACCACTGTTTATAAAATGTAATTAAAACATTTTTAGTTACTGGTAAAGATAATAAAATTGAAATTGCTTAATGCATATATTTAAGCGACTAATTAATTTATAAATAGACGTTATTGAACAACAATTTTCAGAAATATTTCTAATTCCAAGATTTTGTGCAAAATGATGATGCAAATTTTCGCAGTTTAAATTGCAGGTGGGTTAATTACCACTGTTTATAAATGAAATTAAAATATTTTAGTTACTGGTAAAGGTAATAAAATTGAAATTAATGCATAAATTTAAGCGACTAATTAATTTATAAATAGACGTTATTGAACAACAATTTTCAGAAATATTTCTAATTCCCTCATATTGAATTATCTATAATTCTACCTAAGTACTTGCGATTAAAACATCTCTTTGATGGCATTCAGTGTCAAGAAATCTGTCTTGAAAATTGTTAGCCATTTTCAAGATACTGAGTTGTATTTCCAAACAGAATTATTTTATGCAAAATGATGGTGCAAATTTTCGCAGTTTAAATTGCAGGTGGGTTAATTACCACTGTTTATAAATGAAATTAAAATATTTTAGTTACTGGTAAAGGTAATAAAATTGAAATTAATGCATAAATTTAAGCGACTAATTAATTTATAAATAGAAACACACATTGAACAATAATTTTCAGAAATATTTCTAATTCTCTCATATTTAATTATCTATAATTCTACCTAAATACTTGCGATTATGACATCTCTTTGATGGCATTCAATGTAGGTGTTTGAATTGAGCTTTACACTTTGGAACTATGTTCTAGGATTATAAGCAGCAAAGCACTGACCGCAGTGCTCTCAACAGATTAACCATTCTTGCAACTGCATTTTCTGCTTTTTTTACATATATCCTATCCTTTCTTATCGCTAGTGTGGAAAAGATCATATTTTATATCCTAAGATCTTGATTGAATTCAGAGAATATGATTAGGCCAGCTTACATTTATCATCATTAAATTTTGCCACGAGTCTCATAAAATAGAAAAAACTGAAATATGATGGAATTTCAGATTAATTTAACTTTCAAATCACGGAGAGTAATTAATTACTTTTTATTTATACGATAAATTTAGTATTAATGACCCGCTTACATTACTATGAGGTTTGGTTTGGTTTAGACCGCTACGGTCTACTGTTTTGTTCACGAGGGCTAATGATACTGGGCCTACTACTTAAAGCCGGTTCCGAATGACTACGAACATCTATGCTAGCAGCGGGACTCGAACCCGTGAACTCGTACCGAAGTGCAGCGCTTTACTATTACCACTTTAATTACCACTGTTTATAAAATGTAATTAAAACATTTTAGTTACTGGTAAAGGTAATAAAATTGAAATTAATGCATAAATTTAAGCAACTAATTAATTTACAAATAGACGTTATTGAACAACAATTTTCAGAATAATTTCTAATTCTCTCGTATTTAATTATCTATAATTCTACCTAAGTACTTGCGATTAAGACGCCTCTTTGATGGCATTCAGTGTAGCTGTAAGAATTGAGCTTTACACTTTGGAACTATGTTCTAGGATTATAAGCAGCAAAGCACTGACCGCAGTGCTCTCAACAGATTAACCATTCTTACAACTGCATTTTCTGCTTTTTTTACATATATCCTATCCTTTCTTATCGCTAGTGTGGAAAATATCATATTTTATATCCTAAGATCTTGATTGAATTCAGAGAATATGATTAGGCCAGCTTATATTTGTCATCATTAAATTTTGCCACAAGTCTCATAAAAAAAAAAAATTGAACTATGTTAGAATTTCAGATTAATTTAACTTTCATATCACGGAGAGTAATTTATCAACAACTTCATTAATTACTTTCTATTTATACGATAAATTTAGCATTAATGACCCGCTTACATTACTATGGGGTTTGGTTTGGTTTGGTTTAGACCGCTACGGTCTTGCTCACGAGAGCTGATGAGACTGGGACTTACTGCTTAACCCTTTAACGGACAGTGGTTTCGTAGCAAAGCCAACTATTAAACATCTTTTTTTAAACTTTACTTTTTGGATTACTTTACTTTATCTTTTTATAATTATTTACGGCTCCAATCTCATACATCTGTGATATGTGGAAGCCAATCATGTAGAATCAAGA
>CM063508.1:117678977-117688977 GCA_032207245.1 Pardosa pseudoannulata
ATAAAAATTTTAAAAGAGCTGTTTGTATATGAACCATACTAAATTAAATTACACTTTAATTTTAAAGTTTTAAAGTTTTTTAATTTAAGTTTGAAAAGTTTGAAAAAAAATTATACATAGTAATACTAGTATAAGCACATATTTGGAAGAAAAAATTACATTACGTAGCGTTTATAATTAAAAGAAAAATAGAACTTTGTGTCCTACACCCCATTAAACCGAACAGGTAGGGAGGGGGTGAGATTTAACCTTCGAAGCGGTTCGCACGTACAATTCCGCCAAATCGATGAGGACTTCAAAACGTAAACTTTTCGACCTCCAAAAACGCTCTGAAAATGGATGTAATGTACATTATTTCCAGTGCTTTCCCGCATGGAGTTTTGAGGTAGGAGGGTCAGGTCTATTGTTTAGGAACTGCACCCCTCTTTCACTGAAATTTATTGAGGGATGCAACTCTACCCCCTGAGGCACAAAGACGCTGATAGCTTTTCATGGCTTTGTAAATCTCTATTTCGAAGTATTTCGTTTGCGGTAACAGATGCATCTCTCATTGCACCATTTAAATATCTTGGATGACTTTCGTAAAAAATATAAATAAGTCTCTCAAAGAATATTTTTACTTGTACTTTTAGAATCCATTATTTCTTATGGGATAATATTCCAGACTTGACGAGCTTTATGTGTATTAAAAATTAACAATCTATAATATCTATTTATATATCTATATATAACCGGAAGTAAAGGGACAATAACGAGGGCGGGTTTTCCATATTCTATTCTAGTCGACAAAGGGTGAAAGTAAAAGTCATAGAACTCTTTGACCACTGACATTAGCGTATTTTGGAGAATTTTTTCCTAGATGTGTTCCACTCGGAGGGTTAATACTAAGTTTGAATCACATTGCATATGTGGATGCTTATAGCCGTTTGTAATCAACATTAATAAGTACAGCTTTATTTAGTTAACTATAGTTTACTTTAGTTATAGTTTAGATCCACTTATTTTAAAATTCAAACAGTAAAGCTTGGGTAAAAATATAAACTAAGTATATGGGGAACTCTAATGCTTTATCTATCAAATCTTGATTAGACCTGGCTTTGCTCTTGAACTTTTAAACCAGTCTGAATTATCTGTCTCTATTACCAAGATCTGAAATATCACAAATAGTTCCGTGATGGGACATTTGGAATTATAAAATTCACAATGTACCTTTTTGTACGATCTTTTTATATTCTTACACATGCCAAGAATACAGCACTATCATAAATCACATCTCATGAGGCTATTAGACATTTGCTGTTCAGCTTATATTTTTCATCACAATTTTCTGTTCAGTTTATGTTTTTCTTGTGTTTTGACATTAGACATTTATTGTCATTTACAACCTGATAACGTAGACTCACAACGGGTCCCGTAGCTTGATGGTTATAAGGAGTTCATGAGGCCATGTTGAAGAAAGCATTTCTTTAAATTGAATCATCCTTACGAGAAGGTATTTCCTTTTGATTTCTTAGACCTGTCCCTTAGCGGCTTTTCAGAAAAAAGACTTTCGGACTCGTATTTAGCTAGCTTGCACGATGGTCTCTGATAAGACAGGGAGGTATTCAGTTCGCTTTGAAGGTTACAACAAGGGAAGCTGGAATGTTATAGCTCTGCGAGCAATATCTAGATTTGCTATACAAATGAAAAAACGCTTAGACCTATTTGAGAGACCCACTCGAAAAAACACATATAATCCCAGAAATACACAAAAAAAGAGAGAAAATTCAATGCTATCAGACAGAGAGACTAAACTCTTTCCTGTTTAATCTGCATTCATACTCATTTTTTTCGTATTCCTGTCCATTTTACTATAAATATTCTGTTCGCAGATTGTCGATACCCTCATTAAATGTTTTTATACGCTATAATCTATCTTTATCATCACCCGGTGTTCATCTATTATTCATCAACATACTAAAAGAAACTTCTTGGGGAAAATAATTCCTTGATATAGAATTGTGTTTCAATTTCTATTGGTATTTAAAATTGAAATAAAACTTTTAATAATAATGACCAACGAAATTTCAAAACATCTAGTTTTCGTTGAATTAATAAGAATATACACAATGGCTACATTCACTTTCACTCACGAAATGGTAGTACGGAAAAACTAGAATTTTCCCCATATTTACCGATATTGAATGAGCTATTACAGCAATTACACAATGGAGAAGGCGTGAATATTGCTAGTTTTTTAATACCATGTCGTAAACAGCATGTTTCGATGTGTTGCCTTTTTAAATATACTGATATAGCAATCACGTGTCTAGCAGATGCTGTGTGTTTTGTATAAAAGCTAATGTTCCAACTTTGTAGTACTTTAGGAAGCATGAAGTTTGTATTATTTTGCATTTACGAAAGAGCTTTAGATTATACTGCTAATTATTTTTATTAAATTAAATATTTACGATAAAATACGAATAAAAATCTTTTGTTTATCATATATCAAAATGGTAATAAATGCAAGATAATTTTGATAGTTCCAAGTTATTCTGGAATATGAAATCAGTAAGATGACACTGGCAAATTTATTAAAGATGAAAGATCAAATCATTTTTAAAAAACTGTAGAGTGTTTCCTAGTATTGTACCTTTTTAGATTCTTAAAATAGAGTGGAAGGATTTATGACGCCGTTTCTCTGATAGGTAAAAACTCCACTGATAAATTGGTACCTTTTTATGACTTTTTTTTCAACCTTCGATTTGCTGAGTTACGCACGACCTTTGCTTGCATGCTTCGACTGTTGCAATTTCTTCCAATTCATTTGTCCCTTTGATGCCGTTATCGTATATAAAACGCTTACAATTTGATTTTTTGCCTTTTTTTATGGACTTCCGTATGTATCTTATCAGCGGCTAGAAAGTTCTATTCTCTTAACTTTCATCTAGAAAAGAGTAAAATTATAACTCTATTGTGTTCAATTTCTGCCAAAAGATAAATAAATGTAGGTTTTTCAGTGTCAGCACCAGGTAAACCATGACCTTCTCAAGTAATTTCCTCTTAGTCGATAAAGAAGGCTTCCTTAAACTAATGTAAATTTTTTCCTCGTAATCGAAAGTTTATATCAACTGCTCATGGAGAAAAGATATAATTTGGCAAGTGGATTATAATGGTTCAAATTATATTTTAAAAATTAAACTGATGACAAGATGTGAGCATACAAATGAAATACTCTCTTACTGTCCCTGCATATTTCCAACTGAGTGTTTTAATGCACTTCATATAGCCTTCTTACACATTCTTTCATCCCATGTTTTTCTAACAGTTTACAGCTGTGAGGTGTGAACAGTATGTGTTTGTGATAAAGAAAGGGAGATATAAAACATGAGTTAAATCCAAGTTACAAACTGAAATCGCTTTTAGTGCTCTACATCGTTCATAGCATTTTTTTTAATAACGCGAAGGCACTTGCTTGTTAAGCATCTGCCTATACAAAGCCGTGGTTGACCATTTTTATTATGAGAGTACCATATAGGCGGCCAACATTACTCTCTAAGACAACACCAAGTGGATTCTCGTAATTTAAAGGCAGGGACCAAGCAAGAGGATTTCCTTCCCCGTTTTACCTACCACCTCCAGAGGTATTGTTGGGAAACTTGGAGGACATTGCGGCCATAAACCTATCTTACCTTCTTCAAGTTACAAACTGAAATCAGTCTTAGTGCTCCACATTGTTCAGAGAATTTTTTTAATAACACTGAGGCAATTGCTTGTTAAGTATATGCCTATACAAAGCCGTGGTTGACCATTTTTATTATGGGAGTACCATATAGGCAGTCAATATTACTCTCTAAGACAACACAAAGTGGATTCTTGTAATTTAGAAGCAGGAACCAAGCAATATTTCTCTTCCCGCTTTACCTATCCCCTCTAGAGATATTGTTGGGGAACTTGGAGGATATTGCAGCCACGAACCTATCTTACCTTCTCCAGCCGCCCGGCTCGAGCCACGAATTCGCAACCCTCTGTTACGAGATCGTAGCCAACTGAGCTACTGTGGCTCTTTCACTCAGAATTTTCTCTCTCATCACATCCAACAATTGTAGTCCAGAGTTTTCTTCATAAAAAAGGACTCTCCGGAAGCTGTTAAGACCATCAGAGTGTTGGCCAACAACGGTCTCTCTTTCTCATCCAAGAGGTCATTTTGATTATTAAAGATTGGTGCTCTAATATAGGAATGTATTTTAAACTGGCGTAAATTAATTTCATTCTGCAACTGAGTTATTCCTTTTCCCTCCTGTAAGCGAAGGTTACTTACCCCTATCCCTAGTTCCCCTCACAAACCATAAACATAAGAAGATAGAAATAACGTTCGAGTTGTATGGCGCATCTGAATTCGTCTGTGTAACAAATTGGTGCATGGTATGCAAAAGAGTTGCCACACCTACCTTAAGGGGACATGATACCTTTCGAGATTGAAAACTTCATTATAACAACTTTTTCCAAATTATAATGAAATAAAGTATTCTGCTCCTTTTAAAATAATTTTAGCAAACACTTTAATAGCACGCTGCCTTTAAAAAATTACTTACATTTGCCCTTTAAATCAGTATAATTTTTATAACATAAAAAATATACACCAAATGAAATAAAAAGAAATTCACATACCCCCAAGATAATTGAGAAATGCATTTTAGAAACAAAATTTTTATATAAGTAAAAGAGAAAGTTATTCTACTGCTAGTACAATAAATTACTTTTATAGTAAATTCTTGATGAATTTCAAATTTATATGACAGTTAGAAATACCCTTGAAAGGTCTCAAACACTTATAAAATTCGAAAACTTTTGTTTTAAAAACTGTTTAAAGTAAGCATTATAAATAACTAAATTGTTTGTTGTAGTAATAATTATATTATAGTTAAGGTAATAATTATATTAATGTGAATAATAATGTCACGTTGATTTAGTGTTTAAGAATAAGAAATTAAAACTCATTAAAAAACACATGGGCAAATATGTCTTGATTAAGTGATTTTATACAATTAAATGACTAAGGAATACAACTGGAATACAACTTATCAATTGTATGTGTATGTATATGGAAGACTCCACTAGACTCGGCGTCGATTTCGCAAAAAAAGGGCATCGCTTTTTTTTCGTGTCGCTCCAAAAAATGTCTAGCAGCGGATGCAAGCAGCGTTCACCCTCTTCTTTCCTCTGGTAACAACCTCTAATGATTTGCGACCTAATAACCTCTAATGATTAATCGACCACCTAAATGTATCACATTGTTCAGGAAAAAAGGATTAAATTTGTTTATCTTTGAGTTCTTAAGAAGTGGCTTTCCTGTCAACAGAGTTGCATATTCTAAAGGTTTGGTTTGGTTTGGAGTGCTACGGTCTACTTTTTGCAACACGAGGGCTAATGAGACCGGGACCTACAACTTAATGCCGATTACGAACGATTACGAACATCCATGCCAGTGTGCTTCGACCTACAAGAGGCTCCGGTGGCTCGAAGTAGCACCCTAACAATACTACATCGTTCGGCATATTCTAAAAATGATTATTTCTGAACCCGAATGTATACCTAAAGGAGTACCCCTTGAGTTTTCATTTAGTTCATGTAGAGGAATTACCAGGGGGCGCCACTAACTTTTATTGTTTCCTTGTTGTGAATGAAGCGAAGAATCCAAGATGTTACCCTCAACAATTTAAAGTAAGAACTAGTAAAAAACATTTATGAATACAACAACGTAAGTGATGCCATTCTAAAAAATGAAATGCTAGTTATTACTAGCACGTGTTTCATTCGCCGCAACAACCTCGTACTCTAAAAAAAAAAAAAAAAAAAAAAAAAAAAAAAATAATCAGACTGCCCCCGTGGAGAAAAAAAATAGGGGTCTACTCAAGAACGGAGAGGCCAGAATCCCGCCAAATCAACGGGCCCTTCTATTGGTTGGGAGAAGTCCGAAGTTTCATCCTCGTTCAAACCGTTCCTGTTCTGTATATCTTTGACAAAGGCTGACGAGAATAGGTAAAACAACGTTGAAACACCGAATGTAAATTATTGTTATAATTAATTATAAAGTTATGTATATTAGATTAGATTAGATTTAACAATTTAGGGTGGGGAGGCCCGCAAGGGCACCAGCACTGCGGCCCAAGGCCTATTGTACTGAAAAAAGCCCCCCATTCGCAGGAGCAAGAAGCTCCAGCACAAGGCTAAGAAACAATAACCATTAGATATCAGAGAGACCAATAGCTGAAATAAATTTCAGCAGCAATTTTCGGGAAGTTAATCAACTCCACGGCTCGATGAAGTGATACCCAAGGAATTCAAATCTCTTGGAGCAGTAGTATTTACATTCACATAAAATATGTGACGAACTTTCCTCCGCCATATGGCACCCCTACATATTGGGCTGTCTATAATGCCAATAATGTTGAGGTGCATCTTAAGGCAACAATGGCCAGTCAACAGGCCAATGGCCACCCTTAGCTCTTTCCTACTGGGCCTAAGTAGCTCCTTAGCCCTCATCCAGGGATAACCCTGGTTAAGCTCCTTCAACTGCCTTTGATTACTAGAGTCAAGCCAGTCCTTATAAGTCTCCCCCAGTAGGAGGTCCCTTACGGTCCTTCTCACTACCATATGGGGAAGACCAAGTACAGGTTCTGGCCCAATGAAGGGCAACTCAGAACCGTACTTACCGAGATCATCGGCAACCTCGTTGCCAAAAATACCGCAATGACCAGGAACCCATACTAGGGTTACCTTATTGACCATAGCCAACTGGTTAATGGTCTTATAGCAATCCCACACAATTTTGGATGAGAAGCAATACTTGTGCAAGGCCATAAGTGCAGCCTGACTATCTGAGAAGATTTTTAACCTTCTCTTGGTAACCCCTCTTGCAATGCAGTTATTTGCACAAGCAAGAATGGCAGCAACCTAAGCCTGGAAAACAGAAGCTAGTTTACCCAGGGAGAATGAAATCCTGATGTTTCTGGTAACACAGAAAGCACCAGAGCCGGTCCCAGATGGCGTTTTAGAGCCATCTGTAAACCAAACCTCATTAGCACGTGTGAGAAGCTTATAGGGTTCTTCCCACTCACGCCTAGAGGGAAAAACAACATTAAAGTTGTCAGTGAAAGCAAACTTCTTGAACATCCAATCTGAAATCATCGTAAGAGAAGGATGTCCAGTGATCCCATTATTAAATTCATACAAGGATCTTTCAGAAGAAGTTTTCCATAGTCCAAGAAACTTCAACCTATGGGAGCAAAGAATTGCTTCCAGCTCGACCTGCTTATGAAGGGGCAAAAGGCCCAGGAGCAGGTCCAAAGTTTGCGAGGGAGTGGTCTCATGGCATAGTTATACTAACTGTAGCATATATGGATATTAAACCTGTGTAGTATGGATTTAAAATAACTCTTTCGTACTGTTATATTGAACACATTCAGTAAATAAGGACAAATCAAAATTTCACTAAAAAGCCTAATGCAGCGTCTCGAATCATAACTTTCTCGTTAAGAGAAATATCGCGTTAGAAAATCTCGACAACATGATCTTTCTTGTTAGCTGCCAATGTTGAACAATTCATTGTGTCTCTTCGGGACACATTGCTTATATCTCTGTAAAGATCTGATAAATAATTTTCAAGGTATGATTAGTGCAGGTAACATTTGAAATAGCCTCGTTATCTCGAGAAACAATGGATTCTGGACATCCCACGCTAATATTGAAATCTACTATATCAGATAGAAAAATGTTAAAGCAGCAAACACTACTGCGTTTCATAACTTAAAGCAATGTATAAATTATCCCACTAACGGCTATAGATAAATTTCTAAATGCGTTAGAGCTTCTAGATCCCACAGACACCCCCTGATAGCATGTAGCTTAATTTTTTTAGTTTCGAAAATATGTTCATGAAGAATTACGGACATTTAACTAGCTCATTAAAGTTTGAGTATAGATTTATTTTTTAACCCTCGGTGGCAAACAGCCTTCCCTAAGGATTAGGCTTTCAAATGTTTACCACGAAACAGTTCACTCCGCAACAGTAAGAAAAAAAATAAAAAAAAAATAATGAGAGAATATAGTCGTGAGTTATCATTTAAAAAAGTCCATAGTTTAAATAACTAAAACGAAACCCTGGAAGAAGGTAGTATTATGCTTGCCGTTAATGTTAAAGTAAGAAAAAAAGGTTAAAACTAGCGAAAGAAGATTAAAAATTAAACCAAAACTAGAACGAAGCCCTAGTTAGGTGATGTTAAATGGGTTACAAGATAATATTAGGAACAAGATGCTTTTACATAATTTAACTTAGAGAGGGGGGTCTCCAAGCATGGGTCCAGCCCCGGAAGTGATAAAAAACAAACACTTGTCTGTACAGATATTTGAATTTGTGCTATTGTACCAATGAGCGTTACAAACATCTTGAAAAACATGTACATTGAAAATTATCAAGAGAAAGGAACATAAATTGACAATAAAGAGAAGACTTTTTTGAGGTGAGAAATAATTTTTAGAAAGTCAATCTATTATTACTTGATCAATTTAAAAACAAAATTAATTTTTAACAATTTCATGCTTCTAAAATGAAAGCAAAGTAGAAGTGATGTCTATAAAATTAAAAGATAACATGCTACAAATAAAGGTAAAATATTAATGCCTGTGTATATCCATATTAAAAAGAGAAACATAATATAATACGTTATAAATAAAAAAAAATCTACAATTATTTTTACCTATGAAACAAACATTGTTTAGACATAGCTAATTATTACGTACGAAGTATAAATATAAGAGGAATCTGTCAATTTTTATGTATCTCTTCATTTATATTTCGGTACAACAATATAAAGATTTTTCCTTTATAAAATGTTTACAATTTTTTTGTTTTTACACGTTATTCCTTAATCAAAAGATTTTGATACCCAAGGTAATGATTTTGAATAATTATCAAGTTTACCTCCAGTAATTACAGGGGAGCGAGCAGGCTATCATCCTGCTCGATGTCGGTGCGGGCTTGTGGGTGCATGGGCGTCGGTGTGGGCCTGCGGGCACGGGATTTCGATGTCCACAACTCTTGCATCCCTACTTCGACTCATTTATCTCACTCCCTTTCACAACTCATCACCTAGGTATTAAAGCCCCTTTTTTTTCTTTGCCAATCACTTGTTGGTGAAATTTTCCGACATCTACACACCCTTCGGGCGTGCAGGTGGGCTCATTAAAATGGTCCATTTTATGAAAGTTGACATTGCTTACCCCTGCCCCCATATCTCAAGGCCACATCCCTGTCTGGGCTTGACCGTTACACTTGGGTCACTCCGTGATCTATAACTTCTCCACAGTGGACCCCATTAAAATTCGAAGTCAACAGATGCCCCTAAATTCTTGGAAATTTCTTCCACAGCTGTGTATGAACGTGCTGACCATTGTGGAAAAGTACATCGGTACACCGGGATCTACTGTTTTAAGTCGATTTTGATTTGTGGAGAATATCCATGTCAGCAATGGAATTCAAACCACTGATTTCAGAACCTAAGCTTAACATCCAATCAAGCCAATTTTAATAGTAACATATTGCTTAACCCCTTGCTGTTTTACACGTACACCGTACGCGAATTATTATCGTGCCTTTAATGATTTGATATCTATTTAAATAACAATGTTATAAAATTGTCATTAAATACTAACCTGCGTTTATAACAACAATTTAACCTAGACGGGAAAAGTCAGAAAGTAAAAGAAATAGTTTTTTTTAATTAAATAATATTATTAATGTTTAACGAAATCCTCTTTTCCCAAAATAAACTTCAGTTAGCATATTTTTATTTTATTTACTCCATCAGCTGCTCTTACATGCAAGATAATTTTTGGCAGCCCCCTATCAATGCTTTTACATAGAAAATATTCTGTCGGCCGCCCTCTAGATGCATGCACACACTGTACATGTACTAGCCCCTGCCCTGTATGTATGTATGTATGTATGTATGTATGTATG
>CM063508.1:117701477-117706477 GCA_032207245.1 Pardosa pseudoannulata
GGGGGTGAACATATTTTGAGCTATAGAGGACACAATATTAGCACTTCATTCAAACTTAATTTTAAGACTCTCAAATATGTTTAATTAATCGATTATCCAATTCAAACTATTTGTACCAGTTATAAAGTGAATTGATACGCGAGATCCAGAATCAGTAAATATTACCCCCCTACGTCCCCTTACGTTTGAAGTTGGGTCCTCGACATTCAAAGTTATAAATGTCCTCAGCGGCATTATCTTGAGCGTTGTTAATACGTCGTTTTGCGCGTATATCCCTAACAAACTTTTTAAACTTCAAAATTTGAGATTTTTTTTCTTTTTTTTTAAATAGATGACAGTAATGGCTCTTATGTTTACCAGTCATTAAAAAAAATTTCACTTCCTTTTTTAACCAAACCGAAAAGACCTTCCTATTGTCTAAAAATTTCATCGACCTATTCTCTGCCACTATCGTCCCAATCTCAGTAGAAATCTTGCCTGCAATTATTTTTTTCAAAATTGATGCAGAACTGAGTGGAGTTACAGCGATCGTCAAGTACAAAATATATGCAAAAGTTTCTGTCTCAAGAGGAGTATTAAAAAAATAAATAAACCTTACTTCCCGAAAGAGACAGTTTGTCACTTCCTACGGGAAGCAGCATTCTCGATTATTGCTTCGTTTTTTTTATATCCTTTTTGCTATTTTATTACGAAATGGCAAAGAGAGTTTCAAAAGATTTAAAATTCATGCAAAATTTATGTGCAGTCGCTCTCGATGTTCATTTTCAGTAAATCCCCTAGCACGTAGACATACTCGGTATGGGAATATTCTCAAATGCGTGGGTTAACAATTACCCTAAGTCGACAATAAACCCACGCATTAAACTCAAGTCTTTCCCATAAATAATATTTGTTATCTGTTTGTTTTCAGTGGCGGCCAGCAACGGAGAGTGTCTTTCGCAGCAGCCCTTATACACAAGCCCCCTCTAGTCATTCTTGATGAACCCACAGTTGGTGTGGATCCTCTGCTCAGGAAAAGGTAATTTTCAGGATAAGGGTGTCTCTGTATTATTAAATTTTTAAACCTTTCAATTTTTTCTTTTATGCAGTAAACTGCAAATATTTCTGTACTTGTCTTTACCCATTAGTTTTGTCATATCTGAAATGAGACGAAAGCTATTGTGAATTTGATCATTTGCATCAATTTCACGCCTGAGGATAATTTAATCCTTAAAGTGTGTTTCCTCAGATTTCATATATTTACTTCGTTGTCCAAAATAAAAGAAGTTTGGTAATAAAAAAATAGGGCTCTGATTTTAATCGAAATCCACATTTTGATCATGATTGAATGAATTTGGACAAATTTCAGTGTTACGTCTGTATGTACGTACAAGTAATCTTTAATTTTAAACATTTAAATATTCGTTTTAACCACTTCTAAACCGTTTCTTAACTAGTTTCTCGTTAATGTCTGTATGTACGTACCTCACGTAAGCGAAAAAAATTAGCAGTAGAAGATTGGAATTTTGTATTTAGGATTATTATTAAATCTCGTTGTGTTCGTCCTTTCTTGATTGCAATATGCACTCAAAGGCTAGGGACCAGTCTCACCAAAGTCGTTTAACGGCTAACCGCGATTAATCTCTGTTTAAATGGAGAATTGCGACCCACCATTGTTAGCGCCATGGGTTAATCGAGGTTAACCGTTAAACGACTTTGGTGGGACTGGCCTTAAAGCATTTATTCCTACTTAATGCCTCGCAAAGTACATTAATTTTTCTACTTTTTAACAGCATATGGAACTACCTCCAGAGACTGGCCTCTGTGGATTCTCTCACAATCATAATCACCACTCATTACGTTGAAGAAGCGAGGCAAGCTCATGTTGTAAGTGGATTTCTCAATTTTTAATAATATATGTGTGCATGAATTAGGTATTTTGAACCAAAGTTGAATTGGTATCCATGCTGGATATTTTGTAGTCGTGGGGCTGTAAAAGAAAAGATCCAAATTTAGAAATAATAATGAATTTATTCAGACAATCCATCTTTTGCGCGGTGTCACCAGAAGGTTTTATATTTTCATATATAGTGGTATGAGGGCACAAGAATGGTTCGTGAGTGTAGCCATTCATGCAAGGCCAACTTTATAAAAATTTCTGTATATATCCAAATAAACAATGTCAAAAATCCCTCTAAAGTTCACTTTAAAAGCCTCGTACCATAAGTAGCCAATTTATAAATATATTATATTTTTTTTTATTTATGCTGAACAAATTTTTTTTCTGAAGTCTCGATATAGTCATTTCTGATAGTCTCGAATACCATTTTAAGTAAAACAAATCACAAAATTATTTTATTTCTTTTGATTTTGAAAAAATGTTTACACCAGCGGCAAAAAAAAACGCGCCATAATCCTCGAAAGTTATAATTTAACAAATATTGTTCAGGTTATAATATTAAATATGGTATTTCATTGTCTTATTGATTACTATTGTTATAAATATTTATGTCCTTATAATTATTTAACTGTTTTATTGTTAATTTATGAATAAACATGCATAGTATTAAATTTTTATTCTAAACTTATTTTCATAAACACACAGACGCACACGTGTGTGTGTGTATATGTATATAGACTTAGTGCTGTGTGAATTAGTGGGAGGAAAGCCCTCACCTGCAGAACCCTGACTCTTTTTATGTTCAATATAGAAAAAAAGGTATCAATCGGCTGTACTATTTCAAACAGAATGAGCTAAAAAATAGACATATATCAGTTACAAAAATATTTTTTTATTCCTTTCCTTTGCATTACATTACATTTATTTCTTTAACAGGAAGCCATATTTGGCAACATTTTTGCCAACTATTCCAAACTACTTGACACTCACTTCCATTAACGTTCTCGTTATTCAGTTATCCTAATATAGGTGAGCGAAATTTGACATCATATTGACATAATTCATTATCAAAACTGATATTAGTCATTATATATATATATATATATATATATATATATATATATATATATATATATATATATATATATATATATATATATATATATATATATATATATATATATATATATATATATACCGAAAAACCATTACATCATGACCACTCTCCATTTATAGCAATGGGATCACCCAGTAACAAAATCACTGCGCATATAAGTATGACATAAGTCTCATATAAGTATATAAAACTAAGTATAGAAAGCGGCTATACATTGTCTCTCCAAATATAGCGCGATTAGCCGTATAAGAGAAAAAGCAGCTGATTTATCAGACTTCGATAAAAGTCAAATCGTTATGGCTCAGTGATTGATAACATTAATATTAGAAACGGTACGTTTATTGGGATGTTCACATGAAATTGCTGTAAGCATATAGTGTGGCTTATAGTAGAAGAGCTGTAATGGATATTGAAATGACAAGTCACCGGCCAGCAGTATGTCGTCCAAGGCTGATTGATTCCAGAGGAGAGCGAAGATTGCTATGCATTGTTCGCTGCTACTGAAGAGTTACAACAGCCGATATAACCACCAGCTACAACAGTGGCAATCCAGACAGTGTGTTTCAGCACACTGTACAGCGTACATTGATGCGTATGGGCCTACGTAACCGGAGGCCGTATCATGTCCCTGCCCTGACGGCACGTCATTGTCTGCTGTATCTGCAATGGGCCAAGAAATATCAGAATCGGACATTAGAAGAATGGATAAAAGTTGCATGGTCCGACGAATCACGTTTTCTGGTCTATCACATCTACGGGCGTGTGCGAATAAGCCTATTTCCAAAGGACTTCCTTATGGATGCTTAATTGGATTTCAGGGTTAGACCTAAGGGTCGAATCGTCAGGGATTTTTTTGAGGAACATTCCATTGACTTTCCAAGTCATGTCTTGGTCTCCAGATTAACTTGAAATTAATCCAGTAGAGCATTTGTGGTCCCACCCTAAAAAATCAAATTCCTGCTGCCACGCTAACCCCTCGCAATGTGCGGGAATTGCAGGACCAGTTGGTAAGCGCTTTGTAGCAATTACCTCAGACTATTTATCAGCACCTTGTGAAGCCAATGCTATGCGGGGTGCTGGTGGTTTTGAGAGCTAAAGGTGGTCCTACATATTATGAAAAGAGTGGTTATATTACAATGGCTGTTCGGTATATATATATAATGAAACAAACAATTTGAACACACCCAATCATTAATTACTCAAGGATTTAAATAAGTAGTATGTTCAATGAGAATAGTCTATAACCAACATTTCTGAACAGAAAAATTACAGTAATTACTAATTATTTGGTCAGTACAAAATTAAAAGTATTTAGGTTGCGTTGTGTAAATATTTTAAATCTAAGTTTCACCACTGGTTCTTGAGGGGCTATAGACAGTTTTATAAGGTACAAGGACAAATGACACTAACAAAACAAAAAAACTGATTCAATTATTTACCAGTGAACAAAAATTTATTTACACCATTATTTACACTTAAAAATCTACTTATAAACGCTAGAAAATATGCATTTGTGAAATTAATTATTTAACACACTAAATCGCCGAACGAAGGCCGATTGGTTAGTATGCTGGCCTTAGGTACCAGAGTTTGTGGGTTCGAATCCCACTGTGGCATAGATGTTCGTAGCCGTTCGGAATCGGCTTTCAGCTGTAGGTCCGGTCTCATTAGCCCGAGTGTTGCAAAAAGTAGACCGTAGCCCTCCAAACCAAACCAAACCAACACACTAAATCAATGATAATACAGAGTTTTCTTATTCAATTTTTTACTTTACCGAAGAAAAGACCCTGTTAATTTCATAAACATTATACAAACAAAAGAAGTTCAATACTTGCAATGGATGAGGAAGTAAATCACAGCTCATTAGCAGGTGGGGCCTTAATTCACCGGAAATAAATGTCACTGGCTTTATCGTATGCTAGGACTCAGTGGCGAAGTTGCATCTGCAGCTGGGCTTGCAGATGTAGAGGAAACTCTCAGCTCTCTTCGCTGACTTCCTCAGAT
>CM063508.1:117711477-117746477 GCA_032207245.1 Pardosa pseudoannulata
TAAATTGTCGATAATATTGTTGTATCTTTTGTAATAATTGTTAACATTTTATTTCTTTCACGTGCCTTGAGAAATTTACTTTCTGGATGACTCTGGTAGTTAGAAATGTTTTGCATTGTCCATGAAATTCACATTAACAAAGTCTGACTGTAACAGATGCCGGGGGAGGGGTTAGACTGTGTATCCCTGTATTGAAAATATTAACATTTCCTTGAGGGGTTACATAGATTGTTTTCTAACATTGTTGTTTCACATCAAGTGAAATATTTCTTTCTTCAGGTTGGTCTCATGCGAGAAGGTCGTCTGCTGGCTGAGGCAGATCCCGAGTACCTAATCAAAACACACAACGCCTTGACGCTGGAGGACGTGTTCCTGAAGCTGTGCGTCAAGGAAATGAGCGCCACAGAAGTGAGGGAGGATAGTAACGTGTTTGGGGATCCCAAGGATATGAACAACCTCAACCAAGAATCTCGAGAGGACGTCTGGGTATCCCAACAAGTAAGGAACTTTATCCCAACAAAAATAGGTTTAACCTTTTCGAGGCGGGAATTTTGTCAACATTTATGTAGGTACAGGAAAATAATATTTAGTGCTTCCTACTTTTGAACAAAAGAAGTGTAGCCTTCTGGAAATAAGAACATAAAACCTGTTATTGATAACAATGTTTCTGATGACAGCTGAATAAAAGACAGTAGGGAGAGGAGGTTCCAGGTTTATTTTACATTCATAGCTGTCTTTTTGAATATTTCAAGTTCCAGTTGAAATAACAACCACCCGTCCCGAAAGGGTTAAATTAAGACGATTCTGTTTGATACCGTTGAAGTTATATTATGCTTCATTTATAAAATTTAAAAAAGGACAATTTTGGAAAGACTAATCATATCAATTAATACAATTACAACACAGTAAGACGAAAAAGTTCACCCAGGTTTGAGAAAATTATCCAAATATTTAAGTGAGTGCACACGAAATACAAATGTAAGTAAGATCAAAGATTACTGTTTTAATGACACTTTTATCTTTACAAAATCATTATTTGGAACTTCATTACATTAGAAATTAGTTTTAATGTTTTTAAGTACTATGGAAAGAGATCACTGTGCAATAAAAGTTTGTTGAACTGTTATATATTAATGCAGTATTCCCTGGGTTAACTGCCATGTTTTGACGTCTGGATAGAAGCAAGGTGCTGAAAAAATAGCCACAGTTACTTTAGTATAGCTCCTCCAACGTACTACAATGTACCTTTTTCTACAGTAGGAAGAAAAATCCTAAAAATATAATTTCCTTCATTTAGGGAAAGGAGACGGTATATTCGACCATGTCATCCATGGCTGGTCTAAAGTTCAAATCAGCTGATACCCACACGCACATTATGGAAAAGCACAGATGTAGCGAGAGTAGGGCGAGACATGGCTAGCCGTAACGTATTTGCCGCTGTAGAAAGAAAAACCCAAAGTATAAGAAACTTTTAAAAATTCCAAAAAATTAAAGAACTATGAAAAATTTATAAAATAATGATGTTAATCAGAAAAATGTTATATCTGAATTAAGACAAAAAAGTTGGTACAAGTGTAAAGAAAATTGTTTTATTGAAAACGAAATTTTAGCCGACCTTCCCACTGACCAAGTCCAGGTCTGGGAAGGTGGGGTATATAGAATACGCTAAGCCTCTCAACAGAGATAACCTGAAAAAAAATATTAAGGTTTTATGTCTGCATTGTAACGTAGTGGAATGAGGAAAGACACCTAGTGAAAAATAAGAAGATAGCTTAAAAACTCGCCGAGATCTCAAGTACTCCCATACGGACAAATTTTATGATATTCACAACCATATGGCTAATTTCAGAACTGTCCTTTAAGTACACGTAAATTTTAAAACGTCTTTTAGTGTCTTTTTGTTAGGTTTTTTATTGAAGGATAAATTTTTAAAAAAAATTATCAAAAGTGTCCAGATTTATGAGCTTTAAACATTAATTTGTCTGCTAGATGTAAGTTGGCTTTTCATTGGTCTTAGTCAAGTTTTTTTGTTTCTAATATCATTTTCACAATTTAGTTATAAGAATGGTAACTACGTTTTACTGTTGATATTTAGTATGATCTTTCCAATAAAGGACACAGGGAAATTTCTGCCGGGCTTCTGTATAGCTATAGATCTAACAATGCACATATGTAATTCCATGTTACAGACAAGAAAGAATAGAAAATTAAAAAAGTCATAAGTTCTAAGTTTTTAAACAACTGTATGTGATAAAATATTCAAATGAAGGTTTGGAAGAAATGGCAAAATAGGAGTATCTAAGTCAGCACACGATGTTATTTTTATTATCGGATTTCACCCACTCTGTTTCTAGTTAATGATTAAAAGAGAAAGAAGATTTTAACAAAACAGCTGGCACTTAATTTTGAATAATTTGCTACAGAATAATTCTCACTTCAGTAACAATGAAAATTTTTAAAATTTGTTAATAGACTTTAACTTATATGTATTATACGGTAATTACTAAAGTTCTTTTTAATTAATATCAAAGTGCCATTAAGGCTAAACTATTCTGTGGAAATAAAATTTACTGTGTAGAAGGAGATTTATCACAATGAAACTAATTTATTTTACATGCTTCCATCACTTTAAAAAACAGTACTACTACACAATTAGTTTCATAATATTGTTACTAGATGGCAGCACTATAAGTTAGTATGAAATATTTGGTAGCCTTTTTTTTTCTTTCAATCCTAATTTCAAATTCAAATTTTTTTAAATTTAAATTTAAATAAACAATTACCAGAAAATTACGTAATGATTACATATATGTCAAGGACAGCCAACTGTCATAAAAAAATGATTTAAAACTTTAGATAATGTTGAAATATATTTTTATGAGAAGTTTAATACCCTAGAGCTTTTAAAACATAACTAATAAATTTTATTTAATTTTTAATTGAATATTGTATTGGCAATCCGTTATGGGTAATAGCCACTAAAGTTTGTTTTTAATCATTGATAAATTTTATCAGGTATATTATTATTCATCCATAGATGGCAGCACTAAACATTCTTTTTTCGATTTCCATTTCTGATGTGAATATAATACAGAGGAAAATTATTAAAGCAATAGCACCAGAATATATATAAATACATATGAATATATACATATATACATATATATCCTTTAGGGTTAAAGGTACTTAAAATTCTGTTGCGTCCATGTCTGTATATATATACGTGTGTGTAATTCAAAATATTCACAAGCTATACAAAAACTATGAAAAAGTTTTCTTTTATAGAAAATTAAACACAACTTACAGAAGATGGAAATATATAACTTGTTTTTGTTACTACTGCTTTATTACACATTTGTAAAAAAAAACTTTCTATTTTTTTTAATCGGAAAGTCTACAGATTCTGAAAAACAAATCTCATTTAAAAGTATTTGACTTTCTGTGATTAAAAGAAACAAGACCTTAAGACTAGCTTGTAGTATAGTTGCTTTCGTAGATTTTTTAATATTTAAGAAAATCAACGCTAAACATAATAACTTGAGATCATTAATATTATGAATATACGGCAGCCAATGCCTAAATTTAAACAGAAAATCTCAGTATTTATTTCTACAAATATTTTATAAATTTCAGCGTAACTAAATTTTGTCTTAGATTTTTATAGCCTTCAAACAAATCTTTTTGTACTTTCATAACTTAACTGTCTTTCAGTTACATCTTTCAGAAACCAAACAAATCAGCAGTAATAGCTGTAATTTACAACATTTTGTACACCAGGATCAATTATTATACAGAATAAATTTTATGTAGATATCTAGAATATTTCTTACTAGAAATTTAATTTTATGTAGTCACACTGCTGCAAGCCTTTATCTCTTCTCCTTACTGTGGGTAGTTCATTTTACGGCTTCCTGAAACCAAAAAAAATTCAACGTTAATAACAGTAACTTACAGCATTATACACAAAAGAAGTTATTAATATGCGAAATACATTTAATTCAAAATCTAGGTTAGCCACTTTAGTTTGCTGGTCTCTACGGTGCGGCAGTAGACACTACGAGGCTCACGTGTGCAATCAATGTTTTCACGGCGGGCGTATGAAAGATATTTCGAACATCTTCCTATTTAAAATTATGCAATACCGAGTTCGTGTTTCGAATGAAGATTTTTTTTCCGTAAATGGAATATGACGTCATATATTTTCTCTCGCAATTTATTCGAAACTATGGGTCGCAGAGATACAGTTCTTTGAGTATTTTTTATATATTCCAAACAATGAATCTGGCTGTGCATCTATCCGTCTTAATGGGATACTCTGTATACATTTGTGTGCGTGTAAATATATAAATAACCTATAGCATAAATAAAATATATCCTATTAATTTCAGTCTCAAAGACACTACAGCAATCTACCAATCCGAGACGGTTCTGAGCTGAAGACTTCGTTGCTGGCCAACGGCTCGGCAGGTAAAGAATCCGTGCTCAACCCCGAGACTAGTTGTAAGGCTATCACCAAGAGGTCTGGGGTGCGGATGCGAGCTCTCATCACCAAGAACTTCATCAGGCTCAAGAGAAACATTCCGTAAGCATCCAATCACCCAGATTTATACTTAGATTTAGTAAGGTCGTTCTGAAGAATGATTAAATATAAGGCATGACACGGAAATAAAGATATTTTTAATACAAAAGGTAAAATATTTTAGAAAAGTTTACAAATACATATCAAAATACCAAGCTTCTTCGCAAAGATTGGAGCCAAAATATACAAGTATCAGCTTCCTAACACTAAACATACCATAACCGGTCTAATGACCGGTAATGTATATGTAAAAAAATGCGATGGGTAATGGATAAAAAATTCTTATTCTTTGTTTGTAATACATAAAAATTTACAATATACAATTATAATAAAGTTTGTTTATTTCCTTCCCATTATCCATATTTCATACATTCAATTAGAAATAAAGTTCGGTCATTTGACCGGCTATGGTAGAATTAGGTATGTATTAAATGCTGGTATGTTTAGTGTTAACTACATGGACAAAAATGTAGATAAAATCTTTAAGAGAAGTCACTTCTAAAAATATCAGTAAAGCAAACAAAGATAAATAGTGAATGAAAAAAAAAATTATATATTCCTTCATGGTCAAGGCAAGAACTGTAGCTACCTTTCATTTTGCCATTAATCATAATTGCTTCTCCAAACATATTTTCCAAATGCAATATCCACTCAAGTCCTATAAGCAGATTATGCAACATTTACAACATTATTGTTACCTTTGTAGTATATAGCCACTTATGGAGAGATGGTATCACAAAATTTGAGCTATTGCTCTGCTCTAGAATATCTTTAGATGTCCATCGGATGTCTCGAATGTCCATCTTCCTCCATACCCACAACTCTAGCTTTTGGGGGGATAACTTGAGCTTGGAAGCATTTGAAAATATCAGAACTGATGTGGAACATCCAAACTGTATTGTCAAAAATTCTATTTAATTTCCAGGGAATAGGTCTCGAAATTTTGTAAAATCGTCAGCATTGAAATATCGTCATCATAAAGCATGAATTTTTCACTTTTATGAATGCACTGATAAATATAGGTATGTATATATATGCATTTGTAGTCATATGCCGTAAAAACACTGTCCTTGATGAGCTACTTCATAAAAAAACTGCAACAAACGTGCATAAATAGATAGTATTTGTTCTCGAGTTGCATTGGTCGAGTTATTGTGTAATACGTACACATCTCACAAGGAGGAGTGTTTTGGAAGTTTAGATAATACAGTCAAGAAATACAAACGCATTGACCAGGTTAAAAACTTGTATTTTTAAATAAATATTGCACTATTTGTGCTTAGAGAGCTGTCATATATAATCATAAGCGTTTTTTTTATAGTTTTATGATTAACGATGCATCTAAGTTCGATCGGTACTCCATGAAACAATTTTGATTCAGCGTGATTAAAATTAAATGTATACATTGGACTCGTCAAATTCTGCACAATAGAAAACTACATACTGAACATACTGGGTAGATTTTTATTTGACGGAAATTTTTAATTTAATTTAAATTTATTGGGTGGAAATCTATATATAGGGATGATATACAGCCTTAAGCCGGCCCTATATATATAAAGGTGTATATATTTATGTATATATATATATATATATATATATATAAATGACTATGTCATTTGTAGGTTAACATGAATTGGAAAATTGTATATCGAAATTTTTACCTTTTTTGTTTACTTTCACCATTACTTTTTTCAAAATGACATTTATAATATATGATAATGATAATATATGCATAATGATAATGATAATAATAATAATATATACACATTTCCTTCTGAAACTAAATTAACTTCTGTAAGTAATATTTTCTTACTATCCTATTTAATTTTCAGCAAAGATTTTTAATACAAATATTTTAAATGTATGAGATTTTAAATAAATTTTATTACATGGTTCTATATCTTTTTTTAGGTTAGTTTTCTTTCAACTGTTCGTTCCTACCTTCCAGGTAATTGTATTTTGTTTATGTGTGGGTGGAGAACCCTTCGATCTACCTCTGGCAATTGTAAACCGCGAAACAGATCCCTCTGGGAAATCTGGCTACTTCTTAAAGCACTTGAATCAACGGACAATACGACAGGTATTTTTCAAGTTGTTTCTTTTTCCTATGTGATACGTAGATTGGTATCATTAATCCAAACATATCTCCCAAAGATGAATTTTTTTAATACCATTCAGGAAGTTTTTTCGGAATTTCACTCGTCTTTCATTATTTAACTATCATATAACCCGTCATATGACGGGATAAGTAAAATTTTTAATTTTCCAGAATTGTAAACTATCCCATGAGACAAGTACAAAAAAATTTCTTTTATTACGGTTCAGCCCCCGGGGGCACACCTCCTTTAGGTGTGTACGGGGTTCACGATCCCGTGGTACCTGAGTGATATTTTTTTACCGTTCTTATTGGTAGTCACGAGCTTACCTCTGTAGTGTTTGCTCCTTACGGGGTTGGACCACATTAAAATCGGACCATGACGAGCCTCTCGTAGGTCTCGTAGGTAGCTTGGTAGCTATTTATGGGTCACTGTTGCTGCACGGTCATCATTAGTTGCTGCTGTATGTCTTCGGATGGGTCAGCGTAAAACACACTTTTATAACGGTTCAGAAATGTCTGGAAATTAAAAAAAAATTATAAAAATCAAAAAATGAATATTTGAATCATTAAAGGTGATGTGTCCCCTTATAATATTTTGCAATATAAACAACGAACCCTTACTTAATTTCTCTTACTAAATGATTGATTTTCTCAAGAGATGGTAGATGAAAAATAGTTCAAAACAATGGGAAGTAGATTGTCATTAATCATAAAACGCACTCCGCCAAAGTTTAGTTCTTTTTAAAAAGAAAAGAGGTTTGAGATATGACTTCGGGATTTGATTTCAAAGACTAAAATTTTTACAAATGATTCCTGATGTTCCTCCAACTTAATGTTTGTCCCAAAGCCCTTAACTCTATGGTTATACTCATTCCAGATGTGACACCAAAAACCACGCAATAAAATAATATATGTAAAAAATTAGAAATTAAAATGAAAATTTTGCATGAGTCTAGTTCTCAAACGCCGAAATTCACTTACAATAAACTTTTTGAATCGCCTTTCAACTCAAAGTAGATTTTATAAGAAGAAAGTGTTCATGCATACCAAGGATTTCGGATGTTTCCTATACCACCCTTAGAAATGATATATGTTTAGCATCAAGTCCGAATAATCAGACACAAGCTAGGTAGAACACATTTAGGTAAGAACTTGTTTGGATTAATGAGCATACCAATGTACTTTGATGCAAATAACTTGTTTGGAGTATGTATTAATTGTTTGCACTTTTACTAGATACCATTTACGAACTTGACAGAAGCGTTTCAATCTGTTGAAACGGGAGAAAACTGGGGAGTTTTGTACATAGGTCCACAGTTTACTGACAGTCTAATTAATAGGTGAGCGATAATCATTGGTCTAGATATTATATGCCAGTTGTTATAACGATGACAAATTTTTCACTTGCTAAATCAAATACTTTTTTAGGTACTTAGAAGGAATCTCTGTAGACAATGACACGATTGGAAACAGTACAATCACTTTGTATTTAGACATGACAAGTAAGTAAAGTATCCAAAATTTCTAAGACTGAAATGTATTAATCCATTAAAGTCGGACAATTTCTGTTGGTAAATATCTAACATAGAAACTATTGTGTACAACTGGAAATAAAACAAAATATTTAAAATATAACACAATTCAATGTTTGTTTTTAATTTCTTCGCTTTCATATATTTGGATCTTTTATCATTCTTAACAAGAGTGAACAACCTATGGGCCCTCCGCTTCCTTGCCAAATTGTGCATATTTTGTATTTACTTTTGAAGAATAACATATATTTACTGATCATCACATTGAATTGCACTTTGAAAAGAATAAGGGTCGGTCTCAACAAAGTCGTTTAACCGCTAATCGCGATTAACCTATAGCTCCAACCAATGGTGGGACACAATTCTCTGTTTAACTAGAGATTAATCGCGGATAGCTCTTAAACGACTTTGGTGACACCGGCTTTAAACTGAGTAAAATATTTAATTTTACAAACTATTTAATACGAAGTTAAAGTGAGGCATACCATTAAATATAGATTCTTTCATTTGATTAGACTGTTGTAAAAAAAATCAAAACTAAAATAGATTCTAAATTACATGTTGTGGCAAAATAATTTGCTGATTTAAATTGCAGAGTTTCGCCGTTAAAGGGCGTGGTTAGTCTCATTCGAAAGGGTAGTTCAGAACGTCTTTTACCCTTTCACTGTAGTACGGAGAATGTGTTGGACAACGAGTGTTTTTAGTAGAGGCTTACTTTTCCAACAGTTACTCGATCGTAGCAAAGCAGCGTACATTTTGCGTGCAGTTCGATATTGTCGATTGTTCCTTGTAGGCAATAGCTTGTTAAGTGGGTAAACATGTTGAGAACTACTGACAGTGAGAGAAGATCAAGGAAACTGACCGGAGATACCTGAAATCATGGCTTCAAGGACGTTTAGAGATCGTCTCGTAGCTTGGCACGCAAACATGAAGCTGTCCTTAACATGTCTGATCCTTTTGTGAGACAAATTCTTTCGATGACCAGCATTTTCAGCCTTACAAGCTGACTGTGATGCAAAAGAAAGTGTTTTGTACACTTCTCCAGGTGCTCGTAATCTTCAGAGTTTTGCGCACTTATCCAGTGTAGCTCTTTGTGACTATTGTTTATGAGGTATGTGAAATCCCAAGAACCGTCCAAGAACCTTTGCTCAACTGAAGGAGAAAATCAGCTCAGAAATACCAATTATACCCATTAATATGCTGAAAAGTGTTGTCCGAAGTTTCAATATTAGGGTAAAGGGATTATTGCCATTAAGGAACGTTATAGATTAGACATAGTTTTCAAAATGCTGTAAACTTAAATTTTCAGTGATATAAAATAACAATATTAAATTGAAACATACCTATAACATCTTTTATTTTATTTACTCTTCAAATTAACAAGTTATACCGCATCTCTCTACTTCTTATTCATTCCGAAAAACCCGTTAAAAGATATAAAAATTGTGCTTAGTTATTGTTTTAGATATTTCTGTTCGAGAGCTGTTAACATAAGTAGGATAATAGGTTTTAATTATATAAAATAAGCCTCTCCATGTTATGGATATAATTTCATAAGGAAGGAACACCTAATTTTCACCCTTTTCACTGAAAATTCTTTAACAAAACAGTGTGGCTTGCGGTCTGTTTTTTTTATGCCATCACATAAAAGTGGTTCTCCATTGTTTAAAGGGTTCCTCACTCCTGTTTTATGGTCATTTGTCATGTAAAACTATCATTCTTATAGTGCCTGAATACTGGTGGCATTGGATTGCTTCAGATAAATTTTTAATGACAATTTTTACCAATGATGGAACTATTTTTACAGATAAAAGATTAGCACTAAAACATATCTTTAACCCTATGTATCTAAACAACTTCAGTATGAAAAACATTTACTGAAATGCTAGAAAATATTTTAAATTAAAGAAATAAAAATTCTGTAGCAAAAAAAGTGTATTTTCTACCCCCCCCCAAAAAAAAAGCCGAAAGATGGCCGATTGGTTAGGGTGTTGGCCTTAGAAACCGGAGTTCGTGGGTTCGAATCCCAATGGGGCATGGATGTTCGTAGCCGTTCGGAATCGGCTTTAAGCTGTAGGTCCCGATCTCATTAGCCCTCGTGTTGCAAAAAGTAGACCGTAGCACTTCAAACCAAAACCAAATCTACAAAAAAAAAAAAATTAAATTGGTGTGAACACTACATGACTTCTTTTTACGCATATTAAATTAGACACATATTATTATTTCTACAATACGTCATCATAATTATCATGTGCACATTCTTTTCAAGGCTCACAGTTAGTTTTATTTCTCTAGGTAACGGTTCGTCTGAACAGAGATCAAGTACTGCCATCTGGTGAAGGCCAGTAGTGTTAATTTTCTCCATATTTAGATTTCTGATTGTATAGATATTTCTTTCAATACTATAATCTTTCGCGATTACAATACTTACTTTAATTTTAAATAGAAGTATTTAGTAGTAAAAATTCCAAATTATTTTCTTCAAATAATGTACTTTTATTTTTGTTTTCTAAAAATAGACTTTGAAAGTACTGTTACAATTGCATGCAAATGCTTCGATACTTTTGAATAGCATTGTTCTAGACCGGTTATGCTAATGTCCGTTATATTGAGATTTTTCGTTATATAGAGTGAGGATTATAACTAAAAATGGAGGTGTACATCTAATGTTATAAGAGCTCTAATCACAAAAGATCAACATTTTACTGCTAATCGTTTCAGACTTATGTCCGGCAGTGTTAGTATACCTTATATTGAAATTTTTAGCAATAAAGAGTGTAGATTTCAATCAAAAGGGTAAGTGTAAATTTCGATGCTTTAGTCTTAAATATGAAATTTTAAGCTTCTACAGCTAATCGTTTTTGAGTTATGCGAGAAATGGATATTTATTGTTTTCAGTAAATTAAAGTATTTAACGGCATGCTGCGAAAATAAGCTGATAATTTATCAATGTTCTTTTTGGTCAAAGTCAGCTATTCCGGCGAACGCAAATAAACAAACTTACTATAGCTGAACACTCATGATTTGTTATCGGCATTTAATATGTCTGAAAATTTCGAATGTCAGCTTGCCTTATAGTTGTTGGTATATTCAGCAATAGAATATAGGCCCTACCACAATATGGTCCATTGTAAGCCATTAAAATTGTGTGGAGTGTGTATGGCTTATCGAGGTTGGCGATGGCAAACGATAAAATGGCAGAGAATGGCTTTGGAAACGGTTTTTCTCCAAACATCAAAAACAGCCAGGTGCTCTACTGTAGTGCGCAGAAGACTCTATGAACGTATTCACGGGCTCGGCTCATTTAGTGGCCCAGTGTGTGGATGCAACCCGTGAACCATCGTCCAAAATCGCCCTCATGGCCCGTACTGCAGTAGTGAACAATTGGCCATAGTGGGGAAGAGGCACTGGAAACTCAACCAACAACTAAATGTTACTTTCGCTTTTTGTGTCAAACATTATTTAATAAACTAATTGTTTTATTGCCACAGTATTATACTGTAAAAATTCTAATATTTTATATGTTTTATTTATTCTTAGATCAGCAGATATCTGTCACAATACACACAAAAGTAATGGACAGTTTTAAAATATTTGCCGAGAATCTGTTAACAGATTATTATCAGAACCCTCTATTAGCACAACCACCATTAATTGTAAGTATGAAAGCATATTTATAAATGCTTACGCACTGCCTTATTTTGTGTCTGTTAAATACTGCAAATGGTTTTAAAGCAATATATTATGTTCCTTTTTAAGATTAAAAAAAAACAAAGCTGCAACAAATTACGAAGTCAAAACTATTCTTTTTCTACTACCTTCTTCCATGACTGGTCAGAAATTTAGATTTTGTATGCTCAAATATAGTAAAGAAATAATTTTCAGGTATAAATTGATCTAATATACCTTAACCCCTTCTGGTAAAATGACGAGTTTAGCTCGTCATTAGTTTTTCATTCCATACCTCACAATGACGAGCTACACTCGTCATGCGATTAAAGTTACTGTTAAATATGATAATTAATTTAGTTTAAAATTTCTAGTGTACTGAATTTGGCAACACTTTTATCACTTGTGAAAATCACATGTCACTATTGCATATTGTGTACTTAGAATTTCTTGGTACAAGTCATTGCCAAATTAATGAGTCAGAATAAAAGAAAACCTACTAAGAAATGCCGTGTGTGTTACAAGAATCAAATTAAAAGTGAGACTACTTGGCGGTGTAAACAATTAAGAATTCCTTTGCACTTTGTTTTGAAAAGTACCACTAGCTTGAAGACTATTATCTATTTACCTTATTAATGTTTTGCTTTGATATTTTCTTAATTTTACTGTTTCTGATATTATTTAACACTATGTAAAAAGTGGATTTTAATTAAGAATATGTAAGAATTGTAAAATGAAACAAGTTTTTTTTAAATAAAAATTAAATGGTTATTTCATGTACAGTTTTTCATTATTAAATCATACCGGAAGGGGTTAATCTCAACTGCCAAATCTCCCATGAATAAAATTAATAAATGCATTCGAAATTTAAAATATTTTATGAATTGTATAAAAAAGTTTTTCATTTTATCTAAATTTTTAAGTCATCAGGAAAGTTTAAAAAAATATATAAATTGAATTTTTGATATTTTTATACTTATTTTAAAACATTAATTTAAAACAAAAATTAGAGTTTCGAAACATTTTTAATTATTAAAGAAAATGGAAAGTATTATAATCTATTTTAAATCAGTTAAAAATAATACTATTAGATAAAGAGCAACATTAAAGGTACTTATGTGATCAGCTTTGGGAAAAAACAAGTCAAGTATTCGTGTACATTCATGTACAAAAAAAATATTTAATTACTAACAGGTTGAATAAGAACCATGACATTTACAATTATCTGTAAGATCAATTTCTATCTACTCAATAGTGATAACTTTATGGAGACCCCTGCTATGGCTCGACGATGCTAAATGAAATATCCACAGGGATCACAACATACATGTAACCATGCTCAGAAGGGATTCACAAGGTGCAGTTAAAAAGAAAAACACAACTAATTCTAGACATACGCATTTATTCAAAATGATATAAACAATAAACAAACATCAGCACCCTCGATGTAACCGAGCCTCTGTGCTACTGGCACACTGACTCTTATATTGCATAAAGTAGGCTTAACTAACTAGCTCAGTGGCCGAATGGTCAAAGCACGCGATCCAGACCTGAAAATTGTGGGTTCGATGCTTGACATGACAGTTTATCCAAAGTACGGATTTTTAATTTAAAAATGTTATTTATTGTTTACTTATGTTCTTGAATATTCTAGATCTTTCTTTAATATGCAAATTAGTTATTTCTCCAATATTCTGTTCGGGTATAAAAGCTGATACCCACTAGTTGTAGGCAACTTCCCAATCTTGTAAAGTTGCGAGTTGCTACTTAGCTTTAATAAATTCTTCTGTTAAGTTAAACGGTGTGTTCATTCGAATCTTCGTGACAATATAGTCAGACAGCATATCCAGATATTTTGCATATTTACAAAGATGTGCTGCCACAAATAAAACTACAATTATAAAACTTTACAAATGTGAATAAAGATCAATTAATTCATATTACAACATTTCGAAATACATTACAATAAATTACAAAACACTTTATAATGACTAAAATATGCAAGACATTGACCAAGATGCGTATGACGTCAATCGTCGGCAAATTGTGTAATCACCACAACTTAATAGTAACTTAATAGTAGCAGATCTACTTAATAGTAAATGTTTTTAGTTAAACAGTCGAGAAAGTGTTTGATTTAGACTTCCTAGTCCCATTCTTTGGTAGAACGACGGCCAAATGCTAGGGCACTGCTATTCGGTAGAGTATGTGGGTTCAAATCCCGCTGATGGCATGGAAATTCGGAATCAGTAGGTCCTCATCTCATTACCCCTCGCCCTGCAAAAGAATAGAACGTAGTACTTCAAACCAAAACAACAAGAAAAAAAGAGGTTCCATGATTTACTGCCGTGGTTTCTTTGCCTTAATCTCATTTTATAAATATTTGAATTACACCAAAATAAGCTATTGGTTTTTAAAAATTACGTATTATAAAAATATACCAGCTAAAAGTTTTTCTCAATTCTTTGCTTTATTTTATTCTGACTATAATATATAAAATTCATTGGGAAATATCTCCATAATAATTACAATAGTTATAGTCTGTGCTTTAGAAACATTGCTTGAATGACTTCAAAAAGCCTTTGTGTAAAACGCTTAGACTGTGTTTGTGTTTAATTTAGATTAGAAATGTCATGACGAAATATATGGTAGAACAATCAACTATTCATGGTAATCTTTAAGTTGTCAGTAGCGATACCAAACCTCCTGAGTATAGAGAAAAGGAAATTCCATATCAGCTCTAGACAAAATATTTGGCAACATGATTGCGAGTTGACACTGATTAAGATGGCTAGAAATGTAAAGTCTAGAAGATAGAATATATTTTAGAAATTTATTTCACATATTTTAGTCTAGCCGAGATCATACAATAAAAAGCTTCTTACACACACGTGTGTGTGAAAAGATACATGTAAGTATATATGTATGTAAATATGTATGTATGTATATATGTATATATATATATATATATATATATATATATATATATATATGTATTTACTTATGTATATATATATATATGTGTGTGTGTATGTGCAAGTATGTATATGCATACAAATATATATATATATATATATATATATGTATATATATATATATATATATATATATATGTATGTATGTATGTATATATATATATATAGATATGTTTAGATATATTTATACATAAATACAAATACATATATATTTATATCAGTGGCATGTGCTTAGCTCCAATGGTGGGCTATCACACTCAAGTATGTGCTTTAAATTATTATCATTTCCAATGTGGGGGCTCTTTCTTTTATTGCCTTTTCCTTTGCCAAGAGGCAGATATTTTCTAGCCATTTTATTATGAGAGTATCAATTAGGAGACCAACATTACCCATAAGACGGTACAGCACAAACAAAGAAAGTAGGACTTCATAATTTAGAAATTTAGAAGCATGAACCAAGCAGAAAGCCTCAATGCTTGACCTGAATCTTCTAGGGGTATCTTTCAGAAATTGGAGAACATTGTGGCCAGGAACTTATTTTACGTACCACAGCAGCCATTAATGAACACATCGGAGTTTTGGTCAGCTCGAGCCTCGAACCGTCAACCCTCTGACTACGAATTCCATGCTTCTGCTCTTGCAGTTCTTATGTCCTTTAAATAGACATGAGAATGTATGGTAAAAGATGATGGAGTTTTCGGTGATTGAACGAAATTTCTTTATTGTATTGTAATGTCACAGGGCTCGCTTAAAGATTAGATATTAAATAATTATTAAATTGTATAATTAGAACAATATCTATGTATAAATGTAATTATACAATAGAATTCACGTTTTGCCTATGCGTCAACACATCAAGAATTACTGAATTGGCTTTCTTTGGCATGTTCCTATAAGGTCTGGAATGTCATATAGATTTTATTGAATCACAATTGACACATTAGAAAATAAGATATGTGAATTTGAAATTTTAATGCAAAGCTTTCTTCCTTATTTGAACCAGGAACATCTGAGGTATTTCATCCTTCCTTGCAGGGTATATTGTCATTGTGAAAGTAATAAATAAACTGACTAATCCATTAACACGAATGAATTATTCTTTTATTCTTTAGTACAGCAAGTTGTCTCTCTAGAGAGCAAAGCCCAGACTGAAATGCATGCTTCACTGACCTCACACAACTAATCCACAGTTGCCATAGTAACATGACAGATAAATCTTTGCCTGCTTTCAGCAAATACTACTGAAGGGAAATATACCTTATGTCTCTCCAAAAATCTTGTCCTTTTTCTTATTGGAATGACTGAAATATACAAACTCTTAATGTGTTATGTTGTTATGCCACTTCATTCTAGCCAATAGATATTAGTTAAGCTTGACCGCTAGCCTAGCTAGCCTGTAATATACACTCCGGGCATACAAACAGAATATAAAACCCCATTTATACGTTTTTCAAAGGACCGACGAAAACCCGTATAAATTAAAAAGCGTACATATAAAATATTTTTTGGTGTAATATTTGTATTTCTTTTCGTATTAATAGGGTAAATACGAGATTTAAAATTAAATATTTTATGAAAATATCACTTTTTATTTCAAAAATTATATATTTGGAAGAAATTTTCTATAGTCTCAAGTGTATTTTATATTATTTGTAAAGTGCATTCTATTTTGTGTAGATTTTTCAGCTCATATGTTCAACAATTCAGTAGTTCAATTTTTAGTATTTTTAATGTAATTTATTTGGCTTTATGAATGTGTTAATTCTATATTTTTTCCCTTTAGCTAGGCCGGCCTATATATGGTCACGAAAAACCAGATTTTACTGAATTCATGGCACCTGGGATGATATTAGGGTGAGAAAAATGACCATTTTGAATGACGTTTTATGATCAATATTTTTCCCCTATCACAGTTTGTTATTCATACAAATAAAATCGTGGTTTTCCAAAAACTTACGCATATCCATTTAATGTGGTTTCATTAGAGTAGTTGCTTCTTATACAGGGTTTTCCAGTGACCTTGAATGTAAGGGAAATTCAAACTGTCGAGGAAAAGTCAGAGAAACTATAAGATATTTTATCAAAGTTAGGGAGATTTACAAATTTTTTCTAAAAGTAAGGGGAAAATCCCAAAAAGTTAATCATATTTAGTCTTTTTTATGAATATATAATGCATTTACTTTCATTTGTATTTCAAGGAAAATATTATAACAAATTATTTAATTCAATATATAACGTATAATTTATTTTTATTATTTTTTTTAAGTTTTCATAACTCACTATACTACACTTGATTTATTTTTTTCCTAAACTGCTTGCTATATGTTTAGTTTAAGTTAGTTTTATAAAAATCAATCTAAAAAGATATTAGATTAATTAATATTAAATAATTAATATAGATATTAGAATAGTTAGAACAATAAGAAATTAGAAGTTAATGATGTTTTTAAATTAATAGCTAATTGCTAATGCTGATAATAGCTAAAACAACTTTTAAATTTAATTACATCTGAGTTAATTTTGTGTTCAAATTGATCAGGGAAGTCGGAAAAAGTCAGGGAAATTATCCGACAAGTTTTTTGAGGAACTTTGTTATAGTTTCTAAAAGTATTTGATTTCTGTGATTATATAACTAATTCTGTTCCCAAATACCCCACATGACACAAATATTATGCAACAGGAAAGTTAAAATCTAAAATAACTCAATACATAACAATTCAAACAAATAACAGACGAAGAATGGACGAATAGTAGGACGCTGAATTTAGGTGCCGGAATTCGTGGATTCGAATCCCGCTATTTTCATGGATGTTAAAGACCGTTTGGAGTCATCTTTTAAATTGTGGATCCCAGTATAATTAGCTCTGCAGTACAAAGGGTGTCGACGGGTACTTTAGTGGATGTCTGCCTAGTGGAGCGGTTCAGTACTTGTGGTTTATTAATCTCCTAGAATATGCCTTGTACGCCTCATCGATAGCTCCAAACAAAATCAATCCAAGCCAAAAAAATAAATAAAAAGGGATTTAATTTTCCTATACAAACTAGGATCTTGCGGCTTGAAACAAGTAATGAACAACAATAAGGGTAGCCGTTATTTCAAATGACTTACTATTGAGCATTTATTACTATTAAGGACTTTCGTAAATGATTTAATCTGCAATTTTTAAATTATGCACTACTTTCGTTAGGATATAATTGGCTTTTTAACATAATTTGTAATATGTAATCATATAAATCACTTACTGCTTTATGTATTACATTCCCTCTTTTGAAATAAAACTTTAAAAATTCCAGAGTTTATTTATTGTTAAGGAGTTTTATTGGAATATCTTTCTAATACTATGCTGTACAGATACTTGACTTAAAACTCACTGTGAAAAATACTGCCGTCAATTAAAGATAAATTCAGCTTTTGCTTATAGAAATAAACTTATTTTCTTTACTGTACTGTAAATTTCTTTACAGTACACTCCCGAGTGTCACCTAATGTGGCTGAATAAAAGGCCGCATAACAAAAAAGCCATATAGGCTAGAGTTCTATGAACTCATTTCTTAGTCCACCAGTACCAGAAGACACAGTTTTTATACTAAAACTCATTGTTATAATGATTATTTTCTCTTTTCTTATGCTTATATTCCACTTCCACTAGATTCTGCAATACGTCACTTATCAATTTCGCTCGACGTTTTTTTCCAGTTCCTCACTATACTTTTCTCAACTCCTAACTCCGAAGCTATACACCTATTTTGCTGTAACACCAGATTTTAGCCGCAGTACAACATGTAATTTTTCCTCCGTAGTCACTACAACTTTTTTCCATTAGTCACCCATTTTGAAATCTTCACTCTGATACACTTAAAAAACATTAAGCCTACCCCAAGAACAATTTACGAATACTGTACGTACTATGCAGTTATAATCAAGAACAGCGGCAACAGTTGTGGTCGTTGATGTACAACAGCGGCAACATTGTTTCGTTACACACTGAGGAAACAATAAACAACGAGCAAAACGCTGCTCTTTTCCTGTCACAACTTGTATTTTGCACACGATATTTTGGAGTATTCTAGCAGAAGCCCGTTTTCAATGTCTTAGCAATTTTGTCAATGTAACACTTTGCCTTCTTCATGCAATTAAATCAGTAATGCTAAATCACTTTTGTGAAAAAAACCTAAAAAGTATGAAACATTTGGAAATGTTGACTTAATGTTAAAGTTATTTTTAACGCTCCCTTTATCTAATTGCATAGGGAAAAGGCTCTTCTTCTCATTAAAATGACTTATAAGACTTTCTTATGAACGTTCATTGGTGAATAAAAGTTATCATTATTACTTTATGCCTTTAGAATAACATAAAAATTAGATTTTAGTGATATTATGGTTGATTTTGTTTAAAAAAAATGGTTGTAAAATATTTAAGCATTAATATATTATGCTGATGTTTAACAGATTGATACAGTTTCTTGTTTGGTCGCAAGGGGAGTTATTTCATGTCATTACAGTGAAAATGTGCGTATTATTTTAAAGACAATATATTTTGCTAATTTACTCAAACATTTTGACACCTTGATCCTGAAAAATCTTCTGTCAGTAGATATTTTCACGTATGAACAACTAAGGCTATACGAAAAAAGCATATAAATTTACATTATCTTCAAAACGTTTTTCTATAATGATGTTATAAGACCAGTGGAGCCCCTTTTCATTTTGTGCAGAGAGGCTCCTTTCTTGTAAAACGATCCCTGAATATTGAAGTGTTATAATAATAGCAAATCCTTCCGTTAATACACTTGGTTATTGATTTTTTAACTCCTCCTTACATCCTGGTTATACCCGTTAGCCATTCATTTTTCAATTCAAAATCAATTATTTTTTATCAACAATTTATTTCTATTTCTTCATTTTTCATTGAAGTTTTTATGAATGTAATTTGTTTACAGAATTACGTACATCATGGCCGTGGGCCTAAGTGCGATGTCTATCATTATTGAAAAGAAGGAAGGTCTACTAGATAGATCATGGATTGCTGGTGAGTTATTTTAATTTTCTTTAACCATTTTCACGCGTATTCAACAGCTATCTAGAGAAGTTGATTTCTCATGAATTACGCACGGGATAAGCATTATCAATGGATGACTATCCTGTTCAAATCCATAGAAGCTCATAGGGTTGCATTTATTGAGACATTAAAGTAAATATCTAAGATTTGAGGAATAAAACATTGTATTATATTATTGCTATTTGTCCATACAATAGCAACTTCAGCATATACAATCTATGCAGTTTTGCACTATAATATATGTTATTGCTAAAAAGTATTAGATTTTGGTTAAGTAATATGACAAATCTAAGAAGAAGTTGGCAGAAAAACTTATATCAAAGTTGTTATGAATTTAATTTTACGTTGTAATATGTTATTGCTGTAAAGCGTGAGCTTTGCATATTTATAAATTGAAAAGTAATCTATATTACTTGCAAATGTGATTTTTTTTCTTCTTTCACTGAGTTTTATCCGTATTAACATAGAAAAGAAGCGAAGTATATGATCTGTCCAGAAAGTAATTTCACCAAGTCTACAAGTATAAAAACATTTATTTGCATAATAATAAGAAAAACAATTCATTCAAGTTCTTCCCAATACTGTCCTCTTATGCTAATACCTCTTTTCCAGTAGAAATTCTAAGCTGCAAAGGCATTATCTGATCACTGCGATCGGTTTGCAAAAGTTCTTTCACATGAGTTACGGTTTCTTATGTTGAGGAGGTTGACGGGCGTCCAGCGTGGGTTTCGTTGCGGATTTTTAGGTGTTCCAAACACGACCTGGGTCTCTGTTGACTTGTTTTTGTAATAAACATTCATCCTAGAAATCTTCTTGAACTGTTTGAAAAGTTTCCGCTGAAGACTTGCTAAATGTAACACAAAAATGTATCAAAAACCTTTGTTATAGTTGAGCGCTACTGTGTGATTTGAACAAGAGACAAAACAAACGTTTACAGAATCACCTGCTTTTTCCCTACTAGATCTCTGAGATATTTGAGCAAATACTCGTTCGGTATGTAACTTACACCAACACCAAACTTAGTGGATAGAGGACGCTGTTACGTACGTTTGTTTTACAATGAAATATATGAGATTACATTCTGTACAGACTATACATTACAATGCTTTCCTAATGTTTAATATATATCTTAATCTACCACTGCAAACTCTTAGCTAAGTAATGTCTTCTCTAAATGGGTACAATGTAAATTTGCTTACTGCGATGCACCTCAGTAATTCTTTGGGTGCACCATGTGTTCTTTCCTCCTTCCCCAAATTAAGTGGAAAAATCTGTTGTGAACACCGAATGACTTCCTTATACAGCTATCAGATTATAAACATTTTTATCTCCACGTTTAAACTTATTTCATTTGAACGTAAGACCCCATCCTCCAATTCTTAAGTGAAGTAGAAAGTTATACAATTGCTAAAATATTACCTTTTTTAATAACATAAAAAATTTATACAATATTAATTCCTAATTGAGTAGAATTGTTTTCACCAATGAGTGATATACATTAAGGTAACATATGAGTAGAGCTTAAGTACTGCCATCTAGCGGCAACCTGCAGAGTTTTTATGTTTGTCATATTGAGAGTTTTCATATTGAGTCATATTGAGAGTTACATAGAGTGCAGACTGAAATGATAAAGGTGCATAGCTACATGTTTACAATAATTCTAAATACAAAATTTCAACATTGTAAGACTAATTACGTTTCCCTTATGCCCGCCAACATTAATATTCATTATATTGAAATTTTTCGTTATATAGAGTGCAAATCTTAATTATAAAAGAGTTCACAACTAGATGTTTTGAGATTCTTTTATACAAAGCTTCATTATATACCTAATTGTTTTCAAGACACACAATGACATAATATATATGTACGTACTTACAGACGCAACGCTTAAACTAGTAAAAATAATTCAGATATAGTGAAAATAGGTATATCCGGTTAAAATTGCTTTTGTACAGCAACCTATAAAACAAACGCTTTTGTAAAGCAATCTCTTCATATCATTTGTAATCTCAAAACATACATACCTGATCTTTTAAGAGAGATTAAAATTATTAAAAAGAAATGATAGCTCTCTTAGGTTTCATCAGTCAAGTCAACAGTTCAGCAGCCGTCTGGAAAAATTGCGATTGGTTTAATGATAGTTTTTTCACTTGGAAAATTTTCCTGAATTTTCCTCACTGATAAACATAATCTTGAAATTATGAATATATTTCATCTTTATATTCCATTTCCTGCGTAGCAATTTCCATTAGCATCACCAACGGAAGTTAATTGTTTGTAGAATTGACGATTCTTATCAGCAGCAAACAAATGGAGTCACTGAACTGGACTTCAACTCATTGGCAATCATATGAAAGCGAGGGACCTGTTGATCGAATCTATTGGTTCAAACGAAATCCAATTACAGATAAACTTCAACATTTTCAACTTTCTCCGTCAATCTTTTGGCTAGTTACACTTTTCGTGATGTTCAGAATATAAAAGTTGATTATCATAAAAAATTTAACATTTTCCTTGAATGTCTCTTAAAGATCAATTACAACTCGAGATTGTATTTCAGATGTTTTCTGTATAATGCACAGTAATATTAAAGTTTACATGTGATGTTAATGAAATCTATCTTTTCCTAGCTGAAACTCCCTTATACTCAATTATTTTTAATCAACATGCTTTCTACCTTTGCAAGGTACTTACGACTCATACACCAGAGTTCGTACTCAAAGGGGAAACACAGTAAAATATACACTATAGAATTAAAAGTAAATGCCTCATATTTAAACTAAAACATTTATTATATACATTATTTACAAATTAATATATAACTTGATTAATATATGATACGGCCTTCATTATTTTGTTTTGCTATTCATCAATATTTTAAAATGGTTTTCCTTAAACAAAATGTTATGAGACCCAGGTAACAATCATGAATATTAAGTCGGTTTACCTCCAGGCATTCACGGGAAAGCAGGGTGCGGCTCTAGGCAGGCTGAGCGTCGGTGCTGGCGTAAAGGTCGTCACTTTGCTGTATGCGGGATCGGGCAAATATTGCTTGCCAGGGCTCTCTGGCTTGCTCACGGGATCTGGATGCACCCGTTCCCTCTGTCTTCCGATCTCGACTCATTTTCCAACTTTTTTTTCACAACTTCTCACCTCGGTTCAACGCCCCATTTTTCTCTTTTCCAATCACTTGTTAGTGAAATTTTCCCTCACCTGCACCCCCTTTTATTTCTGTTTATTTTTACCTCGCGTGGTTCGCTCCACCCTCACTAATTCCGGCGTCTGGAGGCTTGGTAGGCATCCAGTAGTCTTAAATCAGTATCTTTTGAGTGCTACTCTTCTGCGTTCTTCCCGGGTTGCTTCCAGCGGCATGACGGGCTCTCGCCGGGTACTTTGACGGGCCGTTCTGTGGTGGGGTCTTCCCATGATTGCGATCTGCCCTTGGCCGCCGGACATAGCTCAGAGGGCCTTACGGCTATAGTGGCCTGGTTTTTGGCGCACTATTATTGTGTGCGCAAGTGGGCTCATTAAAATGGCCCCTTTGGTGAAACTTGACATTATTGCCTAGCCCCTGCCCCCATATCTGACGGCTGCATCCCTGCCTGGGCTTAACCGTTACACTTGTGCCATCAGCTATAACTCCTCCGAAGGGGTCCCCATTAAAACTCGAAGTCAACAGCTGCGTCTACATTCTTCTTAGAAATTTAGTCCACATCTGTGTGTGTACGTGCTGACCATCGTGGGAAACTACATCAGTACACTACCTGTAAAAAAGCTCACTGTTTATTTAATCAAAAGTAATAAGTATCCTTTATAGAGTGTTTTTAGAGTCTATAAAGGAGGTTTAACTGGAATCTGATCCATACATTATTATTGTTCAACAGACCTTTAAAAATAAAAACGAACAGAATTTCTAAGGAGTATTAAAGTTTTGTGAGATTACACAAGTATTGAGAACGTAATTCAGAACTAAAAAGTGAAGTTCTCAAGTCCTTGAAACAATCCTATGGTATATTTTTCAGGTGTCCGGGCATGGGAGGTTATGTTTTCCATCTTGTTCACCCTGTTCATCGTGATGTTGTTTCAAGTAGCCTTAGTTCTCCTGTTCACATTCCTTGCTTTCAACATAACATGTTTAGGTTCGCTGGTTTGGGTGGTCATTGCTGTCCTTCTAGTAGGTCTCGAAGGAATGTCATATGGTAAGCATTTCAACCAGTTATACTTATGCTTGCACCTGTTTCGAATTTCTGGTATTATAACAGTCCTTTATTTAACCTGATTCAGCTAAACTTAAGCAGAACTTAAGCATTCAGTACAAAAACATGATACTACTCAGAAGAAACTAAGAAACTGATTATAGTAATGAAATTCATCAGGATAGATCAGTGCAATAATGTTTATGAAGCTTTTTTTTTTTTACTTCGAAGATTTTCAAGAGAATATTCTTCTAAATATTATTCCAACCACAACTGAGCAGTTATATTTATTTGAAATTTTTTATAAAACCATTGTGAATATTTTTAATAATATTTATAATGTAATGCTGCGAAAATAGTTAAACACTAAACATCAAAATTTGTGATGTAAAATCAGCTAGTGAATTCTTTTTCCATTTTGTTAAATACAATATTCATTTTACTCTACAGACGAGTATAAAATTCTAAAATAACCATTTAATAAACTTAAGATAGAACGATGCAACAGAAAAACGTTCCTTAGCTAAGCATAGAAAGCTAATTAAATAAATCAGTTAACAAAAGAAATAATGCGATTCACTGTACCATTATTGTACAAGATAATTCTATCTTTTGGTATCTCAATTTCATTTTATACCACTGAAAATATACAATAGGACTAGTGACAGTTATTTAAAATAATCCAGTGATCAATTAATACTTAATTATTTCTCGAATTTTTCTGTACTAAAACATGACAGGTGAGCGTTTTGATAAAACTCACTGAAGAATTATAAAATTGTTTTTTGAGAAAAAGATAAAAGATATCCTGAGATCACTCGATTGGATTAAGGGATAAACCATTGTCCTCGACGTGACCTCGGTTGAATGTCTGGTTCGGTTATGTTGAATAGAAATTCATAATGCAACTTAATCTATAGAAAACAGTAACATTGAAACTTTCAGAGACGAGCGTCAAAAATTCAGAAAGAAAAAAGAACCTTGACTGAAAGTAAAGAAATGAGGAAAATCTGGTTTTTTAATCCTTATCTTGGGTCACTTGCCTTAAAAAAATAGCAAATATTCAAATGAATTTCAAATTTAGAGATCTTCTATGTATCTGAGAGCTAAATTAGTGTAATAACTTCCTCAAAGTTATAAAACTTAGAAGGCTATTGTTCTTGTATAAACTAAGTTTGCCTAAGAAATTTTATTTTTTTAATTAAATAAAAGCTGTAGAATTCGATATAATACGAAATTTAAATATGACCGTAATTAAAAATATTAAAGTAGTTCGTTTTTCTTTCAGCCAGTTTCGTAACAACTACAATTTTTCAATGGAAGGAATTAAAATAATAGTCAAATGAGAGACACTGTGTGTTTTGTTTAATCTAAAAAAAGAATGCAGAGTGATCTACGATTACTCTAAGATTTATTATCAAATTATTTTAAACATTAGATGGAAATGTTACCCAGATTAAGTACTATTTTAATTAGAGATATTATATTGGGTTATTTCAAATAAGTAGATATCCATTCCAACAAAAGGTGGTGAGCAACATTTAGAAGTTGGTAATGTGAATTACAGAACGAAATTCTTGTAACCTCACACAGAATTTATAAGATAAGCAAAGAGGAAATCGGCATCTGCAATAGATCAAATTTATTTTTGTACCAATACTAAAAATGTAAGGTATTTAGAATTTCAAAAATTAGATTTTGGGCTAATGCATGAAAGACTAAAATATGAAAATGTGAGTTATAATGGGCACATAATTTATAAACTAACAAAAAGAAGAAGGTGGGATGTTAAAACACATTAGGCTGATTTTGCCATATTTCTTGGGCAAAAATGCTAAATAGATCAAAATCTATAAAACTTTGATTCAGACAATATTTTAATTTCGGGAGGAAAAACTGAAAGCTTATTAGAAAAGACAATAAAGAATAATGTGAAATAAGGAAACTTACATTTTTTATATCAGTCAAACAAAAAGTAAATTATTAAAGTAAAAAAATTCTTTCTTTTCTTACATTTCATTTTTCTCTTTTCACAGGCCTCTTCATATCGTCCATTGTCAACGATGAAAACATTGCTGTGATGATCGCGATGGGTTCTTTTTATCCAAACTTACTTCTCAGTGGTAGGAATCTTTTTTTTCTTTTCTTTCTGTTAGATAATTATAATGATCTTCTCTTGATACGGCTGTACTCGAACAAAGAAATTTCTCTGACTTCCCTTTTTAATAAGTCAGAAGACCGTATGAGAAGGTAAAATCTTTGGGCCAGAATAGAGGAATAAATGCAAAGTAAACGTAAGTAAAGTATAAATAGAAAATATCCTTACTATTTTTGCCTTATTTACGTTCGCTTTGCATTCATTCTTTAAAACGAATAAAAGATAAACTAGTTTTTCTTTACTAAACTCATTACGTTCCGCCTATCCTGGTTGAGGTAAAGCGTTCTTAATATCACAAAAGAAAATTCCCTTAACTTTGATAAATTTCAGAAAGGAGGCTTAAATTTTAAAATTTTTAATTTTAAAAATTTCAAAACTTTTGGCTTAATTTTTTTAATTATCAATCTTGACCCATTGGAAATCATATTTGTCAACGATGTAAGTAAGTGTATTACACTTCTGAAAATTTCTTATTGAAACTCCAACATCAATATCTACGAATATAATTATTTTCTTTCTAGAATCAAATGAATTATATGATTGGTGATGCTCCAGAAATGCTCTATGTCCCTTTATTCTCACATTCATTAATGCTAAAAGCAATATGCTTTTAAAAAATGCATTAATAAACACAGTAAGTTAATATATTTGTAAATTTCTTAAGTTTTAATGCCTTGTATATTATAAAATCTAAATTATAGAGGCTTAAAGGTGATCAGAAATATAGAAATCACTGCAGAGTTACGAGCTGATAGTTAGTAGTTAAAACCTACTCCACCGCAAAGTAACGAAACAGAACTAATTCATGTTATAATTGTAATAGTATTAAAACAACACCAAGAATATCTGCTAATTTCTGATTCGGGCTTCTGGCAAATAATCAGGTGAGTTATTTTATTTCTCTCGTTTATTGTACCTCTCTTATCTACCAAACTTATGGCGAGAAAGATTTGAAATCTATATGTTTATCCTAGACATTCTGTTAATATGCAGGAAATAATATAAAGCCTAATACTAGTACTAACCCTTTTTTGTTTGTTTCGTGGCAATATTTTAACAGTCTAGGTAATAGGACCAAGTAATACGATGTTAGGTTTTAATATCAACTGGCATGGCTTGAAGTATATTATTAAACAGCTGACTAGTATATAGCCCGTAGTATGACGGGATCAGTAAAATTTTTAATTTTCCAGAATTGTAAAGTGCTTTATAAGGCAGATAAAAAAATGGTTTGTTTTTTGGCTGAGAATTATCTGGTGCACTCTCAATAATTTGTTTATTTTCATACTCCTCTAAAGTCTCCCGATACTGTAAATGCAGTTTAGAATCACGTTGAATTCATTTAGAAAATAATTCAAAGTTTTCTTAGCTACGTCGAAATTATCGTTAAGTTCTTCCCTATTTTTTGCCACAATAATTAATAGAAATAAAGGAATGAAATTATCATTCCTACAACACCCTAGAGGTAGATAGAATTTGTTGTTAATACATCTGATAAAATTTTCTTTGCAACAAAAATAATCGGTGATTAATTATATAGGGGATAAGATTCCCGATGTCTGCTCTAATTGGATCTATTTTGGTATCACAATGTACTGATTCACTGGAATGGTACCATGGAGTATTCGAATTAACTGAAATGTTTTGTCTTGCTTTTTTCGCAACTTTTTGAATGTGAGTGTTTGCCGCCAATGCCCTACATAGAGAAATAAGTGGGGGCCTTCGGACAGTCTTGTCAAGAAGTAGCTTATTTCTCATACTCATACTCCTTTGTTACAAGCGCTGGCCAAAATCTCAACGGGTTTTAAAAATTTTGCTTAATTTCTCAATTTATTGTCTTTCTAAAAGTTAGATGTCTATCAAGATACATGTACAGATATTTAATTTACCTCTCAAAGGAATCTGGTCGACCGCATACTGTGACAGGGGGGGGTATACGTTTATAGATAAAAAAAATATCGCTTTAGTTTTTAATGGAAACAGCTTTATTTTCCACCTTTCGAACAAACGTTCCAAAAGGCCAAGATGTAGTTGTAAATATTTGTGCATGTACTTTATATTTTATGTTGAACTGGTACTGCCATGTAGTCTGCGAACATGGCAAATACAGGGAATGGATAACGTGGAATCCCATCTTTGTTGTTGTTGCTGATGTCATTTGGACGAGTCAAGCAAGTTGACCAAAGACCACACGAATTGAAACGAAGGGGTGCGTCTTTTGTTGGACAAGCGGCCCCAGGGTGAAAGAAAGTCCTAGCTAAAGTGGGTCTACGTAATTTAGAAGCAGGGGCCAAGCTGAAACCCCCCTCCTCCAGGCTTGACATGCCATCCCCAGAGGTATCGTATGAGAACTTACAGGGCATTGTGACTACGAGTATATTTTACCTTTCTCTGTCATCATTAGCAAACACGGTGGATCTTAGGCCGGCCTGAACCCCGTACCCGCAATCCTACAGTTAAGAGATAGTTACCTTTACCGATTGAGCTACCGCGACTAGTCCCATCATTGCTATAAGTGTATAAAACGTTTTAAAATATTCCGGTATGCAATTTTTTTATTGAAAAAAAAACAATTTTTAGCAGCATGGTTAACATATTTTCTATTCAGGACTTTATAATGCGGTCTCAATTTAACGTATAATTATTTTAATGAGTTGCAAAAATATATTTCATAAGTACTATATGAAGTTTCAAGATATTTTTTATTCCGGTACTTTTTCCATTTCGAAGGAACAGGCGATAAAGTCGCCAAATAATTATATAACCAACGCCAAACGGAATATTATTTCTGATAACATTTTACCGATGCTTATTCAAAGCAAATCGCGGTCATTTCTTGTCAGTCACGTCTTTCTCCTAATACGTTATAATGTTATTGGCGATAAACAATAATAATGATTGTCTCTTATATGACCTCTATCCCCCGAAAAAACATGTTTTAGTGTACATTAAGAATCTAAACCAACCTAAACCAATCGTTTTCAGGTATCATCTGGCCGGTTGAAGCAATGCCTTTTTTCCTGAAGCAACTGAGCTATGGCCTGCCTCTCACCCTCATTGCCAACACGATGAGATGCGTCCTGTCCCGAGGATGGAGCATAACAGACTACGGCATCTGGGACGGCTACGCAGTCGCAATCATGTGGATTGTTCCCGTCATCCTGATATCCAGTGCTTTTTTCAAATACAAAAAGTGAAAAGTGAACGCATCCTTTGGATCAGTGAAGCAGCATGTCCATTTTTCGGGGAAAAAAACTGAAAACTAGAAGATGCGTATTGTGATATGTATATTTTAAAGATTGCTTCCGTTTTTTTAAATGTATTGACCTTGTTTTGTTGGTGAAGTTATTTTCCTAGAACTATTTTGATATTTATTGAAATGGTGTGAGCCGATGCTGACTCGTCAGTGTATCCATTCTAGTACTTTTACCCTAGAACGCTATCCTAACGTCTCGGAGACGTTTTGTAATTAAAATATTGAAATGTCAAAAAATGAAAGTAAAATGTGCAAATAATCATTTTTTAATTAAGAGCATTTGTGTAACTTGTCTTTCCTTGCTTTGAAATAATTTTTTTAAAAATTGCTTAGCAAGTATGCGAGAGAATAAAATCTTTCATCAGAATAGAGGAATAAAAGCAATATTTTTATAATTTAGGTCAGTTTGATGTTTGGTTGGCAGGATTCGAGGCATATTATTAAACAACCTATATAAGGTCTTGCCATAAAGAAAAAACATATATAATAATAATAATAATAATAATAATAATAATAACTGTCTAGCAGAAGGATTAAAGCAATAGTCAAAGCGTTCGGCAAGAACAGGATAGCGTTCTAAGGTCAAATCTTCCTGGATATTTTTTACCTCTTATACGACGCGAACAAAATTCGTGTAGCTACATGCTCATTCTAAATTGACGTTATAGGAGCTATTTACCTTTCATCATTATCAGATAAAATATTACATTTTTACTTTTTTATATTACGTATATACTGCTACTATATTCTTATCATGCTTAGCATCACAGACACAGGAAAAATAAGCAATATAAAATATATAACAAGATTTTATGCTAAAGCATAAACAAATTAAATTTGAACCGACGCTCATGATAACCGTCCGCTGTGGGTAACTTTTTTCTCATTTCTGTATTATTAATGTTGGTTCTTATACATTAGGCTGGAAATGTCCATTCTTATTTACTTTATTTATATCGAGAAAAAGAATTTAACAATTCCATGGAGAAGAAGAATTTACCCTCTTAATGTTTTGTAAAATCAAATATTATAATTTTACAATTTTTTAAAAATTTTATGTGTATACTGCTACAATATTCTTATCCTGCATGGCATCACAATGATTCAGAATGAATAATATAAAATATAAAACAAGACTTTGTCCGAAAGAAATTGAAGTCTAAAGAAAACAATGCGTAACTATGTACTATGCTGAAATTTATAGAATTATTATTTGTTTTATGGTAAATGAAACTTCATTTACTTTGTATATTTTGTATATTTATTTTCAAATCAAAATATGAAAAATGTATAAAATATTAAAACTTTTATCGGTAAGAATTAATTTTTGGCAGATTTTGTCATAAATTGAAGCTTTGTCAATTTTATTAGCTATAAATGCAGTATAGTTTCAGTATTAAAAAGCAAAAGAATTTAGTTAATGTTTTATTTCGTCATTTATTATTTACTCTTATAAAATGTAGGATATCAGATGATGCTTAATACTCTTTCTCTATTTCTCAATTTTTTGTTATTCCAATAAAATAAATGTATAAACAAAGACTGGTTTCTTTACACCACCGGTGGGAGATGACTTTTAAAAATTACAATCCATTTGTTATCGTTTTACAGAAAACCTTTTGTCTTTCCCCATGTTTCAAAGTTGTAAATTATAGCCTTTTACAAATCTTCTTAAATCAGTCAGTTCAAACAAAATGTGCAAAGTGTTGATTTTACATTATTTATATGCATGTAAGACGTATTAAGCATCAGGGTTTTTTTGTATGTCGTATATTTTTTATTTAGTATCTTACAAAGTTTGTGATGGATTTGTTAAGTGAGATAAAAATATGTAAGTTATACTCTTTTCATGCGTTATCACATAAAGCCAAATAAAGCGTATATTGTCCTTTATAATGCAGTCATTTGTATATTGTATTTACAAAAAAATATAGGAACACGTACCATGTATACAAAAAACTACAAACACAAACAGTATAATATATATATATATATATATGTGTGTGTGTAACAACTATTTCCTCTGGTCACAATAATTATGCAGCCCCTATTGTTTTTATTTCCCCGGGCTACTGGACAAGGAGAAGCCTGAAACAGCTAACAGTAATAAAAATGCAGTCTGCGACATTGAAGAGAACGGTACAAGTCTAATTAAAACTTTATTTCAGAGCTGCTAAAACGTACATCTTAACTAGTTAACGACAGACAAAGGAAAGACACAAAAATCACTCTGCTCGAACAGAGGTGCACCCAAGAACGAAGACAGAAAGAATTTTCCCACTTACTCAGCGAACTGAAGTGTAAGATCAGGAAAAACGCGGAGCCATTTGCCAGGGATCAGCTGGGGAACGTGTTGAATAGACAGAAAATTTACATCTATAGGATAGAAAGCTTTGGGAAATGGATCGAAAGAATTTTAAGTCGAGAATGTTCCTTTGATTAAGATATTTAGAGGCTGTGAAAAAGATTTTAAGGAATAGAATGGAAAAGAAAAGGTTTTGAAGGAAATATTAAAGTTAAATATTTTCGATATATTACAGAAACAAATATATGTATGTATGTATGTATGTATGTATGTATGTATGTATGTATGTATATATATATTGTCACGTAGATGAAAGTACAGGTGGAACACAATCAAGAGTCAAGCTTAAGAAATAACAATTTATTAAAGCCCAAGCTACCTAGCTCGAACTCAAAACAACAACTGCCGCTCGCAGTTTTTACAGAGGCTTTTATAAGGTAACAGAACCTTCTAGAAATATTTTAATGCAACAGAAAATTAGCATAATTTAGAAGTCTTCTTGACTACTTAAGAAATCGAACATAAAATTACGGAAACAAATTTGTCCTGATGCAGGATCGAACCGGAGACCTTTCGGTTCGTAGCCCGCGACTCTAACCATCGCGCCATGGAGCTCGGTAGTGTCGTTTGAAATGTGGCATTATACTCCTCCCTCAGACGACAGCGTCCCGCTGTCGTTCGACCGCTTCGGCCCTAGCTCTAGACCGAGTCACAGGCATATTTGTTCTGTCGGTCATTTTCGAGGGTTTTCTTTCGGGTCTCGCTGATCCGGCAGGTTCGGTGTCTGATCGATGAGGGTCATCATTAGAGGTGTCGTCAATGCCTTGATTGTCAGGGTCACAATAAGGTTTCATCCGAAGGACGTGAACGGTATCCCTGGTTTTTCTCCGTTTCGACATAGGGTCAAAATCTTCAACTTCGTACGTTACGTCAGATATTCGTTTCAGGACCTTATATAGGCCAAAATAACGTAAGTACTCTCTTGTAAATCAAGAATTTGAAATGCTTCTACAGAAGAGGAAAATGGCCAAAGTGAAGACCTTAGAATTGATAATTTGAAATCTACTGAATCAAAATTCGTCACCTGATCATGTGATTTGGCTGACTTCAAAGAAGTTGGATAAGGGTCGGCCGTTATCAGGACCTGGACATGTATGAAATTTATTCACTTGCAAGAAGCTATAGTTCGATATTGAGAGGGGTGGATGCCACAAAATGAGTAGGACTCGGTGTGCAATTATGTTCGAAATGCTGCCTTCGCCTTTGGAATGAATTTTCGGTCCGAGGATGTCAGACTGTCCCTATCTCTACTTCTTTCTTCACCTTTAAGTGAAGATGGGGGTTTTCGAGAAGAGGAAAAGTTTTTCGGAGACTGAAGGGAAGAGATTTGTGTCAGTCGCTCTCTCTCAGTACATTTTTATTACAGATATACAAATATGTTTAAAATCATATATAATAAAGACTATCACTTTAAGTCTAGCTATTTTACTTGGCTAAGTCCCCCACAAACACAGAGGTGTATGTATATTGCGACGTCATAAGCAATATGTAAACTCGCCGAGCGGTTTGCGATGTTTCTATTTCCGATTGTACCCTAGTCATCTGGATATGATTTCGCCTGGGTCTCGTAAAAGGAGCAGGTATGGAGACGAAATAATCAGCCGTAGAGGATTAAACTTAACAATGTTGATTTATTACAACAAAAAACATTTAAAGAAATATATATGTAAAGTCGTCCAGAGAGGAGATTACTCTAGACAACCTGCTCATCTCAAAGTTCAGCCGGGAGTCCTCTCCCGTTTCTTCTTTTCCAAACAGGAAACCTCGGTTTCAGGGGAGATCGACACCCCCCCCTCATTGACCTTTGTCCTTGGAATAGCCGAAACGCTTTTTGGCGCCCAGCCGACGCGGTAACACAAAACATAACTTCTTTTCTCTGTCGGTGCTTTGATAAAACGGCACGTTTGACACTTCTAATCATCCGTGCGTCAAAAGGACCATTATTGGTACAATACTGCCGTTTTCCAATTGTTCAAAAGAATAAAAGTTCGCCCGACCACCGACAGAGACGGACGCGACTATTACACAATAGACTAAAAATTACTGTGCAATCGCCTTTAATTAGATTATGGGAATTCAAGTCCTATTGTTGGAATGGGGGGTTTCAGCTGTCGGGAATCGGAATCAAGAAATGGTTTCCTGTCAAACGAATCAAGTATAAAATGATAACCACAACGCTCCTTATCAACTAACGAAATTCAAATTTTCCCTACAAGGAATCTGATTACATAGCATGCTTTCCCTCGATTCTGAGGCTAACAGCAGATCGTAACACTCTAAACCAAACTAAATCAAATCTCGATGAGAGACTAAATACTATCATATCGAGAGTTTCGCACAGTTAAAGACTGAAATTTGTAATATCATTACCCTACCCTGTATTACTGGAATATTCAATAAGGTGAAGATGATATATTCTGTTGATCAGAATGGTGCATTGGGGAATGAGACGGGACGTCGCAACATACGTACATCTCTGTGATTGTGGGGGGATTTATCTAGGTAAACAACTTTAAAGTGCTAGGCTTTATTATATGAGTGAGCAACATGTTCCTCCTCCTTTCAGTCCCAGACAACAAACTCTCCTAGACTACCTCTTCTTGAAAAACTCCCGCCGCCCCACAATAGGCGGGAGAAAGTGCTAGAGAACGGGAGTAGTCTAAGACCTGGGAACTGAACTTCCCCTAAACGGCGCCACCATTTCGAACACAGTTGTACCTTTAGAAGCACTGACACATAAATTTTGCCGCATCCCCTCCTCTCCTTCAAAACACTTGCTTCTTGAAAGGAAATAAAAATACACACATGATCAATTCTTGATAAACTCCTCTTTGAAGTCAGATCTCTTTGTAGTCAGACACCACAGAGACAAGATATTCCTACTACTGTACCCTTTATACATGTTTTTACATTTGTAAAGCTAGAAATTCATGTCCACTGGTCATTAAGATTGGTTTTGATTTGGTTTGGAGAGCTAGAATCAATTTTTTGGAATCTTCGGACTAATTAGACCGAGAACTACTGCTTAAAGCTAATGTGTTCGAATTGGTTTCGAACACCCATGCCAACAATGGAATTACAACCTCCGAACTCCGGTTTCTAAAACC
>CM063508.1:117758977-117761477 GCA_032207245.1 Pardosa pseudoannulata
TTGACCTAGTGTTTGAGAAAGAAATTAAAACTCATTAAGATACACATGGACAAATATCTCTTGATTAAATTATTTTATACAAATAAATAAATGCCTAAGGAATACAAATAGTTGAATCAACTTATCATTTGTAGATCGAAGACTGCTCTCGAGTCGGCGTCGATCCTAAGAAAAATGGCTAAAATTTCTTTGATAAGGGTTCTTCCACCAAAACGTGGATGCCAGCCTTTCACCTCTCATTCTTCTGCGTAACAACCTTGTCCGCTCCAAACAATTTTCGACTGTACGCGGAGACAAAAAAAAGAGTCCACTCTAAAACGGCGGGGGGAGGGGGGGTCAAAATTCCCCAAACGAATGGACACCTCTATTGGCTGGGAGAAGTCCGAAGTTTCTCTGCATTCAAATCAGTCCTGCCCCGGCATGTTCCCCACGGTTAGCTGAACCGTATGTAACTTATTGTTACACTAAGGTAAAAAGCGTTAATACCTTCTTATAAAAACGTGTACAATTGTTCTGGTATCAGATTTTGACTAAATTACCACCACCATGTGGTAAAAACACTATAGACTAAAATTTTAAATTACAAGAAATCCGTAGATTGGTGTAAGTTAGTGGTTCTTAACGGGGAACTCTCATATGCCCTAGAATGTGCTTCTATTGTGATCTGTGGTATTCCATAGAAATACGTGTCCAAATTTAAAAATAAATAGTTATACAACTATTATACAACTTAATTACGGCTGTGCCCTCTCTTTTTGTCTACAGAAAATTATTAGGTTATTTAACAGTGGCTTTTATTGCAAAGAGAAGACATCTACTGACCCGTAATCAGGCTATATACAGGGTGTCCCAAAACGACCGCATAAACTCTGCACAACCAGATTCCTCGTTAGGAATACATAAAAACTGTCAAAATGGTTTGGAGTGTTACGGTCTACTTTTTTCAACACGAGGGCTAATGAGACCGGGACCTAATGCTTAAAGCCGATTCTGGACAGCTACGAACATTCATGCAATAGTAGGATTCGAACCCACGAACTCCGATACCGGAGGCCAGCACCTTAACTAATCGGCCATCGTTCATCTAGGTTTGGTTAGGGATGCTACGGTCTATTTTTTTAATTGAGGGCTAATGAAAAAGGAATGTACTGCTTAAAGCCGATTCCGAACGTTTGCGAACATCCAAGCCAACAGTGGAAATGTTAACCCATGAATTTCGGTACCGAAGAGCATTGCACTAACCATTCGGGCATCGTTATAGTGTGAAGACTCCCCTTTGTCCGAGCACGCGACAAAACAGCTGATCGGAGTACACCCGTTTACTAGGACAATAGCGTGGAGTCGCAGAGTCTAGGATCTTGACAATCGGACTGAATAGACGAATACGCCCCTGATGGATCTCGTTAATGAATGCTCGGAAATTCCTATAAGGAACAGCCAGCGAATGAGAATTCAGCTAAAAAATCTAACTGTAACTTTAGCTGGAGTTCTCAAGTAACTGAGATTTTAACTGACCGAAAAAAACAGTTGGCTGGACCATAACTGACCCCCAGGTATAAAAAGCCTACAATTTTGCGACTCAGGGCTTTTCGTCATTTTTTTACGTAGGTGTGTTGACCTCGTGGAGGCTTTCGCGTTTTGTTACCGGAGCCAGCTTTCTAGTTCGGGAGATTCGTAAAGTCCGCTCATATAGGGAGCGGCAGAGTCTCGGATACCGAACGGGGGATAAATTGGGTTTGATTGCACCCTGAAAAGCCTCCCCACTTGTAAGAGATTATCAAATCTCGTTTTTCTTTCGACTGTGATCGTCGTGAGGAAGTTATACCGGCAACCATCCTTTGCAGTTCTACATGATTTGGGAATTAACATTCCTTTGTAAATAGCCGTAGTTAATCAAGAATAAAAGTAAATTTCCAATTTTATCTTTGACTGTGATCCATTCTTCACGTTACCTCTCACTCGAGAATATTGAAGGCGTCACAATATGTTGTGTTCGGAGAAAGGTACGCTACATCATCTTAAATGAAATACTAAACCTTTATGCTATTTCGGCAAACAGATAATTATGTTTAATAGTTGGATAAGTTTGTTATAAACTTTTATCTGCCAATGACAAGATCATAACGATAACAGAATTAATAAGTATGAGAAATTCTAATAATTTTGAGAACTATTTATAGCTAGCATTTCACACTTCTGAATTTTAGTTACCATTTATCTTTTATTTTATCCATATTAAGAATATATAAATGTACTAGACGACCCGACAGACATTGTCCTGTTTAAACGCTATAAATCCAAAAATTGCAAAATGTTTTTAAATAAATTATAAATTGGTAAATTTTGATGGAAAAGTAAAAAGAAAAATTATTTTTAAAATACTTGACACCACCATGCGTACAGTCATCACAAGTTCACTTACCAATTGCATGTGACCGTATCTGTATACTGTGTTGAGCATAAACTTAAAATTTTTCAAATATTTGCAAGAAAGAAAAAA
>CM063508.1:117766477-117773977 GCA_032207245.1 Pardosa pseudoannulata
TCCACAAGTCTACACATTGTTGAATTAATATACATTTCTTAATATAATAGTTTATATACATTATTAGTGTATAAATTGTTGAGTTAATATATACTAGTCTACACATTGTTGAATTAATATACATTTATTATATATAATATTTATATACATTATTAGTGTATAAATTTTTGATCTCTGCTTGTTGAATTAATATACACTAGTCTACACATTGTTGAATTAATATACATTTATTATATATAATATTTATATACATTATTAGTGTATAAATTTTTGAGCTCTACTTATTGTTGAATTAATATATACAAGTCTACACATTGTTGAATTAATATACATTTATTATACATAATATTTATATACATTATTAGTGTATAAATTTTTGAGCTCTACTTATTGTTGAATTAATATACACTAATCTACACATTATTTAATTAATATATATTTCTTCAATTATTAATGTATAAATTTTTGAGCTCTACTTATTGTTGAATTAATATACACTAGTCTACACATTGTTGAATTAATATACATTTCTTCAGTTAATAATGAACGAATTTTTGATGTTATTAAAAGATAATATTTTAGGAATTTCGCAACTGCCTAATGTAATAGGAATAAAAGAAAATCGTGTGATCTCTATGTCCAATTTTTAAATAAAACAAAACCAATAAAACAAAGACCTTCATTTATAAAGTCATACGAGGCTTTGAAATAAACCAAGGTTCAGTTCACCAAACTAAAATGCTGTTTTGATGGGTAGTTACCATAAATATTTTTATCAGATTGATTCCAAGCGACATGCTACGATAAAAGTGAATCATACGAGAAATAAACCTCCTTGTCCATGATGCAGTGAAATCAAGTCACCAAGAGAAGAAGAATATGAGCCATCTTTGTAGCAATCATTTGTCTAAATCATTCTGGATCTGTTAAATCATACTGAAGTTCAACGACTTCATAGCATGTTTTCCTATCTGTCAAAAAAATCGTGTTGTGGCGACACATTTCACCACCTGAATAATTTAGCTTCATCAGATGGCTAATTTGCATGCATGGAAAATTCTCACTATTCGCAACAATTCTATTTTGAAAATAAAGGGCTATTGCTCCGTAGGCGTAGTTCCATGTCATGAATAAAGAATGCGTTTGAAACTTTTAAATAGATGAAGCAAAGATGAGAAGTAAATAGTTGCAGTTTATTGATAATTTCAACTTTGCAAGGTTATTTTTAAGAGGGGGTGCAAGTTCAAAGTGTGTGGGGGTAACATGTAATAAGACCTTTAAATGGCTGAATATTTTTTTTTATATTTTCGCTAGAAGAGAAATACGCTCATTCTTCAGAAGGAAAAAGAATTGTAGGCTGAATTTTTTGCTGCTTTTGCTACACAAGAAATACCCTCATTCTTCATAAACAAAAAGAATCCCAGGCTGAATATTTTAACTTGGAGTTATATATTTATATATAAATATATATTATTATCTTCGAGTCATGACATTTTGTGCAGATATAAGATGAAATATAAATAATTATTATTAGTTTCATCTTTGAAATATTAATTTTTAAGGAGGTTGTAAACGTCCAAAGAGTGAATTATTAACTTGGAGTTATGACATTTTATACAGATATAAAATGGAGTATAAATAAATAATTATTGTTAGTTTCATCTTTGAAAGATTAATTTTTAAGGAGGTTGTAAACGTCCAAAGACTGAATTATTAACTTGGAGTTATGACATTTTATACAGATATAAAATGAAGTATAAATAAATAATTATTGTTAGTTTCATTTTTGAAAGATTAATTTTTAAGGAGGTTGTAAACGTTCAAAGAGTGAATTATTAACTTGGAGTTATGACATTTTATACAGATATAAAATGAAGTATAAATAAATAATTATTGTTAGTTTCATCTTTGAAAGATTAATTAAGGAGGTTGTAAACGTTCAAAAAAGTGAATTATTAACTTCGAGTTATGACATTTTATACAGATATAAAATGAAGTATAAATAAATAATTATTGTTAGTTTCATCTTTGAAAGATTAATTTTTAAGGAGGTTGTAAACATCAAAGAGTGAATTATTAACTTGGATTTATGACATTTTATACAGATATAAAATGAAGTATAAATAAATAATTATTGTTAGTTTCATTTTTGAAAGATTAATTTTTAAGGAGGTTGTAAACGTTCAAAGAGTGAATTATTAACTTGGAGTTATGACATTTTATACAGATATAAAATGAAGTATAAATAAATAAGTATTGTTAGTTTCATCTTTGAAAGATTAATTAAGGAGGGAGTTCAAAGAGTGTATTAACTTGGAGTTATGACATTGTGTTTATAAATAAATAAATAAATTGGCGTTATGATAGTTTCATGAAAGATTATGTAAAATGAAGTATTAATAAAATAATTAATTCATAATTACATCTTTGAAAGATTAATTTTTAAGGGGAAGAGCAAGCGTTACGTAGTGTATTTATAAATTATTAACTTAGAGTTATAACATTTCGTACAGATATAAAGTGGAGTATAAATAAAATAATTTCATTAAAATGTTTTCTTAAAATCAAATATTTCTGAAAAATTCCTAGTTTATGAATTTTTTGTTATTTTTAAAATGCTCCTTGTGCATTTTTTAAAGATTCCTAGAATGTACACCAGATACTCTTAATATAAACTAAAATAATTTTAGGTATCCATTTTTAATTTCGACTTTATATAAGTTTTTTAAAATCAATTTAAATTTAAAAAATCCGAATTATTCGTGAAAATTATATGCTGAAAAAAAAAATTTCCTATGAATTAACTGTTCAATGTATAGACAAAATAACCCCCAAATACATTCAAATGATATTTTTAAGTAAAAAAAAAAAGGCAAATATAAAAGAAAAAACCGAAAATTGTTTCACAAGGAACATTTTAAAAATTAAAAAGTATTTTTTAAATTGACATTAAAAGTTACTTGATTTTAAATATATTTTTTTAAATGTAATATTTTAAATATATTTTGTTTTGTTATAAAACAATGCATATGCTTTTAATATCTTTAAGTAAATAATTTTCAAAAGCGTTTCCTAACGTTCACCTTCTCCTTACAATGAGATGAAATTCCTTTTTCCTCTCATTTTATAATACAATTGTATAGTGGAATCTCAAATATCCCTATGATTTTCCAAACAGCTTGTAGCATCTCCATGATTATTATCAAGTTTCACATAATGGTCAATCTTAAAGTCTTATCAGGTTAGTCTGTACGCATTGAAATAGAAAGATTCAGTTTAGGATTCCTTTTCCTGGTGGTAAAGCATGAATTCGTCGTGTGCTAGCAAAAAGAAAAAAAGAAAAAAAATTCAACAGATTTATTTTAATTCAGGGTAACATGTAATGAGACCTTTAAATGGCTGAAAATATTTTGCTGTTTTCGCTACACGAGAAGTACGATCATTCTTCATAGGGAAAGGAATTGTACGCTGAATATTTGCTGTAAGAAAGAATTACGATCATTCTTCATATTGATGATCATTCTTCATTGAATTGTAGGCTGAATATTTTGCTGTTCTCGCTACACGAAAATTACTCTCATTCTTCATAGGGAAAAGGAATTGTAGGCTGAATATTTACGAGCAATACGTTCATTCTTCATAGGGAAAAGGAATTGTAGGCTGAATATTTGCTGTAAGAAAGAAAAATACTATCATTCTTCATACTGATGATCATTCTTCATACTATCATTCTTCATTGAATTGTAGGCTGAATATTTTGCTGTTCTCGATACACGAAAATTACTCTCATTCTTCATAGGGAAAAGGAATTGTAGGCTGAATATTTTGCTGTTTTCTCTACACGAAAAATGCGCTCGTTCTTCATAGAAAAAAAAGAATTGTAGGCTGAATATTTTGCTGTTTTCGCTACACGAGAAATACTCTCATTCTTGTTAGGGAAAAGGAACTGTAGGCTGAATTTTTTGCTCCATTGGTTACCGAAGTCATGCAATCTTGCAACAATTGAAATGAAAACAAAATTTTATTTTAAAATAAACATTCCCTTGGCCGTATATGAACTTAGAAACATACAATTGCTTATCTTGTTATCAAGATCACGGGCGTTGGGGTAGTGCTTCACTCTCCCAAACATGGGTCCGAGGTTCGATCCTCGGGCTGGGCAAGGCTGACTCAGCATTTATCCCCTCAGTGGGTAGGCAATTTGAGGACCAAGCATGCTTGGGAACTAAATATTAAGGGTTGACCACCTAACCAGGACTTATACTTGTCACCCCAGGGCCCTTGGTCCCGGAAACAAAGATTGGTACAGTAAACCATGGACCCCAAATTGGATTGGAGAGCAGAGAAATTTATTTTAGTTTATCTTGTTATCACTGTATTTAATCGAATATAACTTGCCTCTCCCACCTCTTTTTTTTTACAAAAATGGTGGCGAAAAATATATCTTATGTATAACGTGCACCTAAAATTTGATATACATGTTACTTTCCACCTTATAAGCAAATTGCTACAAGTACCCAATGATTCAAACTCCAACACTCTTTTCAATGTCATTCTAAGTATGGCTCTATTCTTAGAAAGTATTTCATGCTTGTTAGCTATCTTAAGTCATGGATGGGAATGTATGAGTAGCTGCGGAGGATGAAATTAGATACCTTGTTCATCATCCCTTTTTTTAGGGAGTATTATACAAGGAATTGTAATTTCTTTAATTCTCTTCAATCAATGAGAAGATGAGTTTTGTAAAATAATGTTTCATGACAATGTGCTTGTAAGATGGAGGAGAGATTTAGTTAAACTACAGCATTTAAGTTGCAAATAGTGTAATATGGGATAGAAGACGGGAACCGTGCTTCGAGTAGAAAAATCGGAGGTCGAAGATAGTAATTAATGTTGATAGTAGCGTTGTATAAAAGAAGTGCAATCAGTAGGTATGAAATATAGATACAGCAATACTTTCATTGAGTAAGATTTTAATATTTTTATTTTCTTCCTTGAATACCTGTATTTATGCACGCGTATATAGGGTGATTGCAAGAAGCAGTAAATATTGTTTCGCCTATAACGCTCATTTTGAGTGTTGCTCTAATTTTCTTAAATGTATCTTACACACAAATAATACGATGGTTAATTTCTTGACTGAAAAGAGCCTTAATTACATATAAACATAAAGGCGGGCTGAAAAAAAAACTATTTTTCTCGCTGTTATTCCTAAGCATGAAATATTAAACGGTTTCTCTGAACAATATCTTTCTGTGTATGAGTGGATAGAGAAACACTTATCAAAGAAAAAACTGTACAAAGTCTTAAATTCAACAGAAGAAACAAAGTTGATCTTCATTTTCAAGCTTCTGAAGGTTGCAATTATCATTTATGAAAATAGAAAGCGATTATGTTTTCACAAATTACTTCATTAAATATCATTTTACGATAGAGCAAACGAAGCCTGCAGCCTGATTGTCTGACCAACAGGAAACAATCTACAATAGTAGTTATTATTATTGTAATTATTATTATTGTTATTGTTGTTGTTAATATTATAATATTATTGTTATTATTATTTTATTGTTATTAGCATTATTGTTATCAACATTATTATTATCATTATTTATTATTATTGTTATTATTATTATTATTATAGTTGTTATTATTATTCTTATTATCGTTATTATTGTTGTATCATTATTATTATTATTATTATTATATATTAATATTTTTTAAATTGAAAGTGACAATGGACTTTCAAACTAGTGTATTTTGTTTTAAATTAATCTTGAAAACAAAGTGTAATATGGGATAGAAGACGGGAACCGTGCTTCGAGTAGAAAAATCGGAGGTCGAAGATAGTAATTAATGTTGATAGTAGCGTTGTATAAAAGAAGTGCAATCAGTAGGTATGAAATATAGATACAGCAATACTTTCATTGAGTAAGATTTTAATATTTTTATTTTCTTCCTTGAATACCTGTATTTATGCACGCGTATATAGGGTGATTGCAAGAAGCAGTAAATATTGTTTCGCCTATAACGCTCATTTTGAGTGTTGCTCTAATTTTCTTAAATGTATCTTACACACAAATAATACGATGGTTAATTTCTTGACTGAAAAGAGCCTTAATTACATATAAACATAAAGGCGGGCTGAAAAAAAAACTATTTTTCTCGCTGTTATTCCTAAGCATGAAATATTAAACGGTTTCTCTGAACAATATCTTTCTGTGTATGAGTGGATAGAGAAACACTTATCAAAGAAAAAACTGTACAAAGTCTTAAATTCAACAGAAGAAACAAAGTTGATCTTCATTTTCAAGCTTCTGAAGGTTGCAATTATCATTTATGAAAATAGAAAGCGATTATGTTTTCACAAATTACTTCATTAAATATCATTTTACGATAGAGCAAACGAAGCCTGCAGCTCTATTGTCTGATAACGGGGAAACAATCTGCAATAGTAGTTATTATTATTGTTATTATTATTATTGTTGTTGTTGTAGATAATATTGTTATTGTTGTTATTATTATTTTATTGTTATTAACATTATTGTTATTATTGTTGTTGTTATTATGGTTGTTATTATTTCCTTATTATCGTTATTATTGTTGTTATCCTTATTTATATTATTATTGTTGTTGTTGTTGTTGTTGTAGATAATATTGTTATTGTTGTTATTATTATTTTATTGTTATTAGCATTATTGTTATTAACATTATTGTTATTATTGTTGTTATTATGGTTTTTATTATTTCCTTATTATCGTTATTATTGTTGTTATCCTTATTTATATTATTATTATTGTTGTTGTTGTTGTTGTTGTTGTTGTTGTAGATAATATTGTTATTGTTGTTATTATTATTTTATTGTTATTAGCATTATTGTCATTAACATTATTGTTATTATTGTTGTTGTTATTATGGTTGTTATTATTTCCTTATTATCGTTATTATTATTGTTATCCTTATTTATATTATTATTATTGTTGTTGTTGTAAATAACATTGTTATTGTTGTTATTATTATTTTATTGTTATTAGCATTATTGTTGTTTTTGTTGTTACTATGGTTGTTATTATTATCGTTATTATCGTTATTATTGTTGTTATCCTTATTATTATTATTATTATTATTATTATTATTATAGATTTTTTAAACTGAAAGTGACAATGGATTTTCAAAACTAGTGTATTTTGTTTTAAATTAATCTTGAAAACTTAACATGCTATTATGATTATGATATTAGTAAATGATTAAAATTTCAAGTTAAAATATTAATTGTTCTATTGTTATTAGTTAAAAAAATAGCCTTGTAAAAACTTCTCTAAGTACCTTCTTTTTACATGTATAACCATTTTTATTTATAGGATATCGTTTAGACCCCAGAACAAAACATATTTTATCATAATCTTTCGAGGAAAATATTAAAAGAAAAATACAAAATTGTTAAAAACATCAATATTCCACGTACAATGGACCAAGTACACAATGGACAGATTTTGCCTTTCA
>CM063508.1:117778977-117805982 GCA_032207245.1 Pardosa pseudoannulata
TTGAAAGACCAAAATAGCTCTTTAAGTTGACTGGATAAGTCGAAAATTTCCTATACTAGCACAGCACTCTACAACCACTGTACTGACACAATAGTGTGCCACGGGACAATCCTCGGTGTACCATTGTACCTTTTCTCCTTATGATAATAAAAATTGAATAATTTGTTTCACAAGGTTATTGCAGTTTTTCTCCCATTTTCTACGGCGTGTCTATTTGAAGAGAGATTTGCAACACTGGATCATATTAAAAGGGACAAGAGATCTTGTATTTAAAGAATTTTGACATTGAAATTTGGGCAGCCCTTTGAAATACAGAGACAAATATAAAACTTATATTTTCATCAAAACAAACTCAAATATCTCAAAATATAGTTATTATATTCCAATTTTACTGTAATGTGTGCATATATATGTATGCATGTATGTATGTATATATATATATATATATATATATATATATATATATATAGTGTGTGTGTGTGTGTGTGTGTGTGTGTGTGTGTGTATGTGTGTGTGTATATATATATACATACATATGTTTATATATATATATATATATATGTGTGTGTGTGTGTGTGTGTGTATATATGTATATGTATATATATAAGTATATATATATATATATATATATATATATATATATATATATATATATGTGTGTGTGTGTGTGTGTGTGTGTGTGTGTGTGTGTGTTTATATATATATATATATATATATATATATATATATGTGTGTGTGTGTATATATATACATATGTTTATATATGTGTGTGTATATATATACATACATATGTTTATTATATATATATATATATATATATATATATATGTTAGGATTGAGAGAGCAATTCTAGGTTTCATGGACGTAACAATCGTTTATTACAAATACGGACGGTTACACAAATACAAATACATAAATTTACGTCGAATGAAAAAAAATAAGTTTAGATAATAGCGTCAAAACAAAAGGTCGAAAGATGCGTCTACTCCTTTCGCCGTCTCTCTCTCATCGTTGTTCTGAGTGTTCTGTCTCTGGCACGCCACTCTGTGTTGCGCGCGCAGTCCAATCGGAGTACAGCGGAGATGAGGTGTTCTCTCCCTTCACACTCGACCATCCTGAGGAGTCTTGGACCCTCAAGACTTGAAAGAAAACAATCGTCAACATCTGCAAATAAAAAGAAAACACAAGGAAAACAAAAGAGAAAAAGAATAATGTTCAGGAAAAAAAAATGTCCGTCGATAGCTGCAACGTCAAACAGCAAGTGCACTCAGAAGAATAGCTCAAATGTCACTGGTAAAAAAAAAGAAAGTCCAAAATTTGTGCAAGTCGTCAACAGTAGATCAGTCACAAGTCGTTGTTGAAATCAGGTGGGAAAAGATGATGAAATGTGAGGCCAAGGCTTCATATGATCAGCTGCGGTCGATGTAGTATTGGGTCCGGGATGTTGACCTAGCTTTCGCACATCATATCTGTCGTTTGTCTTCACTGCAGTAACTTCGTAGGGACCGTAAAATTTTGAGTACAATTTGGAACCAGTCGAAAATTGTGTTTTTTGAATAGCTACTGTGTCACCAATCTTGTAAGTATTTGGTTTTTTTCGACGTTTGTTGTATTGAATTTGGGAACGCTTTTGATGTTCGAGAATATTTTTTCTTGCTGTGTCTCGGAGGTTATGTTTTTCTTGCATGATGATGTTTGAATACTCTTCGTCCAATATTTGTTTGATACGTAAATCTTCTTTATTTTTCATTTTGATTCCAATCATTAGCTCAAATGGGGTAAAATGCGTGGTCGTCGAGGTGGTACTATTTAATATTCTTTGGACGTCGGGAACAAATTTAAACCATTTTGCTGGATCGTCGATGGATAGTTTAGCTAGTACAGGTAGTAAAACTCCTTGTAAACGCTCTACCTGGCCGTTGCCTCTTGGTATACCGGTAGTAATTACTGCGTGATCGATGTTTTCTTGGGAGCAATATTCAGCGAAATCGGAGGATGTAAAAGCTGAACCACGATCTGATATGATTCGTGATGGGTTACCAAATGTAATACTTTGCAGTTTGAGCTTTTCAATTGCATCGCGGGATGCTGTTGATTTGACGGGATATAACCACGTAAACTTGGTGAAAGCATCTACGACACTGAAAATGTATTGATAAGTCTTGTTCGTCGTCGGGAGTGGTCCTAGAAAGTCAATATGGTATGTTGATAATGGAATGTCACCTTTCGGAATGGAGTGTAAAAGACCTTCCTTTCTTTCCGCGTTTTTTGTTACAAAGGATGCACTCGATACAATTGGCAATTACATTCTCAATCTGTCGTCGGGCTTGTGGAATGTAAAAATCTTGACTGAAAAGGTCTTGAGTTTTAGCAACTGCGAAATGGCCTTTGTTGTGAATTAAGCGTATGATCTCAGTTTGCATGATTTGGGGTACAACAATTAATTCACGATCTTTCTCGATTTTGTAAACAAGGTTATTTTTTAGTATATGTTCGGAGTCTTGTCCGGTTTTAATTAGGATTTTGAGTGTTTTGATGTAGTCATCTTCGCTTTGCGCTTTAGAGATTTGTGATGTAAGATCTGCATCAAGACATGTCGTTAAGTAAACGGGATTTCGACTTAAAGCGTCGGCATGTTGTAAAAATTTTCCAGGACGGTGTATAATTTCAAAATCGAATTCGTCCAAATACATTGCCCATCTGGCAATTTTGGGGGTAAGATCTCTTTTTTGCAATGTTTGCTGGAAAGCAGCGCAGTCAGTCACGATTTTAAATTTGCTTCCTAAAAGATAATTTCGAAATTTCTTTACCGCTTCAATAACGGCAAGTGCTTCAAGCTCGTAGCTAGAATATTTTGACTGCTGTGGCGAGGTCTTCCTACTCATATAATGTATGGGATGCCACTTGTCATCATCATCGGATTTTTGTAATAGGACAGCACCAAGGCCAAAAGAACTTGCGTCTGTGTGCAATTCTAGAGGTGAATTTTGGTTAAAAATATGCAAAACTGGTTGATTCGAAAGAGAATCCTTGAGGGCAAGAAAAGCTTGATGTTGTTCAGGGCCAAAATGGAAAGATGCGTCATTTCTGAGCATATCAGACAAAGGTCGCGCAATCAGTGAGTAATTCTTTATGAATTTTCGAAAATATCCTGTTAAGCCCAGGAAACTTTGAACCTGTTTCAACGTCTTCGGCAAAGGAAAATTTTGAACGGCAAGTGTTTTCGACGGTGATGGTTTGATTGTGTTATTCTCGATTACATATCCAAGAAATTCAATGCGGCGCTGTAAGAATTGGCATTTCTTAAGATTCAAAATTAAACCAAAGTCCGATGCTACTTCTAATACACGTTGTAATTTTTGGAGACCGTCGGCTTCATCCTGTGAGGGTATTATGATATCGTCCATGTAGATGATAACGATTTTTTCACGAATGAGATCGCGAAACACTCTGGAAACAAATCTTTGGAAGACACTAGGACTATTGGAGAGACCAAACGGGACTTTCAAAAACTCATATTGGCCTTCGTGGGTGACGAACGAGGTGTATTTTGTGCTGTTAGGGTTCATCGAAACATGGAAAAAAACCGTTCTTCAAATCAAGCGAGCTAAACACTTTGGCTTGTTGCAACTGGTCCAAAGCTTCGTCAATGAGCGGGATGGGAAATTTATCTCGAATTATTTTTTTGTTAAGGCGTCTATAATCCACGCAAAGTCGGTATAAGCCATTTTTCTTCTTACACAGAACGATGGGGGAAGCATAATCAGAACAACTATTCGCAATTATGCCAGCGTCTAACCATTCCTGTATCTGTTTTTCAACAATTTTTTGTTCCGCAAATGGCAATCTACGAGGTCTTTGGGCCACTGGGACATCATCTGTCAAAATTAGAGTCATTTGTAAATCAGTTTGTTTAGTTCCACGAGGCTTGTAATTATTTATCAGGGTTGACAACTGTGTTTTGAGATTCGGATCTAGAATGTGACTCAAGTCGTAGGACGATGTATCTACTGAATCAGCTAAATATGAAAATGGGTATGCTGAATTGTCAATAAGTGCATTTTTACTCATTGTCGAATGTTGTTGGGAATTTATACGAGAAGTAATACAAGTTTGATCAACGTTGTGGGTTGGTGAACTGGTTACAATAAAAGTAGTAGTCTTCGTCAACGATACAACACCATGGGAAATATTCAAATCACCTTGCGCCAGTACATCAGCACCAATCAACATAGGAAATTGCAAAGCCGTATTCGGGACAACACAAATATCAGAATGAAATTCAAAACCATCGATAAAAATAGAAGCTGAAAATGAACCTAATGGTTTCACCGTAGTATTTCCTAAACCGTGCAACAAAACGTTTGACTCATCTAAAAAACAGTTAGGAACAATTTTTCTAAAAATCTCTTCCTTCAACAGTGTTTTGTTCGACGCAGTGTCAACAACAGCAGAAATTTGGATATTGTTGATTGTTACAGTCTTGGCGAATAAACTAGTAGAATTTTGGGGATGCACAATTGTAACATGTGATTGTACCTTCTTAGACGGACAATTAGCCGCTTTATGTGAACCAAATTGTTTGCATTCAAAACATTTCATTCCTCGGTCTTTATTAGGACATAAACTGGAGATGTGATTTCGTTCACCGCAATTGTAACATAATTTTTCCATTAATTTGGGTAAGCGTGGTGCAGTGTTACCAGCAAAAGTCTGAGGTTTTGAGGTAAAATTATTCTGATTATTTTTTTTCTTCAGTAAAATTTTTACGATTATCTGTAGAAAATTTATTATTGAAATGCTTATGAGGTTTAAAAGAACGATGAAAATTATTTTCTGATTTGACATCCGCTAAATAAAGCTTTTCAAAGGAACGTAACTTTTGTTTAAATTCGGAAATGTTAACACAACCATATAAAATTAGTTTAGCTTGAGAGTCTGGTAAACCGGAAATACAATACTCAATTAGCGATTCGTCATCAATGTTACCTTGACTCGCTAACGCACGCATTGAGATAAAATATTCTGTAACAGTTTCATTTCGCTTCAATTTTCGAGAACTAAGTATTTTATGGACATCAATGGATGAAATTTTTGTGCCAAATTCAGTTTTAAGGTGCTCTTTAAGATTATCAAAAGAAGTAATATTTTTCAAAGACAATACAAAAATACGAGCTGGATCAATTAATAATTTTTTTGTAATCAAAACTTTTTGTACGTCATCATTGAGACCGTAAGTAGAAAACAATTCTTCTAAATCAAAAATAAAATTGTTCACAGAATAGGCATCTTTTCCTGAAAAAGAACGTGTAATTTCGCTTATCTGTGGTAACAGAAACCAAAACGAATGACCGTCGAATCTGCTAGCTGCTGGAAAGTTCATATAATTGTTTGAATCACCACGAACAAGAACAGAATTTGTTTCCTTTCCATCGCAAAGGTCGACGCGAGAGGAAAATTGCTGAGACAGACTGTCTGCAACGTCGGTGGCTGTAGCAAGCTTGTGATGGGGGGGAGAAACAGATATTGGCGCTTTCGATTCATCACCGGAAATGATTTTGCCTGCTAAGTTTGAAGCGGTGGGAGAAGAAATACTTTCGGTTTGAATATCATCGTCGGAAGAAAAAATTTCAATCGTACTTCGAAAGGAGGTAAGATCAGACAGGGATTCAAAAATTCTGTCACACAAAATATGTTCGGATCCGGTAAAGTCAATATGCAAGAAATTACACACACAAATAAAATCAGCTAAAGTAAATGATTCGAGAATTTTTTGTTTTCGTTTTACAACATCAAAATTTTCTGGGAAGTTAGTAAATTGTCTGAGTCTTTTACGTGTCGACCGGTCAAATGGTAGGTCCGACACGACGTCATTTAATAATTTAACACTTCGAGTACTTCCACATTTTAAAGATCGAGAAATTGATGGAATGTCATTTAGCGATATTGTCGCCATTTTTAAAATAATATGCAAAGGAACGGACTCACCAGAGTTGAATAGTCATGCGTCAAGTCGTCGGGAAATTGAAGTCGTTCATATCAGAATAATCCAGGGAAAAAAAACAGGTCAAACAGTCTTATAGTCCAAACGGCAAAATAAAAATGTTCAAAAGGAAACGCAGGATTTCCAAGTCAGGAATCATCTTCGTAGAAGGCGTCGAAATCAAAAGCGCGTAGGTCGTCAAGAACTTCTGATACCATTATTTGTTAGGATTGAGAGAGCAATTCTAGGTTTCATGGACGTAACAATCGTTTATTACAAATACGGACGGTTACACAAATACAAATACATAAATTTACGTCGAATGAAAAAAATAAGTTTAGATAATAGCGTCAAAACAAAAGGTCGAAAGATGCGTCTACTCCTTTCGCCGTCTCTCTCTCATCGTTGTTCTGAGTGTTCTGTCTCTGGCACGCCACTCTGTGTTGCGCGCGCAGTCCAATCGGAGTACAGCGGAGATGAGGTGTTCTCTCCCTTCACATATATATATATATATATATATATATATATATATATATATATATATATATATATATGTATATATATATAAAAGAATCGCTTCCTAATATAGGGCACGTTTTTCATTCTGAGGTGTCTATTATATGGAGGTTTTACTGTATTTTCTTTTATAATGACAAAACATAAAGTTTTAATTATGTAAAAAATGACACTGTTATGGAAAATATTATCTATATATTTTAGCACTGGCTTAAAAACAGTCTTAGCTTTTACAAGGATATAAGGGTGTAATTTACTTGGTAATCATAAGTTTAGTGTTCAATTGATAGTAGGCTTATAAATTTAATGCAACACAGAATTCCTTTTAAACATTTTATGGGGAGAAGAGAGAAGAACAAAAGAATTCTTCAATATTCTTTGCATATAACATGAAGGGGTTTTTACCCAATCTAATATTATTTTTATGAAACTTATCAAACCACGGAAATTATAACACCGTGCAAACAGAATATAAAATAATCAATATTTGATTATACATAAGTATTTTTACTAATAGAAAGATATTTTAAATTTACATAATTACATAGCATACAACATACAACAAATTATATAAAAAATCAGTGAAATATTTTTAATGATGCCAAAATATAAAGATTTAATTGAATAATTTTTAGTAATCTCTTGAAGGTCACCAAATGATAGTGGATCTTTCTCATCACATATTTAAATTAAAGCATAAATGGTCCGTTGTTTTGGATCGCTACGGTCCCATTCTTTTGCTACACGAGGGCTAATTCTGACGGGAAACTAAGTCATAAAGATAATTATAAATGGCTATTAACATCCATGCCAGTAGTGTGATTCAAACCCATACATTCCTTTACCGGAGAGCAGCGCCCTACCTAATTGACCAAGCATACTATATTATTAGATTTGCCATCATTCATATTTCTTTTTATTTATCCGAATGAGAGGGAATTGATCTATGTTTTAGCTACACTTTTTACATGGGATTTCTATTTTATTGTTTCAGTCCAATTTTTTTTTTTTTAAATGCATGAACTGGCTATTCTATTGTATCACCAGTCAAAAATTTAGTCTTTTATTTTTGAAAAACTACTATAAATAGTAACTTTATAAATGTTATAGAATGTTTAGATTATGTATGTTTCTTAGTAATGAGTAAAACTAATTCATTTATCAGCTTGTTATTAACTTCTAAAAATTCTTTCATTTTGGATTAGCTGTCGCAAGTATGTAATTTTCAGAGTTTAAAATTATAAGTTATTAGAAAAAAATGAATATTTTTAAATTAATGAGGTACTCTTAAGAACAAAATAACCGATTCACAAATTAAGTTACGTCAATATATTTAAATCATAGTTTTATTATTATCATCAGTAAATTCAAAAGATAGATCAAAGTATGTATCTGCACTAAAGATTTTCATTTATTATTATTATTATTAAGGATATGTATTTCGTTGTAATTTTATTTCAATAAGAAGGATGAGTTTCCTTATACTCAATAGTAAAAAGTGACAATGTTAAAGAAATAAGGGTAGGGGGAGAAGCATTTCTTGTTCATTTATTTACAACAAAAGAAATTTTAAAAACGTAAACAGTCCATAAGCCTTAAAAAAATTGAATTTTTAATCATGGAAAATACTACTAGAAATTTTAAAGGTAATAAAATACTACTAGCTTATCAATTCAGCAATTTAACCTTTAACTATCTATGAACATAGATGTTGAAATTAACAAAAGTGGTTTATAATTAAAATATTTCGAAAACAAAATTTTTGTTAAATAATTTTGATGATTCCAGTTTGAGAAATTTAAAAGTTTTCAAATATATTTAAACTTTAATGGAATTCCTCGACCCTCCCCCCCCCCTTAGTTTTATCGAGACTAAGCAGAGTACTTTGAAACCCTTGCAACATTAATCTCTATCTTACTTCATATGTAAATCTTAAGTGATTCAATAATTACAATTCTTACACCTTACAAAGCTTTTTTCTTATTTAAAAAAAAAAAAAAAAAAAAAAAAAAAAAATGCAAGTCCATTTAAAAGGTTTGGTACCATTTAGCTACAACAAAAGTCGACAAAATTAGCTTTATTTTCCTTATTCTACAACTCAAAAACTAAACTTATTTAGAAGAAAATTTAAAATTGACGGCTGTCGTGATATTTCTGTGAGAAAACAAATTAATTATATCTAACTGTACCAAGTAAATTTTTTAAATATTCTTAAAAACGTGTTTTTTTTATTTGAATGGATACAAATAATCATTTCATGGTGAAAAATTGAAAAGACACAAAATATATTTTTAAATTAAACTAATAAACTGTATTAAAAAAAAATTGGGCGATGTTGCGCGAAAATAGATAACTGTAAATAATATTAGTTTGAAAATATAATATTTTATTTAAAAAAATTTTCTTCTTAAATCAAAAAAAGTCTTAAGGAAAACAAGCGACTTTTAAATGGTTCTTTTCAAAGCATTCAACTTTTAACTGGGTTCCTGATACGAGCATAAAGGATGCCTTAGGCACTAATATCCATCAGAAATAAGTTTTAGATTAAAATATTTTCATAAAAGTTGAGTTCCCAAACAATATTTTATAGAAACGTTCCTTGGACGCTGGATATTAACAATTAATTGTAAGTTTTCATAAGTTTTCACTCTATGTGGTGAAAATATTGGGCATTGATTTTTATTTACGTTAAATGCAATTTATATAAAAAAGTATAAAATTATATATGGTTATGGTGAATTATTTGGTAGTTTCGACAGGTTAAACACTTTGTAGCTCAATAAAACTCTTTGCGTTTTAAAAGCTTTCCCATATTAATGAAAAACGCAATAAAAGACAATGTACAAAATTTCAGGAAGTCTGAGAAAAAAGGCATGAACCTTAATAATTTTAAAGCCGATAATGCGTAAAATAAAACCAAAAACACGAGGCTGTATAATATAATTAAATTTAGTTTTAAAATAAACATGTAGGGTAAAAGGCAGATTAACGATCCAAAATATTAAAGCTATATTAGGAAAAGAAATTATTTAAAAAGAAATTCTTTTTCTTTGATTTTGTGTGAAAATGCTAGAAGTCAAAATGCTATTGCAAACTTTTCCTAAAAAATCCTACCAGCAAGAATCGAACAAATTTTTGTGCTTATCAGCTCAAAGCGGAAGAGTAACAAAAGGCTACTTTTTACGAGGGATGGACAGTGACGACAAAGTGGGAGGTACAACTGTCACTGTACCCGTCAAACCAGGGGGGAAGAAAAAGTGACCTTCTTGGATTCCGGCCGCTTTAGAAGTGAACAAGTTCTAACACACTGGGCATTTTAGAAGGGAAATTTTCGTTAAGATGCCGCCGCTTATAAGGTTAATTTGGTTATTTTGCACCTCGTAATTTAATTGATGACCAGCTACCTAATAGTGCTGGACATCTCTGATACAAAAGATATTTAAAGTGGAAGCTAGGATGACTTGTGCAGAATGACAAGAAATAAAAAATCGAGTACTTAAACTAAACATTTTTATTTATGTTCTAAAAGTTTTTCAAATAAAAGTTAACAAAATAAACATAATCAATTTAACAATCACCTATTACAGAAAAATATTTAACCTAATACCATTAAAAAAATACAAAGTAAAAAAAAAGGAATTTCTAATCTGATACTGCTACCCTCACAGCTGACCAAAAAAGGGATACCTTGCCTCCTGCTTGTCAGCCTTATATATATCCAGTAGCAGGTATATCATACTAATTAGCATAATCATGCGGCTTCCTCCCCCCACTCAGCCAATCACAAAATTACACAGATCGTAGCCGCCGAGTGAGAGTTGAAGCCACGTTAGCGTCTGCCGTGCAGACGTCAAAAACAAAATAACTGCGAGAGTCAGCTTCTTTAACAAAAACAATCTAACTGGCGATTAAGGTGGCTGTCAAATCTCCTGCTTCGTTTGACTTAAATAAATAAACGAACTAAGACAAATTGCCGGGATTCACCGAAAGTTACGGAAGGTGCCGATTCGGCTGCAATTTCTAACAATGCCCCCCCTCACGGCAATCCCATGAAACGAGCTTCTTCAAAAAAATTTATGTCCACCTTTAACCAGGTAACTGATTCTCAAATATTACATAAGAAAAACTTCAATAAATATACATCACAAGACTTGTAAAATTTCACAGATGAAAAGAATCCTTGATACAAAAATAATTTCTTCACAGATGTGTGATCAAACAGTTTACAAAAGTTCTTGATACTAGTTTACCTCATCACACCAAGTTGGTGTGACTACAATTTTTTTTTTTTACAAAAGCGTTCTTGATACGCGAGAAAAGTTCTTTATACGAAAATAGACTTAAAACAAAATTTGTTACAGAAACTCTGTTAAAGACAAAAAAAAAGCAGATGAATTCAGATAATACAAGTATCTATTAAATACAAATTTTATAACAATACAAATTCACAAGACATTCACGCAACACATACAAGGGCCCAAAACTTTACACAAACCTATCGTAACAAACCCTATTACTACTATATATTTATTTACATATTTACAACACTAGATACTTGTATAAAAAATTTGAGAACGTAATTAATGTATAGTTACTTAAAATTAAAAAAAGGTTTGAAGGTATAATAACAAAGCAAAAAAAAAAACTATCAACACAATACATTAATTTCTGATACCATTATATAGTATAAACACCCATTTCTGATACAGTAAAAAAATTTACAATAAATATTTACCAAAAAATCTAGTTACTCAGTTGTAAACACATGTTCTTTAAATTTTAACAATGCAACTTTAACTAATGGCTTTGTGAAAACGTCTGCCAAATTTTCCTTACTTTTAACGTATTTAATCTCAAAAGTGTCATTGTAAATAAGATTTCTTACAAAAAATAACTTTACATCTATGTGTTTCGTTCGGTAATTTTCTATGGGCGATTTCACGAAGTCTATAGTGGCGATATTATCGGCGTACAGTACGGACTTTTTCTTTTTATATTTAATGAGCCTTTTACTAATACATTCTTCTAGGATCCTATCGAACCATAACAACTCCTTGGTTGCCTCTGTTAGTGCGACGAACTCCGATTCCATCGTCGACAAACTAACGCAGCGTTCCTTAAATGTCCGCCAGGCAATTGGAGCTCCTCCTAATAGAACTAACTGCCCCCCTATGGAGGTTCTGTCGTCCCTATTTGCCGCAAAATCGGCATCAGTATAAACATTTAAAATGGGATTTTGACATGACAGGTTAAGTTTGAGTTCTTTAGTATACGAGATATACCCTAGAAGTTTTAAAAGTCCGTCCCAATGTGGTAATCCCGGGTTATTCTGGAATTGACTAAAAATATTTACCGCATAACTTATGTCAGGACGGGTTCGATTCGCTATAAAAGAAAGACAACCTAATAAACTCCTATAAGGGTAACTTGTCATTTCTTGAATCTCCTCGTCAGACCCTGGACACTGTGTTTTTGAGTAAACAGTTCCTTTACTTATGGGAAGAGAGGAAATGGGATACTTAAAGATCTTAAACCTTTCACACACCTCGTCAATATACGACATTTGGTGGATCTTAAGTTCATCCTTCTCCTCGAACTCAACACCTAAAAGCTTACAAGTTCTTCCCAAAATCTTTAGATCAAAAGATTTACTCAAGGTTGAAACGGCTTGATCAATAACTTGATTATTTACACCAAAAATAACGATATCGTCCACATAGAGTAACAATACAATTTCATTTTTATATGTATAAACACAGTTACATCTATTAAATTTATAAAAACCAATTTCAATTAAAACCTTATCCACCTCGAAGTACCACATCCTGCCACTCTGGTGCAACCCATAAAGTGCCTTCTCCAGTTTACAAACAAGATGTTCCTTCCCTTTCACTACAAAACCAGGAGGTTGCGACATATAAACTCGCTCTTTCAAAGGAGCATACAAATAAGCACCTTTAACATCGCATTGCAGATGGGACCACTTCAAATAAGAAACCAGTAAAGCGAAAAAGAACCTAATGACGCCGAAATTAACAACAGGGCTAAAGGTTTCTGCATAAGATTCTCCCTTAATTTGCTTAAACCCCTGTGCCACCAACCTAGCTTTGTATTTCGCTACTTGTCCGGTATCATCACGTTTTTATGGTGTAAACCCACCTACAACCGACTGGTGTTACGCCTTCCGGCAAATTAACTAATCGCCATACCCCCCTTTCTTTCATTGTGTCGATTTCCTCTTCCATGGCTTCCTGCCAGAGATTACTTTCTGGAGTTTTTAAGGACTGCTTGTACGTTCTAGGCACTTTTACCTGGTCTAGTCATGTGGAATGACTCAAACTGGCATCAGAAGTTCCTTGAGCTGATACCTCTCCTTCATAATCATCTTTACCTTTAAAACTAAAGATTTCTGGGGTAAAACAGATACGATACTTTTCACAGTAGTTCTTTATATCATTTAACGAGCGGAGTCGGGTAGGCTTATCCTTCTCGTAGTAATATATGTCCGTCCGGGATCCGTCTGGTCTTTTAGATGGTTTCCTTATCCACGTCACTTCCCTCAATGGTGTCTGACCTTCATCGCTCTCCTCTTCGCTTGATGTTTCTCCGTATTCTTTGGTGACCCTCTCATGAGCGATATCGGGTGAGTCATCTTGGATGTCATCATCATCGTCGCTTGTCAGCGGTTCGTAAGTAGACTGAAAACTGGGACCCCTCTTTTGTCCCTCTTTGTTATCCTCAGATGGTTTGGGACCCATCACTGCTCCACTGCTTTCATCAAATGATACATTTATTGTCTCAATAATTTGATCTGTTTCAGGAATCCATATCCTATATCCCCTAGTCTTAAAGGCATATCCTACTAAATATCCCACTTTGGCTTTAGCATCTAACTTTGTTCGACACTGCCTTGGGATACCTACGTACGTCTTTACACCAAAAGGTCTCAAATGGTTTACTGACGGTCTTGTACCTCTATACAGTTCACAAGCAGTTTTCTGCTGATGTTTATGGCAAACTCTGTTCCACGTATAGGTGAAATACAGGGCTGCTTCAGGCCAAAACTCTCTCCCTAAACCACTTTCATCAAGAATGGTTCTAGTCCCATTTAACACTGTCTGGTTGTAGCGTTCGGCTACTCCATTCTGCTCTGGTGTGTATGTATTCGTGAATTCATGTCTAATGCCGTGTTCTTTGCAAAATGCATTAAATCTTGCGTTATCAAATTCACGTCCATTGTCCGTTCTAATGGATTTAACGCGACAATCAAGAGTACGTTCTGCCTGTATTACATGTCGTTTAAAAACTTCAAACACTTTAGATTTTTCTGTTAGTGGGTATAGGGATGTCTTATTGGAATAGTCATCTATTATACTTAGAAAATATCTCTCTCCATTACGCCCTGTTACCTCAGCAGGTCCCCACACGTCCATGTGGAGTAACTCCAGCGGTTTATTTGATCGTGTTTGACCAATGCAGGGATGTTGCGGCTGCTCCAATTGCGCCAAACTGCGCCAATTTCCGATATCTGCGCCCAGCTGCTCCAAAAACGGTATTTTAGCAAAAATTGCGCCGAAACTGCGCCATTTTACAATTTTTTTGAAGTTTTCGCACGTTTAGTAATTACGTTAGTTCTACTTAAGACGAATTTTTTCCGCCGAAAGTCAGACATGCTGCTTCTCTCTCGTACTACAGACTCAAGATTGACAAAAAAAAAAAAAATCTAAATAAAAATTAAAATTGTGCCCAACGAAAAGAAATACGTTTATAGCATGTACAGCGATAGAAATTTTCCGTTTTTTTTGGTAAAGTCCTGCTTCTTGCATTCTACTGCTGATTTTTTTTTTTTTTTTTTTTTTTTTTTTTTTTTTTTTTTTTTTTTTAACAAATTTTAGTGCGTCTGGGAATTTCCAATTCTTTTTGAAAATTATGCTTTTTCAAAAATTTATTTGCTATTTGTAAATTTTTCGAAATCGGAAAGAAATTCGCGTATTGGTGAGACATCCCTTTATATCAGATTTTTATCTGCTGGGGCACCGCTACTCTTCCCGATTGCCGATTGCTCCTGTAACGTAAAGTTAGCAGCTAATAGGTTGCTAACCTTATGTTACAGGATAAAATGGTAATCAAATCGGAAAAATATGGAAATTAACCAATATAGAATATTTAGGTTTATTGTATTTTTTAAATTTATTATATTTATTTTTTCTAAAGCCAATTTACAATTTTTCGCCCTTTACCATCGGAAAGAAATTGGTTGAAACGAGCCTGCACAAACATGTCACAACATGAATCTCCTGCACTGGTCGTACGCGGATCTTACTTTTCCATTATAGTTGCATACAAACGTGTTACAAAAATATCTTGACGCAGACCCCATCCAGTTGAACTTGATTTGGTTTGGTTTGGAGTGCTACGGCTCACTTTTTGCAACACGAGGGCTAATGAGACCGGGACCTACAGCTTAAAGCCGATTCCGAACGGCTACGAACATCCATGCCTCAGTGGGATTCGAACCCACGAACTCCGGTACCGAAGACCAGCACCTTAACCAATCGGCCATCGTTTGGCCAATGTTTATCAGGATTCTTCAGTTATGGCCGAAATAACGATTTCGAGATGTAGATAAATTGCCGAACACGATATACCGCATGTCCCTCTCATAATGTCACGAATTCGAACAGATGATGTTCAAATATCGGTTGGTTAGAGTGCTACGGTCTACTGTTTCGCTATACCAGAGCTAATGAGACCGTGACCTTCTGCTTAAAGTCGGTTCGAATGACTACAAATACCCGTACCAATAGCGGGATTCAAACCCCCAAATCCCGGTACCGAGGAGCAATGCGCTTTATCCATTATGCCGTTGTTTGGCGTTTATATAAAAGGATGTTTTATTGCGCATGCGCTATGTGACTAGAAGTTGAAAAATCGGAAAGATTATGTTTATATGTCGAAATGTGATTTTTAGGAACACTATACCTCGTATACTCTTAATACTGCCATGATATCGGAAAGACGATTTCACATCAGAGATCAGTGATCGCTTTAGCTATATAGGTGTTCGTTCATATGTTGATCTGAACTCAAAGTTTGAAAATCAGTGTCGCGATGGAGTACGTTTTATCGATATTTCACGATATATCGTTACATCGCCCAGTCTTAACCCGTTCGCGACCAACGTCTCATGCGACGCCGCGATTTCACTGTTATCAGTCCAGCGTCGCTTCAGGTGATGATCTACGGTTGATATTGAGTGACCAGTGTCGCGTATGCGTAATAGGAGATCTGAACGTTTTATTTTAATTTTTAAATGCTAGATTTAACTACCAGATAGCGTAAACGGCAACCATTTTCAAAACTGTCGACTCGTATAGCATTTACGTGCTGGTCCTCAAGGGGATAATCCGTACTGTAGTGATATGCAAATCTAGTACAGGATCTCGTAAAGTATATAAAAGGATGTTGTCTAATTAAAAAAAAATAGACAGCGAAATTAAAATAAGTAAAGTTAGAGAAAAATAAGATGAATAATTTTTAATAACTTTAAGGTATCCGTCTACGTTGAAAACGTCTTTTTTTTTGCCAAAAATTATATATTTTTTTATTATTTCTCTATTGTAAAATTTCAACTTTTAGGCTTCTAAATCTGTTTTTGTTTTGTCTCTACGGCATTTTAAAGAAAAGTTATAGTGTTTAAACATCAGTGACAGCTGTCAAAACAAAACGGAAGTAGCGACTTCGGAACCGGAGGTTGTGAATTTAAAGCCTTTAATGAGCATTTTTTGAACAAAACTTTTTAAATTTTCATGAAGATTAGTTTAAACATTTTTCTAGTATTTTTAATAATTAGCAACTTAGCAATTAGAAAGTTTTGAAGCAAGAAATTGTGGGGAATTTTAAACATGTATTTTAATTTTTTAATAGTTAAACATGTTGCTTTCATAAACTTCAAAGGCGTTTTTCTCAGAATGGTATTTTTAATACAATGTTGAAACTTGAAATGTGATTTCTCAAAAACTTCTTAAAATATTTTGTTGAAAATTATTATGAATGCTTTCGATAGTATTTACTTACTAGTGAATGACCTTAACTTTAAATTTGTATAATTTTTAATGATGTTACACTCATGGTTAGATATTAAGGTAATGAAAATTTGTTAAAAATTCAATATGTTTGATTTTGAAGGACCAAAATTTTTTTGCCAAATGTAAATTCAGCAAAGATTTTAGGTGATTCACAAGTCTAGTAAAAAGTCTAGTAAAAGTCTAGTATAAGAAATGTGTTGCATCAAAAAATATTGAAATAATTTAATTTATTAAAAAATTAAACCTTTTGAAAAAAAACCTGAGTTTTTTACTAAATTTTCTTTATTTATTAGAAATTTTATAAAAACTTGTCCAGGAATAATTTTTTAAGTGCAATTCTCTATGATAATATAGAAAATAAATCTAAAAATGTAAAAACATGAACTAGTTTCTACATTTAAAGAAAAAAGTTCTCCAAATGTATACGGATACCTTAAATATTTGAAGCTAATTATATAATGTAACAGTTGTAATTGGATGCCTAAAATTATTCATATCAGCATTGAAAGCTTTATTTTGTCTCATTATTTTTCAGTTTTTAATTATATATATTAGTTCATTTTGAATAAAGAAGTTTAAATGCAGTTATTTTACTAATGAGTGTATTTTTTGTGACCACCTTGGGTAAACTATTCTTTGAAGAACGTTAGGGGGAGAAGTCGTATGTATCACCTTCTTGCTGAAGGTGTTCATGTAAAATATTTTATCATTTTATTTTCCAAGTAAAATTTTAAAAAACTTTTTACTTCGAATTGTGGTTTTTAGGCTCATTAATTGTTTTGCAATAAATGGAGAGATGAAACTCATCAAAATAACTTTTAAAAGCTGGAGCAGCAATGCACAAAATTTCATCTATTTTTAACTGTTCATTTTATTTTCTATTTACACCTCTCAATCTTTAAAGATTATTTGTATCTTCATCTGTAAGTACTGTCTTTTGTCATGCAGTAGTGATGTTCTTCCCACCTTGTGAATTATTGTCCTCTGTGAACTAATCCATGTTCAGAACTCAGCCAACACATTGAAAGATAAAATTATCTTTACCACTAAGCACATTCTTTCTGATCTTGACCAAAAAAAAAAAACACTTGATATACCTTTTACATTACATTGAAGGGAAAAAGAGGGCTTTCCTCTCCTGTCTGGTCCTTTTATACTCAATACTATACTGAGCGGTAGCCATATCTAACAACAATAAAAATATTTTTAAGTAACAAAAAAAAAATTTCGAACAGCCCCCCCTTTTAGAACTGTCTGGTAAAAGCTTCAAGTCACTCTAACTGCAAACAAGTCTGCCACTTTAATGCTATGCCCATAACCTTATTGATGACCAGCTACCTAATAGTGCTGGACATCTCTGATACAAAAGATATTTAAAGTGGAAGCTAGGATGACTTGTGCAGAATGACAAGAAATAAAAAATCGAGTACTTAAACTAAACATTTTTATTTATGTTCTAAAAGTTTTTCAAATAAAAGTTAACAAAATAAACATAATCAATTTAACAATCACCTATTACAGAAAAATATTTAACCTAATACCATTAAAAAAATACAAAGTAAAAAAAAGGAATTTCTAATCTGATACTGCTACCCTCACAGCTGACCAAAAAAGGGATACCTTGCCTCCTGCTTGTCAGCCTTATATATACATCCAGTAGCAGGTATATCATACTAATTAGCATAATCATGCGGCTTCCTCCCCCCACTCAGCCAATCACAAAATTACACAGATCGTAGCCGCCGAGTGAGAGTTGAAGCCACGTTAGCGTCTGCCGTGCAGACGTCAAAAACAAAATAACTGCAAGAGTCAGCTTCTTTAACAAAAACAATCTAACTGGCGATTAAGGTGGCTGTCAAATCTCCTGCTTCGTTTGACTTAAATAAATAAACGAACTAAGACAAATTGCCAGGATTTCACCGAAAGTTACGGAAGGTGCCGATTCGGCTGCAATTTCTAACATTAATTTCAAAACTCGCACTATACGAAGGCCGACGTGGTGGATTGCCGATCTACCGCGATCGTCAACTGCTGCGGACAACTGCCATGGTCAACTGCGAGCAGCCTCCTCGGCTACCCGCTTATATCCTGAAAGCTTATCCTCAAATCTGCATACACCTGTTGCCACTCAGTTGAAGCATAACCTTTGCAGCAAACTCTGCCATGCCCCTAAAACACGCTCGTATATCTCGATCGCGTGAACGTAGCCTGTTCCACACTAACCCGCGTTTAACTTCGACCGATGGTGGCAAATGAAATATCCTATTAGGTTTAACGCCGTCAGTCAAGTTTTAAACATCGCAGAACCGTAAGAATAAATGGGGTAAGTTGAGATTTCCAAACAAACTAAAGTTCGACTTGTTTTATTGAAAGTGCGATCATCGCCTTTCCTTCTACGGAGTCCAAGTACCCTGTTCCGAGCCGATTGAAAGCAATAGCACGCGGCTTATATATTCCAATGGCCAACGCCCAGTAATCATGTGACGGGCGTATACAATTTGCATACGCATGTCCTCTTCTTAAATTTAAAAATAAAACTCTGTTAAATGTGACTGGGATTTCGGTTAACATATTTAATTGGAGATTAAACATTAACTGAGTAAGTGATGAGAACAAACATTAGGCTAACAGTTTTTTCACTTCGGCTTATCTATGGGTTTTGAGCTTTGGATAAAATTTTGAAGGAAAATCATACGCACGATTTATATGAAGATAGGCTTATATTCGAAAATATACGATACTTTAACATCTTGAATCCAAATATTATAATTCATGTTGTTTATCTTAGCAATTGTTTCAGCCATTTTACTTCTCTAGGATAGACAGCATATAAAAGCTTAAAAACTTATCTTACTGTAAACCATTTCCTATTTTACTCTATTGCTTTTTACACTGCCTTGAAACTATTTCTGGGCCCATAACAATGTTAGGGTGGCTGCTAAAATTTAGTGGTAAATACAGCCATCTTAACAATAAATGCCCTTTAAAAATTATATTAAATTTATTAAAATACAGCAAAGTGTGAGTATAATAAGCAGGGAAACTAATTAATTCTAAACTTGAACCTTTATTCATATAAAAACACAAAACTGTTGTTTTTAAAATTCAGGTGAACTTGCACTCAATAGCATAAGATTTCAATAAATGTGACCTTCTTAATGATTCTTCTGAACTTAGGTGAAAAATTACTTAAGGAATCCTTTAATTCCAAAGAAAGTTCAGTTACTACCATTGAAAAAAGAAAAAAAGTTCATAAACACATCCTCGCGTAAACTTGCTTCGGGATTTCGCTGTACAGGAAAACTCCATGCTTTCAAAATCTCGATCCATCCGTGCTTCTGTTGCCAGGTTCAGCGTATGATGTCAACCCTCCATTCTGAGAACAATATTTTATTTTTTTCAATTGACATTTGGAATGGAAAGAATTAAGGCAATTAATAGGTTTTCATATCATTTTTCCTAACACTTAAACAACAGTGCCTCATTGTGAAAATGTTAAGCTTTCTGTATATTTCTATGTATAAGCCAAGAAATTTTAGGGCTTATTATCAAGCTAACATAGGTGATTGGCAGATATATGGATTATCAGAATCAATGTAATATAGATCCTTTTTTATGATATTTTTCCTCATTGGCAACCACAAAGTCACCAAATCATCAAAAATAAATAAGGCGCTTAAAAATACAAGCAAAACATAACTATCTCGTTAAAAGTATACTCCTCAGTAAGCCAGAAGGAAACAATAATTTGCTAAAAATACCACTTTTAAAATTTTTTTAAATTTATATTGCTTAAATTTATGTACAAATATTAGTTTCAGACAGAGTTACCATTGTGTCCAATAATTAAAAATATTAACCACATGGTCTAGCATAATGATTCTAAACCTGTATACCATAGCAGTAATTAAGAAATGTCTTAAAATTTAAAAATTAATAAAGGAGACATGAAAATATTTAAGAGTTAAAATTTAAGTTGAATTGCCTCACCACTGTCAAAACATGCTAAGAACATGCTTTGTATTTAACTCGACATGTGGCTGATCCTTTGCTTCTGATGTTCGCAATATTGTCACGAAGATTCGAATGAACACACCGTTTAACTTAACAGAAGAATTTATTGAAGCTAAGTAGAAACTCGCAACTTTACAAGATCGAGAAGTTGCCTACAACTAGTGGGTATCAGCTTTTATACCCGAACAGAATATTCGAGAAATAACTAATTTATATGTTAAAGAAAGATCTAGAATGTTCAAGAACATAAGGAAACAAATAACATTTTTAAATTAAAAATCTGTACTTTGGCTAAACCGCCATGGCAAGCATCGAACCCACAATCTTCGGGCCTGGATCGCTTGCTTTAACCATTCGGCCACTCAGCTCGTTGGCTAAGCTTCTTTATGCGGCATTGCTCCTTTCTCAAAAAGACAGCGTCTCGCTGCTATTTAGATCTGGAGCGTGTCAAAGGTCCCTTGTAAATTTCTTTTGTCTTCTCTCCCGGAAGAACGACACCTGGATTTCATCCATCTTCACTTTCGGTCTGCTTCGTTGGATCATGGTACGGCTTCATACGTAAAACATGGATAACGTCTTTTGGTTTTCTTTTTCGGGAGGCAGGATCGAAATCTTGCACTTCATAGGTAACGTCGGATAAACGGCACAGCACTTGATAGGGACCAAAATACCTGCTTAAGAGCTTCTCTGAAAGACCGACCTTTCAGACAGGGGTATAAACCCATACGAGGTCTCCAGGACTATAAGACACAACTCGATGCTTAGAGTCATAACGTCGACGGTCTTTATCTTGCGCTTTCAGAGTATGCGTTCGAGCCAACTGTCTCGACTCTTCTGCTCTGGAAATGGTCTTGGCTATGTAATCGTTAGTTGCATCATGAGGACAGAATGGAAACATCGTGTCCAGTGTCGTTTCGGCTTCACGTCCATGGACTAGATAGAACAGTGTGAATCCTGTTGTCGCCTGCTTAGCAGTGTTATAGGCGAACGTCACAAATGTTAGAATTTCGTCCCAGTTTTTCTGTTCGGTGTCAACATACATGGACAGCATATCGGCTAGAGTTTTGTTAAGCCGCTCCGTCAAACCATTTGTCTGGGGATGATAGGCCGTCGTCATGCGATGATCGATATTGCACAATTCGACTAGAGCGGAAACAAGTCTGGATTGAAAAACGGCACCACGATGTGTAATAATGACTCGAGGAGCTCCATGTTTTAGAAGAATCTCTTCGAGCAGGAACTTGGCTACTTCTTCGGCTTCAGCAGTTGGTAAAGCTTTAGTTATTGCATAGTGTGTACAATAATTGGTGCAGACTGCGATCCATTTATTATCATGGCAGATTTAGGAAATCTCCCAAGAAGATCTATCCCAATTCAATGAAAAGGTGCGACAGCAGGAGGGATAGAAACCAAGGTCCAGGTAGTAGTTGTGGAATGGATTTTTTCCTTTGGCATTCTCGGCAATGCATGACATATCTAACAACATTTCGGTACATCCCCGGCCAATAAAATCTTTTCCGGATCCTGTCATACATTTTCGCAAAGCCAAGATGCCCTGCGGTAGGCGTGTTGTGAAAATGTTTCAGTATATCTGCACGTAGATGTTTGGGAATGACGGGCAACCATGTCTTTCCAGCTGGATCAAAATTCTTTCTGCATAGGACTTCCATCAATTAACTCAAATTGCCTTTCGGTGGATGAGCCGATCTTCGGAAGGATCATTTTTGCTATGTCTGGATCTTTCTTCTGCTCGACAACGAGGTCTATACTCGTGGTTACAGCTAAAAATTGATCTTGCATCTCAGTTTCTTCTTCTACTGGATTCTGATGTTGTTAATACAACGATTCTATTACTACTTCACACTAGCAAAGTGAAGCAGTGAAAATAACAAGTTCATGACTTGACAAATAAAATTATTTATTTCGAACTAAAAAAATATTTGTAAACATAGGTAACGTAAAAGATATATATTTTAACCATCACTCAGAGCAGAGCCAGCACCGCAAAAAAAAAAACTGTCACCAAAAAAACATCAGCCAAAACGTCGGCTACGCGAGCGAGAGCTCACAAATTCCCGAGACTAAAAACATCTCACCGTCTCCTTTTATACATTCCCGCGGAGGAATACCTTCACCGGGAGCGGGAGAAAAAAAGTAACACGTAACGCTCCGTCGATTACGTCATAATCGACGTATGGGACGTCGGCTGTGAAATAAAGGCAAGAGTAACCGTTAGGGTTTTTTAACAATGCCCCCCCTCTTGTCATTTATTTTACTACACTCAGCTCTGCCCTGGTTACAATCTTGAATCTTTCAAGTAAACAAGCTAAAAACATTGAAAAATTTTTATACATGAGTGTACATAACAGATTTATACATTAGCAAAAATTACAATCTATTACAAGTAAAAAAATAATGAAAATCACAGTATAGCTATTCTATTCGTTTTATACAAAGTACAAGTAAATTATGCATTCAACACATGCATGGGCCCATGACTTACAACATTCACACATCTGATTAAACGAATCCAAATACACATGTAACATGTCACAACGTAAATGCAGTTGTAATATAAAGTTACAAAAAAAAAAAAACGATTGTGCTAACTTAACAATTTTTTTTTAAAATACATTCAATATAACAAATAAATAAATAAATATACACTTCAAGTTATAATTTCAATTGATGCTAAAATAAAAAAATTTTTCAAAATTAAATTTCGCAACGCTAATTTAGACTTTATGTTGAAAATATACAACTTTTGAATTTGTTTAAATCACTTTTAGTTAAAGGCTTGGTAAATGGGTCAGCTAAGTTATTTTTACTATTAATTTATTTCAATATAAAAACTTCCTTATAATATAGATATCTAACAAAAAACAATTTTACATCGATGTGCTTGCTTCGATGATTCTCAATAGGAGATTTAATAAAGTCCATTGAAGCCATATTCAGTGTTTCTCAACCTTTTAGTATTCACGGCCCAATTTTCAATCATAATTTTCATCGTGCCCCCCCCCCACCGCGTACAATAAAATGGATACAATAATAATGTATTTTGAGCATTATGGTGCTAAACCTGCACTACAACCTTAATTTTAAACTTTGCAAATTACCAAGAATACGGAAATTTATTGACATTTTGCAACACTGATACTCAGCATTGAAAAAACAATAATCCTATGCCTTTTTATTGCTCTTGCGTCCCGCCATGTCGGGCATTCTCACGGTTTCGCGAGAAGTTTCGATTTGTCTGGAATTTGTCTGGTCAGCTTAAAAGTTAAGTTAGGAGCGTGCGCAGATGTGAACAAATGTTTTCTCATAGGGAGAAGGAGAAAGTTCTATGACGCCAATTTCAATTCCAGACAATCTCATTCGAGTCGATCCTTCTTATCGCTATTGAATCTATTCTTAATGTGTATGTTATATATATTTTCGTGTAATTGCAATTCACGGTATTAAATATTCACGGCAGCAGACTCATGGATAAATTTTTAAGCGGGCGTAAGCGAACATTAGACGATAGACAAGCATCAACAAGTACACAGACGAGCGTGGTTCCGAAAATAAAATCAAGAAAATATTCTCAAGAATACTTAAATTTTGGGTTCACTAGTACTGAAGTAAATGAAGAAGAAAGACCCCTGTGTATCATTTGCTCAAAAATGTTGGCGGCAGACAGCATGAAACCTAATAAACTTAAACAACATTTGGAAACGCTTCATAGTGAGTACGTAAACAAACCCAGAGAATTCTTCGAATTAAAATTAAAATCATATGAAAAGCAAAAATCATTGTTTAAAAAAACTTTGTCTGTGAATGAAAAAGCTTTAATTGCCTCTTACAAACTTTCATATAAAATAGCCAGATGTAAAAAGCCCCACACCATTGGTGATGAGCCCCCAAACATGCCCCAAAACATCAGCATAAAGTAAATCTAGTTGTTTCTTTGACCTAATAATTTTATGCGATTTAAATGAAACACGCCTAAACTTATTCAGCTTGCAGCTTTCACAATGAAAATCAATATTTCTAAAACTTGGTAATTCTTTTACGCTATTACTGTTACTAGATTGCTTAATAATTTCTGAACTTATGTGGGCTAGCCTTTTATGCCATGTGTCAAAATTATCTACACTTGTGGCTAATGTCTCAAAAGATACACGTTTCTTACATTTACTAGGAACTTTAGTTTTTACATAATAGATGCCGTTCTTTAAATTTGCTTTAAAAATTAAACCTTTCTCGTCTGTTATTTTCACCTCCCCTTTTCCCCCAACAAAGGTAGCTTTAACTTTGTCAAACTGTGGACCTGATAATAAATTTTTTCTTAATTTCTGGTAATACATTACATCATTTAAAACAAGATTTCTTTGACAAATTTTTAATTTAACTTTTCCTTTCCCTTCGATCGGAAATTTGACCCCTCGGACAGCTATGGCCATTTCTTCCTTTTCTAGTGAAATAAAGTCTGAAAACAGGTCTCTGTTACTACAAAAGTGGTGAGTAGCAGCCATGTCAAAAACCCACTCGGAATCTCTTATTCTAGTTTCGCTAACATTAGCTTGAATTAAAAATTGGGAAGAGTACTTACTTTTCAAAGTAGTTCTTCTTGAAGTACCAGGATCGGAATTTGGGCTGGGCTTGTTCTTCCACTTGTTTCGTGTTGATCCTTCGCCGTCTTGACTCGGTGACTCTTTTCGCTGCTTTCTTTGCTTGCACTTGGATTTGTAATGGCCTCGTTTGCCGCAATTAATACAAACAACACTGTCTTTGAAGACCTTCCGACGATGATGGTTTCTAGTTACTGTACTTGTATAAATTTCTGGTGTCCAAGAGTTTACATCCTCATTCCGTAATGTAATACGCGTTTCTTCTGAAATGAGTTCTTTTAAAACACTGTCTTTATGCATCTCAATACACTCTGTACTATACTTGAGAAACGATCCGGTAAAAAACGTACAAGTTGAAACGTCATGTACAATTCATTGAAACTTGGATCTATTGCTACGAGGCGCCTAAAAATATTCTGAAGCCTGGCTGCAAACATGTCGATTTTTTCATAATTTTTAATTCTACAGGCGGTCAATTCAGAGAATAGCATTATATGCTGCGAGCGGTTGTCTGGGAAAAAATGCTCCTGAAGTTTGCTCCACGATTCTTTGGGATCAGTATAATTTTCAATTATACGTTGAAAATCAGGCTCGACAAATAAATAAATTAAGGATAAGGCAATCTTCTGCCTAATCTTAAAGTCCTTCACATCTTTGCCTGTCTCCGGCCCTATTGCTGGTATCTTCTCGGTATCTTCGACTATGTCCCAGCAGTTCCTTTCCAATAATAAAAACTTCATATCTGCTGACCAGCTGACAAAATTACTAGCATTTAGCTTTTCTATTACGGGTACCGGCAAACTCATTTTTGCTTCTTTCTTTAATTCACAAACCGAAATATTAATTTCTTGACGGCCGCCCCGACGAAAATTATCATTAAGGTTTGGTTTGGTTTGGTTTGGAGCGCTACGGTCTACTGTTTTGCACACAAGGGCTAATGAGACCGGGACCTACTGCTTAAAGCCGATTCTGAACGGCTACGAACATCCATGCCATAGTGGGATTCGGACCCACGAACTCCGGTACCGACGATCAACGCCCTAACCAATCGGCCAGCGTTCGGCATTATCATTAAGGTCTTTTAAGGATTTTTTTAATTGCAAGATTCAAATCAAACATGCCGTGCCCATAGAACAAAAAACGGTTCTATATCCTGGGCCCATAACCCTAATATTCTGTCAGCCCAGGAGGGTTCAGACAGAATAAAATGGAAGCAGGCACTAGCAGAGTCGAAAATAAAATAAATACTGTTTATTCAGTATTAAAAAAAAGGCGTCGTACAAAAAATAAAAATTAAGTTAAAGCCAGACAAATTAACTGAAAAAAAAACATAAATATGCCGGGAGGCGAAATTAAAGTTCGACGTTCTTAATTTTACCGTCATAGCCCTGAGCACCCCGCTCCAAGCCGCCGTTCCGAACTGCCGTCCAAGCTGCTGTCAAAAGCAATAGCTCGCGACTTATATATATCGATGGGCAACATCCACAAATCACGTGGCGTGCGTATACAATTTGCATACGCACGTCGCCTTCTTAAATGAAGAAAAATTAAAACACCGTTAAATGTGACCGGGATTTCGGTTAAACTTTTAACCGGAGATTAGATATTACCGAGTAAGTGAGGAGAACAAAAACTAACCTAGGCTAACATTTTCTAATTGTGTGTCTTTCAGTTGGTGAAACCCGGTAAGCCCTTTGGTAGATTGGAGCATGGTCACCCATATTGATCCTGTGTTTCACATTTATCTTTGTGGCTGTCGACTTGTTAGCTTTTGTAAAGATTCCCGAA
>CM063508.1:117806082-117818582 GCA_032207245.1 Pardosa pseudoannulata
GTGTCCGACGACCTTTTTCTTTGATATCCTATGGACGCCCAACACCATGTCGTCTACTGCTGGTTTCACCGTATTTCGTCCACTTTGCATAAGTACTAACAGCTATAGATCGAGGACAACCCACGAGTCTTGCAGTTTCATAAATACTTGTTCCGAGCCTTCGAGGCATTACAATCTGCCCTCTATCAAAATCGCTTAGATCCTCAGCTTTACTTATCGCATACAGAAATAAGTGAAACAATGATTCTTCAGACTCTCCAACAGCAGCTAAATACCTCTTCTAACTGATTACGTGCCTTCCACGTCATCCAGGCGAGTTCATTGCAAAATATAGGTGTGGTCATAATGTTTTGGCTCTTGGGTGTATATATATATATATATATATATATATATATATATATATATATATATATATATATATATATATATATATATATATATATATATATATATATGTATATATATATATATATATATATACATATATATATATATATATATATATATATATATATATATATATATATATATATATATATATATATATATATATATATATATATATATATATATATATATATATATATATATATATATATATGTATATATATATATATATATATATATATATATATATATATATATATATATATATATATATATATGTATATATATATATATATATATGTATATATATATATAATATATATATGTATATATAATATATATATATGTATGTATATATATATATACAATATATATATATAATATATATGTATATACATATGCATATATATACATGTATATACATCTGTATATAAATAAATAAATATATATATATATATATATATATATATATATATATATATATATATATATATATATATAATATATATATATATATATATATATATATATATATATATATATATATTTATATATATATATATATATATATATATATATATATATATATATATATATATATATATATATATATATATATATATATATATATATATATATATATATATATATATATATATATATATATATATATATATATATATATATACACATATATAGATATATATACATATACACTTACATTTACATATACATATACGGAAAAACCATTTATTATTAATATTTTACAAAGTTTTGTCTTTTAACCATACTGATCTTATGTTTATATTTTGAATATGAACATAATTATTCAAATTTATGTTTACTTTTCTATATTTTTAATGTATATTACTATTCAAGGAGAAGCTTCATAGAAATTTTCTATATAGAATGATCATTGATTCTAATACCTTAAAATAAAATACATCATTGTTTATTAAAAGAAGACATTTAAAGATCAATATGTAAAAATCGTATGTTCTTTTACATTCCATTTCACCTGTTACACAAAAAATAGCTTAAAAATAAATGTCTTTTTCTCTGCAAGATGCATTTTTCTAGTGATGTTTTTTCTCTAATTCAGAAGCTGACATGATATATTTGATATCGACACCTAATTTCAAATGTCCTTTTTAACTATGGAAAGTCTAGCGAGGGCGACGGACATGTGTACATACTAAATTAGAATTCAAATCATTCCTTGCAGTAAAATTGTTTTGCATCTCTGCGATTCCTTCTTTCTGGAAACTCTGCGCTAGAAAGTCTATAAGCATTATTCATGTATGTCAGTAATGCAGATCTAATGAATTCAGAATAAATCAGCATATTTAAATATCACTAGAAGAAGATATATCTAAAAAATATAGACTTAAATTAGTTGATAAACTTAATATTGTTCCAGAACATTTTGTTGGAGTCCTCGAAATAAACTATTTTTCAAATGCAATTTTGACGCAAGAAGAGTTAATGCATTTGCATTTTCATCAGTTTCATTAAACTATATATATGTTTTAAAGAAATATTGTACACAAAAGAATACGTATAGCTATACGTATAACCAAAACTAACGTAATTATAATTATTTTAAAAATAGTATATAGTATTTGGCAATTTTTATTTCTAAGTGTACAATCTTTAGCGAGATATCTGTATTTTTCCTAAAACAGTGGTAACCATTGGCGACTTTGACAACACAAAATTAATTTTTCTTAGCTCAACTATTCTTATATAAATGCTTCAGATATCTAAATTTCGATTATCTCATTTCCACCTGAAAAATTCTTAACATTCTCACTGAATTACGCATTGCGCCCCTACATTACTATAGAAGGAAATTTAAAAGGTTTTGACAATAAGAAAACACCGAAGATGGATTGTTTGAATAAACTCAATACAGTTAAGACTGCTGTAAACATGTAATTTGTATGGTATCTCCCCAAAATTACGCGATATTGAAGACTTGGCGATATTTGTTGCCGACCCCCTTTTCCTGGATTTTACTAGAAGTTTGTGGAAATTTCCAGAAACCTGAAAGCTATATAATGGGGCCGTGATTTCTCATAAAATAAGGTCAGTTCTAGCTCAGATCTGGTGAAGTAGGACCTGTGTTAATGCTCTCCGTATTGTTCTGGAAATGTTCGCCAAAATGCTGCTAAGTTTTATCGCCATCCGTTGTTATTGTGATGTATTTGGAGTGTTAATAAATTGTTATTGTTTTTGTCTTACACAAAGTCTATTCAATCAACGAACTTTGCGCTAGAATTTCGCAAACAATTGATGTCAGGAGTGTGGTTGAATAGCGAAGACAGAAGAAATGGCTGACTTTCATCTTGAATCACATTCGAAACTTCATGTTGCGGATTTACACAGAGAATTATCCGTTTGTGGTTTGCCAACTACTGAACTTAAAGATGCGTTGGTGAAACGTCTTCGAGATGCTCTCGAAAATGAACAACAGAGTGATGACAATGCACAGAAATCTGTAGCTGTTGATGATAACTCTTCAAATGTGGACAGTTCTGAGAATTCTTCCGAAAATAATGGACGGGAAAAGACTACAGATGAAGAACAGAGATTGCAGAAAGAGAGAAAAGATGAATAAGACGACAAATTTAATCAACTCTTCACAGTTATGATAAAAATGAAGAGTGGAATAGAGGGGGGAAAGAAAGAAATAAGACAAGGACAAGAAGAAATGAAAGAAGAAATGAAAGGAATGACACAAAGGCAGATTAATATTGTCACTGTAATCAACACTAGAGGGGACGCTGTTGAAGAGAAAGTAGAAATATTGAAAAGAAGAGGGAAGAGAAATTTGAATTAATAGATAGAAAATTCGAAATAATTGATAGAAGATTTGTGAAAATGGAGCAGGAAATAGAAAAGAAAGGGGCTGAACAATTTAGCAAATTTTATGAAATTCCTCAAGGATTAGAAACGACCACTGAAAACAAGTTCCTGAATCTTCAGCCTATGCCTGCCATCGCCAAATCATGCATAAAGCTTTCAACGTATGACGAAAACATCTTGGAAAATCTATCTATCGTCTCAGAAGCAATCGGCTGGGATCCGATCTTCTAAGATCGTAGAATGGCTGCATCTCTGCTAGTCGAAGCTGCCAATATTTTGCAAACTATACCTGAAGAACAGGAGTTAAATTTGATACACTTTCGAGAACCCTACAGCTACGATTTGGCGAAAAATGTCTCAAGGATTATATACGACTGCAATTAAAAACTCGTTAGGAGAGGCCTACTGAATCACTTCAAGAACGGATGTTGAAAGACTTTCTTATGTCGCCTTTTCCGATTGCCTGTTTAGGTAAGTGAAACTTTGGATCTTCAGAATTTTGTTGATGGAGTAAGAAATGTCGAAATTCAGAAAGCTCTTCAAATGTCCGAGTTAAAAGACTTAAAATCAACTTTAGTTTACTCGATTAAATTCGAAGCCGCGCAACAGGCATCGCGGAGAGATCGCCACTTCATCAGAGGTGCGGACGTGAAAGAGGATCCAGAACCGATGTTACAAAAGATGATAAAGATATTTTAAGAACTTCGGGACATGAAACCAAAACAAGGTACGACGTCATATAGTCAGAAAAAGATTGTACGCTGTTGGAAGTGCGGCGCTGAGGGATATTTTTAAAGACAGTGCCAGGCTCGCCAAGACCAGCCAGTCAAGAACGTAAATAAGAGTCATAAAAACTAGGATATGACGGTCTCGCGAGACGAATGTTGCCAGGAAATAAAGAGCCCCATTTTGAAGTTCTGCAGATTTCACCCAAATGTGTCAGCGAAAATGGACTTTTTATTGACTCTCATGTAAATGGATATTCTTGTCAAATGATCGTTGATACAGGAGCCAATGTTACTATCATGTGCAAAGACTTGGCCAAACAACTTGGCGAAAAGATTCCCCACGTTACCCTCCAGACTGTAAAAGTCGACAGAGTATCAATAATTGGCAAAAATGAATATCAAAATTCGGTTTGGAAATGCCTTCTATGATCAAACAGTATTTGTTGCAGATTTGTATACGTTTTCATACTGGGAATATATTTTCTAAAGAAATACAGTGTTTTGTTGCTGATTAAGAATAACTTACTGCACTCTGCTTTAGAAGATGTCACATTATTTCATCTAGGAAGTGATAAAAGCAAAGTCATTCAATAATTTCTCAAGCGAATATTACCATTCCAGCTAGAAGAGAGATGCTTTTAGAGAGAGAGCTACTGAAGAAAACACAATTTTCGAGTTGGTTTAATTGAATTTCCCGACACTGAGAGTTTTTCCAAAGGAGTATTGGTGGCTTTGAAGCTCGTAGACCTGTTAAAGAAAACCATACCCGTAAGAATTGTCAACATAGCTAACAAACCTAGAGTAATTAGGAAAGGCGAAGTGTTAGTCACATGTGCTCCAGTCCCGTGTATAGAGAAGAGCTCCCATTTAACATCGCAGGAGTCTTCTCAAAATCTAAAAATGGATTTACTTAAGGGCACTGAATTAAATGACGAACAAATAGGCGAAGCAAGAAAGGTATTAGAAGAATTTAAAGATTTCTTGTACATCTGATGATTTTGGAAGGACGAATTTAACTCAACATCGAATTGACATGGAAAACCACCCTCCTATAACGCAGAACCCCCTAAGATTACCATTTGAAGTAGAAGATATAAAAGACTTTAGAGACATGCAAGAAAAAGATGTCATCGAACCTTCATCTAGTCCATGGGCTTCTCCCATCGTTTTGGTCCGAAAGAAAGATGGTTCGACAAGATTTTCTGTAGAATATCGAAGTCTGAATAACATCAAGAATAAGGGGGTCGGCAACAAATATCGCCAAGTCGACAATATCTCGCCAATTTGGCGAGATACCATACAAATTACATGTTTACAGCATTCTTAACAATTAACATTTTAACTTGCTGTTGTCAATACCACTTGGACGAGCCATTCACGCTTGCCAAGACCACATGAATTAAGATGAAGGGTGTTATTTTGTTTGATGAACACCGGCATGATTAAAGAACGTTCTATTTTAAGTATTTCCTCTTAATTTAGAAGCAGGGACCACAGAGAATATTCCACAGGTTTGGCCTGGCCCCAGATGTATTATTAAGCTCCAAATTCTTAAAGATACCCCCAGATGTATCAATTGAGAATTTGGAAGATATTGTGACCACGAACCTATTTAAAGTGCCGCAGTTATCATTGACGAACACGGCAGTTCCCAGGCTGGCTCGAACTTAGGAAGGCAGTTACGAAGTTGCCTTTTGAAAACTGAGCTTCTGATGCTCGCCAAATAATAATATTGACTTGTAATTGTAATTACGTTGGTTATTATAATATCATTACATACCTAAGTGTATACAATGTTCCATCATATATTACGGGGAATTAAAAATGACTAATGTGCAAAAATATACATCGAAATTCAGTAATAAGTTTCAGTGTTTTAAGATGCACATTATTAATTGTGCAGAGCCAAAAATTATGCTACGTGTATGAAAAGAAATTATAAATCAAAACCTTTTATGACTTAGCCAAACTAAATTTGAAATTTTAAATTAAAGTGTTTTTTTTTTCAGAGACAAATCTCAAAACAAAAGTTAAATTCATACTTTTATGCGTATAGAAAGTGAATTTCTGCTTAATTAACTAAATTTAATAGATATAATCCAAATAAACTCAATGTCGTAAAAAATAAAATAATCTTGTTAGAAATTAATTAAATTAGATTTTTTAAAAAACACTTTATTATATTTAATTTTATTTTAGTTCTACCCGTTTAATGTGGATATCTTTAAAATTAAAAAGGAAAAAAAGAATATGGGTGAAATTAAGTGTTAACAAAATGTTTGTTAAAATTTTTTATAAACAGAAAAAAAATAAAAAATTAAATCGATAACATCAAGCAAATGAATTAAATCGCATTTCTTATAAAATTCGTGGAGAAAAAGTATGTGTTTTTTTTGCGAGAATATTAAAGGACCAAACAAAAAACTGTAAATAGATTTTTTACCGAGCAAAAAACTCTAAATATTATGTAAAAAAATATTATGTGACTCAATTATTATTTCATAAATATGTAAATGAGAAACTGCGTGACTTCAGTTATACAAAATATTGTTTTGTGTTATTTAAAAAAAAGAACAATATTATTTTTAATTTCAAGACAACAAAATTCCTCAAATATTTTCAAAATATCGAACTTTTAATTAGCTCAAAATCTAATTCTAACATTTCTATAAATGAATGTAAAATATGACATCTTTATCTTGAATATTTCGCAATATTCATTTCCTTTAATTGTAAACTTCATTTTAAAGGGAATTTTTAAAGAATGAAAATATTAAACAGATTTTTTCCCCATGTCTGCTTCTTTTGAATTTTGTGCATTGAAATTATGAAGACTTATATAGACTAGAATAGTATGTTGTTGTCAAAAATATTAGGTGGGGTTTGTTGACAACAAGAAACACATTAATCATTCTGTCAGAGAGATTCATTAGGGTACAGGTGATGTGTCTGCAGTGTCAGTTTCGATGGCATCCCAAAGAAAAAGTCAGTCCAGCTGTAGAAGCACCTTATATATTATAAATGAAGCACTAATATTTGCCTTCCTTGTTCTCCAAATATTTGAATAGAGACATCGATTAGTGATGTCCAATAGATCGTCGAGATTTCTCGTCATCACTCAGAACACCTATGAGTTCTTTCAAACCTTGCTTACAACTCTCCATCTAGGAGTTCTACAAAACCGCAACGGTTCCTGGAGAAATCATGAACTAAGTGTTCGATCAGATGGGAAGGAAATTTAAGGTCAGACAATGGTACAAAAAGATCGACGTTGATGGCCCAGGGGGATTTTTCTCGGAGTCTCATCTGAACTGGTCGACAGATAGCGTCTGGAAATTGATTGAGAGTGTCCTCCCCCCCCCCTTTTCTCTCCGTACCTGGCTACCTGGAGAAGCGACGATTGGGAACGCCATTTACCGTAACAATCATCCCGTAATTGTATATTTTCACAGTTTGTATATATCAATGTGGATGTTAAACTTATTTGCGTTCTTAACACTAGATTGCCCAAGGCAGTCATTTTGACTGTTTTTTAATTTCAATTAGAAAAACAATTATGAAATATAATGACACAATTTCTTAGAATTTGGTGACTTTTTCTATAACATATAAATGGGTTTATGAATAATTGTAGTTACTTCCGCCCTCCTTTATTATATAATATTAAAAATTAATTTTAAACAAATTTCTTTACATATTTGTTATTTTTTCACAATGCAGTCATTTTGACTGTTTTTGGGCAATATAGGTATACAAGAAATCTCGGGCAATCTAGTGTTAATAAAGTCTGTAAGCAGGCCTCCGCTATTTTTTCCAGCCCATTTCGAGCTGAAGACGTTCCAACATATTTATATATTTTTGACACTTGGTCACACCAAGTATGGTTGGGCCATACTCGTATTAAGGGAAAGTGGTGCTCCTTTCTTTTTAACGTGCACCTCAAGGGTGAAAGCAGGACTTTGGCTCAAGTGTATATCCGTGATTTTGAAGCAGGGACCAAGCAGAAGACATATAGTCTCGGCCTGCCACCTCCCAGGAGCACTGATTAACAGCTTGGAGGAAATTGTTACCACCAACATATTTTACCTAAGTCACCTTTAACGAGCACGATGTATCTTAGGGAGACTCAGGCTCCAAACCTACAAGCCTCCAGTTATTAGAGCGTTTCCTTTGCAGACTGAGCTGCCTCAGCTCCCAATTCAAATATGACGGAAAAAATTACTAAAGTCGTGGTTCCTGAATTTTAAAAACATTTACGTTTTGATAAGAAAACACTTGAAATTATAGTGTGAAAATATTTTGATGTTTGGAAGTACTTACCGATGAGAACATTTATTTTCAGTCATGATTACAAATAAGGTACCTATCAGATCCAAAATTATTTTATCTTATTTCATGTCAGTCTTGAGGGAAACTGCTGCAAAATTTCTACTCATTGATGAAGGACGGTGGTAGAGAAGGGATGACAAGTTTAGGTGATTTACATAGTGTTATTTTGTTCTACATTATTTAATTTTTTTCCATTTTACCGTTTATTTTCCTTTTTTATGATATTGCTCTAAAACATATACACCAATGAAAACAAACTTTTATGCTTTATGCGGCCCAGTAATATTTGATCTTTATTTGGTCCGTATTAGTCTGTATGTTTGATATGCTTAGTGTAAATCATAATCTAAATAACAATGGAATCAAAACTCTATGTTTTGAAAGTATTTATAAATCTTAAAGTATAAAATAATAAGAATTTGGTAGCTATTTATAGCTAAATTTCTGGAAAATAATAATAGGTAATATGCCACATGTAAACTGCATATGTTTTTACACAGGGCTCATAATACAAAATCGACCCTTTGGTTTTCATAACTACACATATGAGTATTAAGTTTAATGTATAAAATAATATATTGGTATTTACCAGATACATATTTTATTGAACAATTTAAATTTTCTTATCTCTACTTGAAACAAAAATTATTTAAAATCTTTACATTTCTATGTGTTATCAGAATTATGCTTAGAGTTGGCCCTCAGTTTGACTTTTTATGAAACATTAAATCTACTCAGCAATTAAATGATTGCATTTCTCAACTATTGGAAGCTAATGTGTCTTCTATCATTCTATTTTTTTTTAAATAATGGATCATGATTTTCATTCATTTTCTGAAGTTCTGCTTTAAAGGTTAGGCAGTAATATTTAAAGCAGGAACTTTTAGTATTTATAACTATTTAATTAGTATTTATTATCACAAATAATAATTTATTATCAAAATAATATATTGTTCACATAGATTTCCAAAATTGTCACCGGGGAGACTAACATCTTTTATTAAATTAAAGGGCACATTTCAAAATGAAAAGGTATGTTTTATATAAAAAGCCATTTCTCAGTTTTTAATTGATATTAGAATTTATATGAACCTGAACAGAAAAAAAAAGGGCAGGGCGCTACAACGTTAAATTAAAAAGGGGAATACGTGACGTCCTTCAAAAACTGCGAATAAAGAGCACTAAATAATATATCTATTAGTTTTCAAGATTTAAAAATCACAAGAATAATCCAGATCTTACTTAAGTTTGAAACTTTCAGAGCGCAAATATTAAATAAAGATAAATTATGAATATATATAACCTTCTTACAAAACAATTGTAGATTTTAATATTTTTTTTCCAAACCTATACACTAAATGAAATAGTGATAAAGACAATTTTTTGTCTATTTTATTTTTTTTACTTCAATTATATTGCGTAATAAAAAAGAAAGTCATTATAATGTTTAAAATTATGAAGTACATTAATTTATAATTGGAACAACGCTAAAACTCGTTGCTAGTATTTAAAAAATTTAAAAGGTCATAAATATAAATCCCAAGCTAGTTTATTCTCTTTTGATGAGTTTTAAAATGGGAAGAAATAAGAAGGATTATTATTTATTTATTGTAAAAATAAAGTTTAAAAGAAGAAAGTAAATTATAATATTATCTCCTGGGTACTGCTCTCAAAAGCAACCATTTAAAATATTATTTATTTTTAATGCCTTTCTAAAATTACTTTTTGAATATTTTACTAGTATACTTTAGAGATAGAACATCTCAGATGAATATACTGCTAATTAATAGGTTTTACAATAAATGGTTAAAATGATGCAAAGTTCTATTTTAATTTTTATATGCATAATTAAGCTTATGTAAAAATATAGTTAAAACCTTTTCAAACATTCCGTATCACGAAAATTGGGGAAACTGGCGTTTCGGGATAGCATTTTTAAAACTTACAAGACATTTTTTTTTTGGTAATGGTAATTTAAATTATAGCTCGTGATACTGATGCATTAAAATTCACATTGTATGTTTAGGAGATTTTAAATTTCTTTCTTTTATTTCTTTTGTTATTCAAATTCTCTATTGAAAATTGGTAAAATAGCTGACAGCGTCCAATTAAATTGGGATGAATCATGTACTTATAATTTCTCTTGCTGAAGCAAAGTGTATTTGAAATAAGAGAAAAATATTACTTGAAATGTAACTTATTGTTAATATTTTAAACCATTTTTGAAGCTTTTATATTCAAATCTTTATGTTAAATATTTTTGCCATTGGGTTAATTATATTATATATATATATATATATATATATATATATATATATATATATATATATATATATATATATTTAATATTGTAGTTTTGTTATTGGGTAACATTTTATGCATCCGGTCCCTGTTTTAGGTGACACAAGGAAGAATCAGGTGTGTCTTGATTAATGAATTTATTTACACCTCTGCTATATATATATCATTTCACAAATACGCACAAAAATAAAATTCCGATCAAGGGTAGGTGATTAGATACACGTAGGCCTGAGTAGAGACGTGCAATAACTAAGATCAGACTCTACCGAAATATTTGTGATCCGAAGAAAGAAAAAATTCGGTAGCTCTCGCGAAATTTCACTGAAGTAATGGTAGAATATCAAAACAAAGTTAGAGTTCCGAAGGAAAATATGCAAACAATCCTGAAGAGGATTATATTAGAAAAGGAAACCGAATGCACAGTGTATCGTTTCAATCTCAGCAAGAGATATATTCCGGCACGGGATTTCGCTAAATAAAACTCTCCGATGGAGAGACTGGTCGAGGCGGCCTCCGAGTTAGCCTATGCGGGCTACTCTTTAAAGAAAAGTTCCCAAGGTGGGATTATAGCAAAAAATTCTCCGATAGAAAGACTGGTCAAGGCTACCTCTGAATTGGCTGGTTGCTAGCTAACCAACTTCTCCTCTAAAAAAAAATATTTTCTCGTCTCTTTCTAGGGAAGGAGCCTCTAAGAGAGGGGCCTTACCCACAATTTCATTATTGGATCCTCTAGCGATGACCTCACCTTCGACCAACTGGATTGGTCTGGGTTAAACAATCATCGGCCGCAAACCCAGGTGTCTTTGGAATTCTTAGCGGCTAGATCCAAGTCGCGGCAATTCCTTTGTCATTCCGATGGTCATATTTCTGGCTGTCAGTGAAGGTGCCGGGTTGTCTATATTGTTCCTCTACTATAGGGCACAACAGTGTAGACATCGTGGTGCCGGGGAAAACAATCCCTTTGTATCCACACAAGCGAAGTCCACCTCTCAACGCAAAGTTCTTTGATGTCGGCACACCGCTAAATCACGCCGTTACAACATAAAACTCCTATAAAATTTAGACATTAGGAAAAAAACAGTGAAAAAATTATGTTAAAGTGATATCTTCGATAGACTTATTTTCAGTTAAATATTACCGTACACAGTAAAAAAATATTGTAATTTAAAATGGTGTTAAATAATATAATATTTAGAAAAAACACGAAAAACCCGAGGAAGCTCGTGAAAAGTAAATGTTACTTTAAATGCTTGCCAATGCATTTTTTTTATTTCTATAGCAATTATTTTATATCTCATTGACAGAAAACAATAAATAAATATTTATTTAAAATATGCAAAAGTTAATGTATTAAAATAATATCAAAAGTTAATATATTAAATTAATATCGAATTTCAGTTCTCCTAAATGTATTAGGGTGTTATTTTTTAATTTGTTAAAAAAGAAATTGTTTATTAAAAATAATTATTAATGGAAGAGGTAACGTCATTTCATCTATTCTAGCTATGTAAGGTAGGATGTTAAAAGAACTGACTTCTTTGTCAATCTTATATTCAGATCAATCAATTATTAATCTGGTGTAAGAAACACTACTGTATAATTGCTATCTATAAGAGATATTTAACAATTTTCTCTCATAGAAGTCGTCTTTGTGAACTGAATAACAAAACTAAGGGAATTCTTACACTGACCCAGGCTAGTATGCCCATACAGCAGTTGACAAACTGAATGACCAGTCTCCACGACAGCAACCACAACAGCTATAAAGCTGACTTACGCGAGGCTCGTCATGGTTCGAAGATTACTTTGGTCAACTCCGGTAAGGTACAAGTATTGCAGAGCCAAGTTCTGGTCTACCAGAGAATACACTGAATAACAAGAATAAAT
>CM063508.1:117823582-117841082 GCA_032207245.1 Pardosa pseudoannulata
AGCCTTGATTGGAAGACTTTTCCACGATCAGTGATCAGAACCCTCGGTGCTCCATGCTTCAATAAAATATCTGCTACCAGGAATCTGGCTATTTCGCTGGCATCGGCTTTTGGCAGAGCTTTAGTTATGGCATACCGTGTTAAATAATCAGTACACACGACAATCCATTTATTTCCACTGTGGCATTTAGGAAATGGACCCAGCAAGTCTATACCGATTCGGTGGAAAGGGGCTACAGCTGGAGGGATGGAGATAAGGCGACCAGGTGGTTTTTGAGGTACATGTTTTCTTCTTTGACACTCACGGCAGTGAGAAACATAATGTCTCACAGTACGGTACAGTCTAGGCCAAAAGAATCGTTTCCTGATTCTGTCGTAAGTTTTAGCGAACCCTAAGTGACCCGCAGTAGACGCGTCATGGAAATGTCGAAGAACGTCCAGTCGCAGGTGCCGAGGGATTACAGGTAACCACTTTTTCTCGGACGGATCGTAATTCTTCTTACAAAGGACGCCACTTATGAGTGTGAATTCTCCCTTGACAGGCTCAGACTTTTCTAGAGCATGAATTAATTCTGCCAACTTCGGATCATTCCTTTGATCGGCAGCGATATCCGTAAATGCAGCAATGATTCCGGCCTCTCCAGGAGAGTCAAATTCAATGGGATGTCTCGAAAGACAATCTGCGTCCTTATGTTTTTTTCCGCTCTTATAGGATATAGAGACATCGTATTCTTGTAGCCTTAATGACCATCTAGCAAGCCTCCCTGACGGATCTTTCAGTCCTGCTAACCAGCACAATGCGTGATGATCAGTTACCACAACAAAAGGCCTACCGAATAAATAAGGACGGAATTTGTGGATCGCCCATATCACAGCAAGACATTCTCTTTCTGTGGTGGAATAGTTTTTCTCCGACTTAGTTAGCGTTCGTGACGCGTAAGCTATTACTTTTTCACAGCCGTCTTGAATTTGGACCAAGATAGCGCCAATTCCATAACCGCTGGCGTCCGTATGGAGTTCTATTGGGGCGTTTTCGTCATACAGTCCTAGTACAGGATCAGACGTAAGCGCTTCCTTTAACTTAATAAAAGAGTCAACCTCCAATTCACCCCAAGTGAACGTCGACTCTTTCTTTAGTAAATTCTGTAATGGCTGGGCTTTAATGCAAAAATTCTTAATGAAGCGACGGTAATAGGAGCATAGACCTAAGAAGCTTCTAACGTCATGCACATTTCTCGGAGTTGGAAAATCAGCTACTGCACGCAATTTCTCAGGGTCGGGTCTTACCCCATCTTCTGCTATTAGGTGTCCAAGAATCTTGATCTGTTTGGCACCAAACAGGCATTTCTTCGGGTTCAGTTTGAGACCTGCGTCCCGTATACACCGTAAAACGGCCTTCAGCCGGGATATATGTTCCTCGAACGTTTCGGAAAATACAACTATGTCATCAAGATAACAAAGACACATGGACCACTTGAGGTGTCGCAGCAAATTGTCCATCATCCTCTCAAATGTAGCGGGTGCGTTACATAAACCGAACGGCATCACCCTAAATTCATATAACCCTTCTGGTGTGATGAAGGCAGTTTTCTCTCTGTCAGCTTCGTCGACCTCAACCTGCCAATACCCTGAGTAAAGGTCCATTGATGAAAAGAATTTGGCCCCTTTTAGGCAATCTAGGGTATCATCGATGCGTGGCAGTGGGTAGACATCTCTTTTAGTTATCTTGTTCAAGCGGCGGTAATCAACGCAAAAACGCCAGCTTCCATCTTTCTTTTTTACCAGGACAACTGGTGATGACCAAGGACTCTCAGAAGGTTTAATTATGCCATTCTTCATCATTTTCTGAACCTCTTCTTGAATAATTCGGCGTTCAAACGATGACACTCTATAAGCCCTCTGGCTTATCGGCGGGTGGTCTCCAGTATTGATACGATGTTTTATATTGATCTTTGAAGTTCCCTTCCAGTCTTCGGTCCTGAAGGCTTCACCAAACTCACGAAGAACGTCCAGAAGTTTAGTTCGTTGGTCCACGGTCAAGTCGGCAGACACCATCTTTTTATGCTGACAATCCATATCTGGATTTGGTTGAAATGTATTGGTTACAAGTTGGAGTTCTGGCGAGGAAAATTCGTCGATGGCGTTCAGATTACACACCTGTAAAGGTTCTGCCTTAGCGACACACATATCCTTTGGAATTTGCTTTGTATCGAAATTAGCATTTGCAACCCATAATTCTCCCATTCCTTTTTCCAGCCACATGACGGATGATGGTACAGCCAGACCTCTTTCTAAAAGCAGAGCTTTGTTGCACTCTATTACGACTTCTAAAGATTCATGGACTGCTGGACATGACACGGCTATCCTTGCTATAGAATGTGGCGGGAGAGAAAAATCTTCTAAAGCACATAACCTAAAGGACTCGCCTACATTATCGGTCTCCTTTCTGTTATTTTGCAAGACTTCTTCCAAGAAGAGGGTAGAGCGACCACAATCTATCACAGCCTGAGAGGCTTCCAGGAAATCCCAACCAAGGATAATACTATGACTGCAATGCCGAAGGACTACGAACTCAAATGGTTGGTGTCGGCCATTTATGCACAGTCGTACTACACATTTTCCTACTGGCTGCACGTAGTTTCCGTCAGCTACTTTAAGCATGACGTTCTTGTTTTCGACAAACATAATTTTCCGCAATTGGCGCCGATATGCGTCCGATATTACTGAGAAAGATGCCCCAGAGTCCACAAGAGCACGTACGGGTTGGTTATCTATGCTAACGTCTACATAATTTCGCGACATCCTAGTAATAGTCGTCGAAGGAGGGTTTTCAAGACAAGCGGCCTTACCTCCAGTGAAGGTCGCACCGCTTAGTTTTCCTCACTCCTGCGACTCGGCGACAGACTGGGTCTTCGGTATGGCGAAGGGGATCTGAAGCGGCGATTCGGCGAACGACCTCGATTTGGGCTTGGCGACTGGGATCTAGCGGCTGATCGGTTGCTTTCTTCGACGGCGCGACTGCTATTGTAATTTGAGAGGGCTTCACGTCCAAAGTTTCGACGGTAATCATCGAAAATAGCCTTTCGATCTTTGCAGTATCTTACAACATGTCCAGGTCGATCACAGTGAAAGCAGACGGGTCGATTATCTGTGGTACGCCATACGTCGGTCTTCCTAGGTTTTTCATACGTTACATGTCGAAACTGGTCACGGGTAGTCTCCGGTCTCCTATACGTCGGCTGGATGCGGCGCTTGGGTATCGAGCTGGGTTTCTGGAAGCCTGCGTCAGAAATAGGATTTAGAGATCTTCCCACTTCTTCTCGGACAATGGCTTCAATGGACTGTAGTCCTATTTCCTGCTCCTCTGTTTGCGACGAGGTGAGGGTTTGTATTTCCTCACGAACGATTTTCCTGATTAAGGACGTCAAATCAAGGTCCGATGAATCGATGGAGGCTATTGGTACGACATTGGGTAATCTTGAAAACTTTTGATGCCTAATCCGTTTCTGATTAATTTCTTCAATATGCTGGCACCATTTAATAAAATCGGCTAAAGTCATAATTTCTTTTGTTAACAGTGCCTGGTAAATATCCTCGGCTATCCCTTTCATAAGATGAGATATCTTGTTGTCCTCTGACATGCTAGGGTCTGCTTGTTGGCAAAGTCTCAAAACCTCCTGAATGTACGATTGGGTAGATTCACCAAATTCCTGGGCACGATTTTTGAGTCTATCATTGGCTTGCCTTCTATACAACTCCTCGTTGCCGAAAGTATTTTTTAATTCATCTTCAAATTTCTTCCATGATAGCAACATGCCCTCATTATTCTCAAACCATTTCTTCGCCGTTCCGTCTAGGAAGAAATACACATTTGCTAAACTCAGGGTATCATCCCATTGATTGAATTTTGATACCCGGAGATATTCCCTCAACCACTCTGTTGGATCCTGTCCGGGCTCGCCTTTAAAGATAGTCGGCTTTCTTGGCTCCCTAATCATGGTTGGAGTAACAAGGATCGGTGAGGACTTAAATTCCGGCTCCGTCATTTTCCTCGCCTTTACTTGCCTCGCCTTGCCTTCGTAAAGTCCGTGTTCCGGGGGCAGGTTTTGGAGTCGACGGCTTCGACGACACTCAGTTTCTTCCAGACTGATTGCAATACAATCTACCCGGCGCCTCCACCAAATGTCACGTAGATGAAAGTACAGGTGGAACACAATCAAGAGTCAAGCTTAAGAAATAACAATTTATTAAAGCCCAAGCTACCTAGCTCGTACTCAAAACAACAACTGCCGCTCGCAGTTTTTACAGAGGCTTTTATAAGGTAACAGAACCTTCTAGAAATATTTTAATGCAACAGAAAATTAGCATAATTTAGAAGTCTTCTTGACTACTTAAGAAATCGAACATAAAATTACGGAAACAAATTTGTCCTGACGCAGGATCGAACCGGAGACCTTTCGGTTCGTAGCCCGCGACTCTAACCATTGCGCCATGGAGCTCGGTAGTGTCGTTTGAAATGTGGCATTATATATACATTTATATATATACATATACATATATATATATATGTATATATATGTATATATATACATATACATATATACATATACATACATATATATATATATATATATATATATATATATATATATATATATATATATATATATATATATATATATATATATATATATATATATATATATATATATATATATATATATATATATATATATATATATATATTGAAAGAGAGAGTATATGTCTCTATATATATATATCTATATATCGGCAAGTATATATATATATATATAAGTCGTAATATATATATAGGATATATATATATATATACAAGTTATACGAACTTATATATATATATAATATTCTAAAATATTTCTAAGTCGTAATCTATATCTAACCAACTTAATTATTATAATATTCTAAAATAAATTTCTGGCGATTCTATATCTAAAATGACAATTTGTTTCTCCTTTGTTTCTGTCAAACTTGACGACCAAGGGAATACTAAGTTAATTCTTGCCTAGCTCAATTAATCTTGCATAATACCCTTAACGTAGATTAACTTTGGTTGTTAGCTTTCTTCTACGTGGTAGACTCTTAAGCCTTGTGATTGGCTGCCTCCCTTGCGAGTTCAGGGCACTATATATGCGTTTGTATAAAGTTTCTGAACCAGAGAGCCAGAGACGGATTGTGTCAATAAACTCTTCACTCTTTTTTTTTAATTTGGCTTTTTACTTTCATGACCTAATGATTTTTCCTTATCCAACATAGATATAATTGCAAATTTGTAGTGGATAAAAAGCCCCCATTATGAAACATCGAAATGTATCCTATTTTTACAGCTCCTTTTTTGTGCCTAGAATGAAATATTTGATTATTTACCATTTGACAGGCTTCATGATATATTTTCATCTCTGTTCTAAATGTACAGGGCGCTATTCGTGGGTTTCATATCCCCTGAAGGAATAGATGTTCGGAGTCGGCTTTAAGCATTAAGTTCCAGTCTCATTGGCTTTCTTGAAGTAAAACAGTAGACCGAAGAGCTCCAAACCAAACCAATCACCGCTATTCTATATAAACTTAGTTCATGAGTACTCTCTTGTAAATCAGTAATTTAAAATGCTTCTACAAAATAGCCAGAGTGGAGACCTTAGAGTTGATAATTTGAACTAAATCAAAATTCGTGGTCTGATCATGTGGCGGGTGACTACAAAGAGGTCGGGGAAAGGTCGGCTGTTATCAGGACCTGGACAAGTGTGAATTTTATACCCTTGCAAGAAGAGATAGTTCGAAATGAGACAGGTAGATTCAGTAAAATGAGTCGAACTCTATGTACAACTGAGTTCGAAATACCACCTTCGCCTTTGGAATGAATGTTTGACCCCCGTCTCTTATACTGTTCAACGTTGTTCCTATTTCTACCTCTTTCTTCCCCTTTGATTGTAGGTGGGGGTTTTATGAGAAGAAGAAAGGTTTGTCAAAGACTGAAGGGAAGAGATTTGTGTCTGCAGCTCTCTTTCAGTACGTCTAGGTAGTTTGATTGGGTAAGTCCTCCACAAACACAGAGGTGTATGTATATTGCGACGTCATAAGCAATAGACTAAAAGTTACTGTGCAATCGTCTTGAATTAGATGATGTGAATGCAAGTCCTATTGTTGGAATGGAGAGTTACAGCTGTCGGGAAGAGGATTCAAGAAATGGTTTCCTGTCAAACGAATCAAGTATAAAATGATAACCATAGCACACCCTATCAACTAATGAAATTCAACTTTTCTCTACAAGGAATCTCATTCCATAGCATGCTTTCCCTCGATTCTGGGGCTAATGGTAGACCGCAACACTCTAAACCAAACTAAATAAAATCTCAATGAGCGTCTAGATAATATCATATTAAGAATTTCGCACAGTTAAAGACTGAAATTTGTAACATCATTACCCTAACCTATATTACTGGTCCAAAGGAATATTCAGTAAAGTGAAGGGGATATATTGTATTGATCAGAATGGTGCACTGAGGAATGAGATGGGACTTCGCAACATACGTACATCTCTGTGTTTGTGGGGAAACTTATCCAGGTAAAAAGTAAAGACTGAAATTTGTAACATTATTACCCTAACCTATAGTACTGGCCCAAAGGAATATTCAGTAAAGTGAAGGTGATATATTCTATTGATCAGAATGGTGCACTGGGGAATGAGATGGAACTTCGCAACATACGTACATCTCGGTGTTTGTGGGGGGGGGGGGATTTATCCAGGCAAATAGTAAATACTGAAATTTGTAACATCATTACTCGAACCTATATTACTGGCCCAAAGGAATATTCAGTAAAGTGAAGGTGATATATTGTATTGATCAGAATGGTGCACTGAGGAATGAGATGGGACTTCGCAACATACGTACATCTCTGTGTTTGTGGGGAAACTTATCCAGGCAAATAGTAAATACTGAAATTTGTAACATCATTACTCGAACCTATATTACTGGCCCAAAGGAATATTCAGTAAAGTGAAGGTGATATATTCTATTGATCAGAATGGTGAGCTGGAGAATGAGATGGGGAGTCGCAACATACGTACATCTCTGTGTTTGTAGGGGAATTTATTCAGGCAAACAACTTTAAATTACTAGGCTTTATTGTATGAGTGAGCAACATATTTCTCCTCCTTTCGGTCCCATACAACAGACACTCCTAGACTATCTCTTCTTGAAAATCTCAAGCAGCCCCACAATAGGGAGAAAGTTCTAGAGAACGGGAGTAGTCTAAGAGCTGCGAACTGAACTGCCCCCAAACTACGCTGGTATTTCGAGCACAGTTGTACCTTCAGAAGCCCTGGCACATAAATTTTGCGGCATCCCATCCTCTCCTTTAAAACACTTGCTTCTTGAAAGGAAATAAAAATCCACACACGATTAAGTCTTGATCAACACCAATTTTTCCCCGCTCTCTTTGTAGTCAGCCACCACAAAGACAAGATATTCCTACTTCTGTACCCTTTATACATGTTTTTACATTTGTAAAGCTAAAAATTCAATTCCACAGGTCATTAAGATTTGTTTTAATTTCGTTTGGAATGCTATAATCAATTTTTTGGAATCTTCGGACTAATTAGACCGAGACCTACTGCTTAAAGCTAACGCCGATTGGTTTCGAATATCCATGCCAACAATGGAATTACAGCCTTCGAACGCCGGTTTCTAAAGACTGCACCACATTTTCTTAGGTCAATTCTGAAATAATATGCAAATACATTTTCGAATGATTTAAAGTATTATTTTAATTTTTGTTAAACACAAGACTCCGTCAGATCTGTATTTTAAAAGCAATTTTGAACGACTGTAATGATATATACTGAAAATGGTTTTGAACGCATGGATTTTGATACTAAAGAGCAGTTTGTTGATCCCAATACTTACTGTATTTTACTTACAACTTTATAGCTCTATTTAATGTTTAAACATCGCCAATTAAGCTAATATATACCTAGTTACGACTATATAATTTTGTATATGTTTTGTAACCATTTTAAAGCATACGAAATCGGATACTACTTTTCGAAAGAGGCAAGACAAAAATGTGTTAAAACTTGTATTTTAATCTCTTTAACTTGTTAAAATCATTTGTATTTCATACTGAAAAACTTCCTGTGAGTGATCAAATGCATTTTTATATACGTCCCCCCTCCCTGTAGGGTGAAAAATTAGGCTTTATATCCTGCCACCAATGAGGAAGGAAAAGAACATGAAGAGATATTACGATTGGGTGAAATGATGCTATAAAATTCTGATTGAATAAAGCAGGATGTCACCCTTTCTTTCTGCTACAAAACAAATGCTAGTCATAAGAAAACTAAATTTTATATTTCATGCTACAGTCCGGAGTACATTTCACCAATTTGTGCCCATTTGCTACGCTCATATTTTACATTTAAGTGTTTAAGATGTTGTCTTGATAATAAAAGTTTCATTGGCATAGCAAAAAAGAAAAAAATAGATTATTGCTTAAAATAGAGTGGTTTATCGTTCCGCTTCTAACAGAGAGTAAATGAGATAAGTAGTCTACACTTGAAGCGTGACAAATAAACACGCACAAACACAGATATATATATAATCAGAAGTTATTTTTCCTAAGTTCCTTAAAATTCTTCCAATTCCTATTTTATTTTCAATATTTTAACCTTCCCTGAATCCCCCCTCCCTCAATATATATATATATATATATATATATATATATATATATATATATATATATATATATATATATATATATATATATATATATATATATATATATATATATATGACTCTATTCTTTGATACATTATTCCTTCCGTATTATTAACAACTAAAATCTGAATTAGTTACGAGCAGCCTTCTTACCCTTTTCTAAACACAACTGTCGTTTATTTTAGGAAAAGCCTCAGATCTTTGCAATCTTTATGTCGTTGTCTGAATTTTCACCGCTGCAAATTTTTACAGGTCACAGAACCACTGTTTTAGCTTTCTTTCACGAGAGTGTAAGCACGTATTTATTCCATTCCTATAGGATGTCATTTTTACATATCAACAAATGCACGGTTGTCTCTTGTATATATAAATAAATATATATATACATATATATATATATATATATATATATATATATAAATATATATATATATATATATATATATATATATATATATATATGTGTGTGTGTGTGTGTGTGTGTGTGTGTGTGTGTGGAGGTGTACATCGCCGGTTCTGGGCTGTTAGCTACGTAGCTGCAAGGGAGTATTTGGAGCTGCAAGTTATGCTGCAAGGTAGTACACACACACACACACACACACACACACACATACACATATATATATATATATATATATATATATATATATATATATATATATATATATATATATATATATATATATATATATATATATATATATATATATATATATGCATATATATACAAATATACATACATAAATATATATATATATATACATATATACATATATACATATATATATACATATATATATATATATATATATATATATATATATATATATATATATGGGGGGTTCTGGCATCATCGCCGGTTCTGCGCTGTTAGCCACGTAGCTGCAAGGTAGTATTTGGCCACACACACCCATGAATGCTTATACCTAGTAGATATTCTATCTCCCACACCTATAAATATCCATATACGGGTTTTTCACAGCAAAAATAATGCTGCAATAAACTACACTTCCCTTCATCCAAAATTCTTTGTTTTCTGTTTCGGCTACGTTTTTACTTACTGCACCCAAGCAAATATGGTTTGGTTTGGAAAGCTAAGTTCTACTGTCTATAGCCAAGCGAATATGGATTTTCTTAACTTTGTGATGGGCTAAATTGCCCAGTACATGTATATATGTGTGTGAGCGTGTCATGTTGTGAGTGTTGTGTGTGTGTGTGTGTATGTTCACGAGTCTGTATCTAACATATGTATATGCATGCATATATACACTACTTACGTGTATACCTACACATTGGTATACACGTAATGAATGTTTTTTATCCACTATTGCACTCCCCCTGGGTACGCCTCTGCACAGGAAGAATTGTCAACAAAACTCCCTGGGCCAAGCCCTCTAGTTCAGATGTTCCTAGTAATGGTGTACAAAAACTAATAATATTGAGTTGACATGACATATGATATACAAACATTGTACATTTGCTTATATAATGCCGGGAAATTACAAGAGAGCCAGGGAGTTAGAGGTATTAAGAATATACCACGAATGGGGAAGGGTTTTTAACAACCAAAACTGATTTACATAAACTATTATATAAGATTACTTGCGCTGAGCAAATATTAACTTGGTTTCTCGTGACCGCCAAAGGATACCAGAATTAAGACAAAGACTTTCGTCAAAGCTTTTCTTTTTTAGGTATAAAATCGCCAAAAATTTATTTTAGAATATAATTATATTTCAGTTGGTTAGTTTGGTTAAGATATCCTAATATATATATATATATATATATATATATATATATATATATATATAAATGTGTGCGTGTGTAAGTTGATGAGAATTAAGTACACCTCCTTAATCATGGCTTTATTTTAGAACATAATTATAATTCAGTTGGTTAGTTTGGTTAAGGTATCATTATATATATATATATATATATATATTATATATATATATGTATATAAATGTGAGTGTGTGTGAGTTAGTGAATATTAAGTACACCTCTTTAATCATGGCTTTATTTTAGAATATGATTATAATTCAGTTGGTTAGTTTGGTTAAGATATCATAATATATATATATATATATATATATATATATATATATATATATATATATATATATATAAATGTGAGTGTATGTGAGTTAGTGAATATTAAGTACACCTCTTTAATCATGGCTTTATTTTAGAATATGATTATAATTCAGTTGGTTAGTTTGGTAAAGATATCATAATATATAGATATATATTTATATATAAATGTGTGCGAGTGTAAGTTGATGAGTATTAAGTATGTATCTTTTATCATGGTTTTATTTTAGAATATAATTATAATTCAGTTGGTTAGTTTGGTTAAGATATAATATATATATTTATATATATATATATATATATATATGTGTGTGTGTGTGTGTGTGTGTGTGTGTATGTGTGTGCGCGTGTGTGTAAGTTGATGAGTATTAAGTATGGCTCTTTAATCATGGCTTTATTTTAGAACATAATTATAATTCAGTTGGTTAGTTTGGTTAAGATATCATAACATATATATATATATATATATATATATATATATATATATATATATATATATAAATGTGAGTGTATACTTCTTTAATCGTGGCTTTATTTTAGAATATAATTATTATTCAGTTTATTAGTTTGGTTAAGATATAACATATATATATATATATATATATATATATATATATATATATATATATATATATATATATTTATATAAATGTGAGTGTATACTTCTTTAATCGTGGCTTTATTTTAGAATATAATTATTATTCAGTTTATTAGTTTGGTTAAGATATAACATATATATATATATATATATATATAAATGTATGCGTGAGTGAGTTGATGAGTATTAAGTACACCTCTTTAATAATGGCTTTATTTCAACAACATATTACCGGGAATTCAATAATTTATGTACAACGATCTAGAAATATGAGATGAATTCCTATATTGAACTTATTTAATATTCTATTCCCCGCTGATTTACTTAATACTGTGATATGCAAACGACAAGATTTTTAGGTCAATTAGTGTATCACAATTCATCTGGTTTTTAAGGCACCTTACAAGTGCAGATATAGACACAAATATTATATCAATGACCCCCAAGTGTCAAGAATCCTCACGCAAATGGATTCTCTAATAGAAAATAAAAACCGGCAAAACGAATATTACTTCCTATGCGTCATAGTTCAAAAGCTTATGAAACCAAAAGAAACACTCATTCCCTAGCTATTTGGACACCATATCTGCATCCACCCTTAGGAACGAAACCTCCATAAGGAAATGATCTGATTATTTACTTGGAAAGCGATAGTGTGAAACACTAACATACGTGACTTCCCGACTCGTCATCTTCTAAGTCAAACAGCCGATTTTCATCCCCAAGAAAAAAGAATTTGAACGTGTAAAATCAACTTTTTTGCGAACCAATTTTTACACCATATTGTAACACGAAGATCCTAGATTGAAGTTGTTTGTGGAGAATTGATCGCATCACATATTAGACCGTGGATAATTTTAACAACCGCGAAAGGCTTCAGCCTCGGATTTTCATGGGCTGTCGCATTCTGAAATCTAAAATAAACACAATTGGATAAACAAACAACACTTGATGCTGTTTATCTGCTAGTAACTTAGACAAACGATCTCTGTGGGTAAGAAAGATTTTAAACAAGTGTTCTTGAAGTTGAGACGTCAAATGTCTGCAGATCTTTATTGCAACTAACAGTTTCAATTCAAATGTAAAGAAGACAGAAAACATACTGTCAATAAAAACATTTTTTAATTTCTAAATATCGAGATAAATTTAAAACTTTCTCATCTATATACACACACTTACGGAAATGAATTTTTTTTTCTTTGCCCTTCATACAAATCTTCAATTTTCATCCGATTTTCACCAACTTGGTAAACGTAGGACGTAGATCAGCATTGTATAGATTAAAAAGTTCTTAAACTACTCTTTGCTCCCTTTTTCGGGGACCATTTTTACCGATCTCGGAGTTATTTTTTATTTGTAAATCTGTAGCAATATAAATGCAAGCTTTTCATATTTAATTACGTTATTTTCCCATTAAATTGTAGTTATGGAATTTGACTATAATAATTTAGAAAGTCATAGTTCAGCTTAAAGTAAAACAAATATATATTTATTATTACTATATCATTTAAATATCGTCTGAAATTCTTTTGAATATTCCCCCTCCCTAAAAAAAGTGATAGTCCGCAATTAATTACATAACTTGTATGCCAAGAATCATTAAAATATTTATAAGTTATCACCTTGCTTAATTATATAATTTGTAGTGACTTTACATTTAACCATTGATTAATTTTTATTGCAAAATAAAAAAGAAAAATAATGTCACGCGTTATGTCCTAATGCCATGTAACATTGTTTATATTGGTTTCATGACGGATTCAAACTGCTTTCGACTTAAGAATTTTTAATAACACCTGTTAACTTGCCTGTTAAGCATTCGCCCATACAACACCGCGGAATTTGTTGACCATTTTATTATAGGAGTACCATATCAACGGTCAACATTCCTCAATAGAACAAAGTGTATCCTCGTAATTTAGAAGCAAGAACCAAGCTGAAAACCTCCCAGACTTGGTCTACCACCTCTATAGTTATCGTTTATTAGCGTGGAGGACATTGAGACCACGAACTTATTTTACTTGACCTTTAATGAACATGGCAGATCTTTGGCCGAATCGAGCCTCGATCCTACAATCCTCCGGTTATAAGATCGACGCTTTTACCGACTAAGATACTACGGCTCTGATTTTAGATGTGGTGCAAGGTTTAAAAATAAAATTAGCTGTATAAGATAGAAGATACAAGTATATGTTTTAAGAACTATTAAGATGGTTGAAGGCACATATATATATATATATATATATATATATATATATATATATATATATATATATATATATATATATATATATATATATATATATATATATATATATATATATATATATATATATATATATATATATATATATATGTATATATATATATATGTATATATATATATATATATATATATATATATATATATATATATATGTATATATATGTATATATGTATATATATGTATATATATGTATATATATATATATATATATATGTATGTATATATATGTATTATATATATATATATGTCAGGATTTAAATTGTAGATTAATTTTAAAAGATTTTAATTAAGGATTCTCCACTGAGAGTGACGCGGCGTGAGGAGTTAGCCACATAAATACGGCTCACGCGCAGTGATCTGGAGCAGAGAGCAGTGTGCACATTCCGCAGACAGAGCTGTGGCTACCCGAAGCAGCTAAGCCTGCCTTTGTTAAAAGTTGGGCTCCAATGTGCGACGCCATTGGCGATGATTATGAGTAGTGTGTGATGAGATTTGAATAAAGATATGAAGATGATGTCAGGACTCTAGTGTCATTTAGTGGAACGTGTCATATATATATATATATATATATATATATATATATATATGTGTGTGTGTGTGTGTGTGTATATGTATATATATATATGTATATATATATGTATATATATATATATATACACACACACACACACACACATATATATATATATATATATATATATATATATATATATATATATATATATGTATATATATATATATATATATATATATGTATATGTATATATATGTATATATATATATATATATATATATATATATATATATATATATATATATATATATATAAGGAATTTTTATTTATCTGAAAAAAAATTATGCATATATGCTCGACACAGTCTTTTAATATTGCATATATGAAAGCAATAAGATATTTTTTAAAGAAATAAAGGTAAATAATATGTACCTGTACCAGCCATCGTGTATTGGAAATAAATCACACATGGGCTGTATAATTATATGATATTAATTTCTAAATACAATGAAAAATTTTATAATTTTTTTCATTTCCTATGTTTTACTCTTTGCACCACTTGAATTTACTGAATACTGAGAAGCATGGAAAAACCCGGACAGTGCCGGGTGCCTAAAAGATCTAGTGATCAATAGATTATATTTTAAAGGTGCCTGATTTTTTTTTAACTCTGAAATATACTTAACCATTTAAGTGCGGCGATGCGATATCAGGCTTCTTTTGTGCCTAAAATGCGTAGAAGCGCGATCACGCTGCTTTTGGTTACTATAATTTTCGCACTGAAAGCAGTTATATTTATTTCAATTGTGCTTTTTATTAATATCTTTTAATTGTTGTTTTTAATTAGATAAGTATTAATATCTTAAGTACGATGTGCTACTATAGTAGGCCACCATTTGAAATGAGTGATATTTTGTCTTCAGGACGTAATGCAACACTATTAACTGTATATGGACAGAATATCCAGATTTTGTTTTTGATATGCCAATGTCAGGTATGAATTGGATAAATGCTTACATAATGCATTAGGGAAATTGTATGAATAAAAAATTAATTACAATACACTACAATTTACTTTGAGTATTATTGACGATCTAAAAATGAATGGTTAGCAACCCAAGACTATCACCTAATAACTATAAAAAATAAAGAGTTTCCTTTAGAAAAATTGCCTGAGCAAAACTTTCTATAATGCGAGGTAAGTAGTCATAATGAAAAATCATAATAAATATAACCCATTACCAGCTGGTAAGTATTCAAATTAATTTGCACTATATGTAGAAAAGGAATTAATGGAATTTGTGCAGTAAAATAATCTTGTTATAAGTGAGAATAAAAAATATTTTTGTTGGTGAGCATTTTTTGTATAATGAAAGAGTTATAACCAATGTTAGAGTTAGTTATAACCAATGTTATTTTTTTCTCACAGAAATAATGAGAGGTTTTATTTAGCATTTTTAGCATATATATAATAAAATTCTTCTCCACTCAAATGGTTAAGTCCTTGACTTAAAAATAAAACGAATTTTAATGCTTCCAAAAAAGACTTTTTAATTACGCTTAACTACACGGTTATACATAAGTTGAGAAAGGAAATTTTATTTTGAAACTTTAATTGTTATATAAAGTTATACAGGTTGATACCTATTACTCTACCATCCCTTACATAGCCTGCAGCTTTCTGAATTTTCATTTTTTCCTTGTAATGAATCCTTGAAATCAGTTGAAGAATTATCAGTATTAATAGGTACAGACACATTTTTTTATTCTCTATTATATCGACATAAAATTGTTTTGCTGTCAGCTAAATTAGAAATGTTAATTAAAATATATTGAAGTACTAAAACAATAACACCTGTAGTTCCATCTTTCCAAGATAGCTTTATTTTAGCAGCTTGTTTAAAAAACTCTTCATCTGTTTTCTATAAAACCTCATCCATTGTTCTTTTGATACCTTTTTCAATTTAGGGAAGAAAACCCTTGAGAAATTTTTGTGGAAAGTTAACGCGCAGTTGACTGCTAGCAAATTTGCAAGCTCAGATTCCTCCATGGTCATCAAACACAGCATAATGAGATAAAAGGAAAAGGAAAGGGTGAAAATGAGGTATTTTCGTCTGAAAGTCATGAATTAAAATATATTGAAGTACTAAAACAATAACAGTAACAGTAGGTCCATCTTTCCAAGACGGTTTTATTTTAGCAGCTTGTTTAAAAAACTCTTCATCTGTTTTCTATAAAACCTCATCCATTGTTCTTTTGATACCTTTTTCAATTTAGGGAAGAAAACCCTTGAGAAATTTTTGTGGAAAGTTAACGCGCAGTTGACTGCTAGCAAATTTGCAAGCTCAGATTCCTCCATGGTCATCAAACACAGCATAATGAGATAAAAGGAAAAGGAAAGGGTGAAAATGAGGTATTTTCGTCTGAAAGTCATGAATTAAAATATATTGAAGTACTAAAACAATAACAGTAACAGTAGGTCCATCTTTCCAAGACGGTTTTATTTTAGCAGCTTGTTTTAAAAACTCTTCATCTGTTTTCTTAAAAACCTCAGCCATTGTTCTTTTGATACCTTTTTCAATTTGGGGAAGAAGATCCTTGGGAAATTTTTGTGGAAAGTTAACGCGCAGTTGACTGCTAGCAAATTTGCAAGCTCAGATTCCTCCATGGTCATCAAACACAGCATAATGAGATAAAAGGAAAAGGAAAGGGTGAAAATGAGGTATTTTCGTCTGAAAGTCATGAATTAAAATATATTGAAGTACTAAAACAATAACAGTAACAGTAGGTCCATCTTTCCAAGACGGTTTTATTTTAGCAGCTTGTTTTAAAAACTCTTCATCTGTTTTCTTAAAAACCTCAGCCATTGTTCTTTTGATACCTTTTTCAATTTGGGGAAGAAGATCCTTGAGAAATTTTTGTGGAAAGTTAACGCGCAGTTGACTGCTAGCAAATTTGCAAGCTCAGATTCCTCCATGGTCATCAAACACAGCATAATGAGATAAAAGGAAAAGGAAAGGGTGAAAATGAGGTATTTTCGTCTGAAAGTCATGAATTAAAATATATTGAAGTACTAAAACAATAACAGTAACTTAGTTCATCTTTTCACGGTTTTATTTTAGCAGCTTGTTAAAAACTCTTCATCTGTTTTCTTAAAAACCTCAGCATTGTTCTTTTGATACCTTTTCAATTTGGGAAAGAAGACCCGGAAATTTTTATTAATTGCAGTTGACTGCTAGCAAATCTGCAAGCTCAAATTCCTCCATGGTCATCAAACACAG
>CM063508.1:117846082-117848582 GCA_032207245.1 Pardosa pseudoannulata
TGCCCTCTCTTTTTGTCGTTACTTATTACTTTGTCGTTGATTATTACGTTATTTAACAGTGGCTTTTATTGCAAAGAGAAGACATCTACTAACCCTTAATCAGGCTATATACAGGGTGTCCCAAAACGACCGCATAAACTCTGCACAACTAGATTTCTCGTTGGGAATACATAAAAACTGCCAAAATGATTTGGAGTACTACGGTCTACTTTTTTCAACACGAGGGCTAATGAGACCGGGACCTAATGCTTAAAGCCGATTCTGAACAGCTACGAACATCCATGCTATAGTGGGATTCGAACCCACGAACTCGGTTACCGGAGGCCAGCACCCTAACTAATCGGCCATCGTTCATCTAGGTTTGGTTTGGGATGCTACAGTCTATTTTTTTTTAGATGAGGGCTAATGAAAAAGGGCTGTGATGTTTAAAGCCGATTCCGAACTTTGCGAACATCCAAGCCAGCAGTGGAAATGTTAACCCATGAATTTCGGTACCGAAGAGCATTGCACTAACCATTCGGGCATCGTTATAGTGTGAAGACTCCCCTTTGTCCGAGAACGCGCCAAAACAGCTGATCGGAGTACAACTGTTTACCAGGACAATAGCATCTCGTCGAAAAGTCTGGGATCTTGACAATTGGACTGAATAGACGAATACGCCCCTGATGGATCTCGTTAATAAATGCTCGTAAATTCCGTAAAGGGAAAACCAGCGAATGAGAATTGAGCTAAAAAATATAACTGTATCTTTAGCTGGAGTTCTCAAGTAACTGGGATCTTAACTGATCCAAAAAACAGTTGGCGGGACCGTAACTGACCCCCACCCAGGTATAAAAAGCCTACAATTTTGCGACTCAGGACTTTTCATCATTTTTTACGTAAGTGTGTTGACCTCGCGAAGGCTTTAGCCTTTCTTTTACCGGAGCCAGCTTTCTAATTCGGGAGATTCGTAAAGTCCGCTCATATAGGGAGCGACAGAGTCTCGGATACCGAACGGGGGATAAATTGGGTTTTATTGCACCCTGAAAAGCCTCCCCACTTGTAAGAGATTATCAAATCTCTTTTTTCTTTCGACTGTGATCGTGGTAAGGAAGTTACACCGGCAACCATCCTTTGCAGTTCTACATGATTTTTGAATTAACATTCCTTTGTAAATATCCGTAGTTAATCAAGAATAAAAGTAAATTTCCAATTTTATCTTTCACTGTGATCCATTCTTCACGTTACCTCTCACTCTAGAATATTGAAGGCATCACAATACGTTGTGTTCGGAGAAAGGTACGCTACATCATCTCAAATGAAATACTAAACCTTTATGCTATTTCGGCAAACAGATAATTATGTTTAATAGTTGGATAAGTTTGTTATAAACTTTTATCTGCCAATGACAAGATCATAACGATAACAGAATTAATAAGTATGAGAAATTCTAATAATTTTGAGAACTATTTATAGCTAGCATTTCACACTTCTGAATTTTAGTTACCATTTATCTTTTATTTTATCCATATTAAGAATATATAAATGTACTAGACGACCCGACAGACATTGTCCTGTTTAAACGCTATAAATCCAAAAATTGCAAAATGTTTTTAAATAAATTATAAATTGGTAAATTTTGATGGAAAAGTAAAAAGAAAAATTATTTTTAAAATACTTGACACCACCATGCGTACAGTCATCACAAGTTCACTTACCAATTGCATGTAACCGTATCTGTATACTGTGTTGAGCATAAACTTAAAATTTTTTAAATAATTACAAGAAAGAAAAAACTCAAATCTTTTTAATAGCAGATATCAATTTTATATAAAAAAAAATCATTTCATGTTGATATTAGTAAATAGCTAAATAAAATTTGGTAAATGAAATAAATCTGATAAACCCGACATATTTAATTATTATTTTAACATCTGTACCAAATTTTATTTTTAACATTTATTTATTTACTTTAATATTTACGAAATTTCAGATAATTCTAAATTAATAATAGTTTTTGAAAATTTGTTTGAAAACTAATCATTTACAAAAATTATAACATTGCAAGTTTGGTTTGGAGTGCTACAGGCTTGCAACTGCTGAGGTACTTTCAAAAAGGCGAGAAAAGTGACAAATAATGCAGAATAAGTGACCAAAAAGTGACTAAACATTAAAAAAAAAGCGATTTTCTTTCTTCCTCTTAATTACAGATGCTATTATTAAGATTTTTCTATTTATTTTAACTCGAAATCAAATGATTCATGCAAGACATGATTTTAGCGTCAAATACAAAAAAAGGTTAAAATTTTTGTTTAAGACAACTCAACATTGCTTTTTATTCAAGAAAATTTAAAAATTAGATTTGAATACATACAATACATTAATTTTATAATCACAATTTCCTGCATATATATGTGATGTTTTGAAATATGTACACAGCTAGATTAAAGTATCTAAACAAAAATTGTGAAAAAAAGAAAAAGAGAAATGTGTGCTTTGACGTAAATTACTTTAATGCATT
>CM063508.1:117853582-117861082 GCA_032207245.1 Pardosa pseudoannulata
AGGCTGAATATTTTAACTTGGAGTTATATATTTATATATAAATATATATTATTAACTTCGAGTCATGACATTTTGTGCAGATATAAGATGAAATATAAATAATTATTATTAGTTTCATCTTTGAAATATTAATTTTTAAGGAGGTTGTAAACGTCCAAAGAGTGAATTATTAACTTGGAGTTATGACATTTTATACAGATATAAAATGAAGTATAAATAAATAATTATTGTTAGTTTCCTCTTTGAAAGATTAGTTTTTAAGGAGGTTGTAAACGTTCAAAGAGTGAATTATTAACTTGGAGTTATGACATTTTATACAGATATAAGATGAAAAATAAATAAATAATTATTGTTAGTTTCATCTTTGAAAGATTAATTTTTAAGTAGGTTGTAAACATCAAAGAGTGAATTATTAACTTGGAGTTATGACATTTTATACAGATATAAAATGAAGTATAAATAAATAATTATTGTTAGTTTCATTTTTGAAAGATTAATTTTTAAGGAGGTTGTAAACGTTCAAAGAGTGAATTATTAACTTGGAGTTATGACATTTTATACAGATATAAGATGAAAAATAAATAAATAATTATTGTTAGTTTCATCTTTGAAAGATTAATTTTTAAGTAGGTTGTAAACATCAAAGAGTGAATTATTAACTTGGATTTATGACATTTTATACAGATGTAAAATGAAGTATAAATAATTATTGTTGGTTTCATCTTTGAAAGATTAATTTTTATGGAGGTTGTAAACGTTCAAATAGTGAATTATTAACTTGGAATTAGGACATTTTATACAGATATAAAATGAAGTATAAATAAATAATTATTATTAGTTTCATCTTTGAAAGATTAATTTTTAAGGAGGTTGTAAACGTTCAAAGAGTGAATTATTAACTTGGAGTTATGACATTTTATACAGATATAAAATGAAGTATAAATAAATAATTATTGTTAGTTTCATCTTTGAAAGATTAATTAAGGAGATTGTGAACGTACAAAGTGTGTATATAAATAATTAATTTGGGGTTATGATATCCTATACATATGTAAAATGAAGTATTAATAAAATAATTAATCATAATTACATCTTTGAAAGATTAATTTTTAAGGGGAGAGCAAGCGTTACGTAGTGTATTTATAAATTATTAACTTAGAGTTATAACATTTCGTACAGATATAAAGTGGAGTATAAATAAAATAATTTCATTAAAATGTTTCCTTAAAATCAAATATTTCTGAAAAATTCCTAGTTTAAGAATTTTTTGTTATTTTTAAAATGCTCCTTGTGCAATTTTTAAAGATTCCTAGAATGTACACCAGATACTCTTAATATAAACTAAAATAATTCTAGGTATCCATTTTAAATTTCGACTTTATATAAGTTTTTTAAAATCAATTAAAGTTTAAAAAATCCGAATTATTCGTGAAAACTATATGCTGAAAAAAATTTCCTATGAATTAACTGTTCAATGTATTGTCAAAATAATACCCAAATATATTCAAAAGATATTTTTAAGTAAAAAAAGGCAAATATAAAAGAAAAAACAGAAAATTGTTTCACAAGGAACATTTTAAAAATGAAAAAATATTTTTTAAATTGACATTAAAAGTTACTTTATTTTAAATATAATTTTTTAAATGTAATATTTTAAATATAATTTATTTTGTTATAAAACAATGCATATGCTTTTAAGTTTAATATCTTTAAGTAAATAATTTTAAAAAACGTTTCCTAATGTTCACCTTCTCCTTACGATGAGATGAAATTCCTTTTTCCTCTCATATTATAATACAATTGTATATTGGAACCTCAAATATCCCTATGATTGTCCAAACAGCTTGTAGCATCTCCAAGATTATTATCAAGTTTCACATAATGATCAATCTTAACGTCTTATCACAGGTCAATCTGTACGCGTTGAGAAATAGAAAGATTCAGTTTAGGATTCCTTTTCCTGATGATAAATGTGTGAATTTGTTGTGTGCTAGGAAAAAAAAAATCAACAGATTTATTTTAATTCAGGGTAACATGCAATAAGACCTTTAAATGACTGAAAATATTTTGCTGTTTTATATACATGACAAGTACAATCATTCTTCATAGGGAAAGGAATTGTAGGCAGAATATTTGCTGTAAGAAAGAAATACAATCATTCTTCATAGGGAAAGGAATTGTAGGCTGAATATTTTGCTGATTTCGCTACACTAAAAATACGCTCATTCTTCATAGGGAAAAGGAATTGTAGGCTGAATATTTACGAGCAATACGTTCATTCTTCATAGGGAAAAGGAATTGTAGGCTGAATATTTGCTGTAAGAAAGAAAAATACAATCATTCTTCATAGGGATCTTCATACTATCATTCTTCATTGAATTGTAGGCTGATTATTTTGCTGTTTTCGCTACACGATAAATATTCTCATTCTTGTTAGGGAAAAGGAATTTTAGGCTGAATATTTTGCTGTTTTCGCTACACGAGAAATACTCTCATTCTTGTTAAGGAAAAGGAATTGTAGGCTGAATATTTTGCTGTTTTCGCTACACGAGAAATACTCTCATTCTTGTTAGGGAAAAGGAACTGTAGGCTGAATTTTTTGCTCCGTTGGTTACCGAAATCATGCAATCTTGCAACAATTGAAAGGAAAACGAAACATTATTTTTAAATAAACATTCCCTCAGCCGTATATGAACTTAAAAACATACAATTGCTTATCTTGTTTTCAAGATCAGGGGCGTTGGGATAGTGCTTCACTCTCCCAAACATGGGTCCGAGGTTCGATCCTCGGGCTGGGCAAGGCTGACTCAGCATTTATCGCTTCAGTGGGTAGGCAATTTGAGGACCAAGCATGCTTAGGAACTAAATATTAAGGGTTGACCACCTAACCAGGACTTATACTTGGCATCCCAGGGCCCTTGGTCCCGGAAACAAAGATTGGTACCATAAGCCATGGACCCCAAATTGGGCTGGAGAGCAGAGAAGTTTAGTTTAGTTTATCTTGTTATCACTGTATTTAATAGAATATAATTTGCCCTCCCCTCCTTATTTTACAAAAATGGTGGCGGAAAATATATCTTATGTATAACGCGCACCTAAAATTTGATATACATGTTACTTTCCACATTATAAGCAAATTGCTACAAGTACCCAATGATTCAAACTCCAACACTCTTTTCAATGACATTCTAAGTAGGGCTCTATTCTTAGAAAATATTTCATGCTTGTTAGCTATCTTAAGTCATTGATGGGAATGTATAAGATGGCTGTGGAGGATGAAATTAGATACCTTGTTCATCATCCCTTTTTTTAGAGAGTATTATACAAGGAATTGTAATTTCTTTAATTCTCTTCAATCAATGAGAAGATGAGTTTTGTAAAATAATGTTTCATGACAATGTGCTTGTAAGATGGAGGAGAGATTTAGTTAAACTACAGCATTTAAGTTGCAAATAGTGTAATATGGGATAGAAGACGGGAACCGTGCTTCGAGTAGAAAAATCGGAGATCGACGATAGTATTTAATGTTGATAGTAGCGCTGTATAAAAGAAGTGCAATCAGTAGGTAGGAAATATAGATACAGTAATACTTCCATTGAATAAGATTTTAATATTATTATTTTCTTCCTTGAATACCTGTATTTATGCACGCGTATATAGGGTGATTACAGGAAGCAGTAACTATTGTTCCGTCTATAACGCTCATTTTTAGTGTTGCTCTAATTTTTTTAAATGTATCTTACACACAAATAAAACTATAGTTAAATTCTTGACTGAAAAGAGCATTAATTACATATAAGCATGAAGGCGGGCTGAAAAAAAACTATTTTTCTCGCTGTTATTCCTAAGCGTGAAATATTAAACGGTTTCTCTGAACAATATCTTTCTGTGTATGAGTGGATAGAGAAACACTTATCAAAGAAAAAACTGTACAAAGTCTTAAATTCTTAAATAACAAAGTTGATCTTCATTTTCAAGCTTCTGAAGGTTGCAATTATCATTTATGAAAATAGAAAGCGATTATGTTTTCACAAATTACTTCATTAAATATCACTTTACGATAGAGCTAACGAAGCCTGCAGCTCTATTGTCTGATAACGGGGAAACAATCTGCAATAGTAGTTATTATTATTGTTATTATTATTATTGTTGTTGTTGTAGATAATATTGTTATTGTTGTTATTATTATTTTATTGTTATTAACATTATTGTTATTATTGTTGTTGTTATTATGGTTGTTATTATTTCCTTATTATCGTTATTATTGTTGTTATCCTTATTTATATTATTATTGTTGTTGTTGTTGTTGTTGTAGATAATATTGTTATTGTTGTTATTATTATTTTATTGTTATTAGCATTATTGTTATTAACATTATTGTTATTATTGTTGTTATTATGGTTTTTATTATTTCCTTATTATCGTTATTATTGTTGTTATCCTTATTTATATTATTATTATTGTTGTTGTTGTTGTTGTTGTTGTTGTTGTTGTAGATAATATTGTTATTGTTGTTATTATTATTTTATTGTTATTAGCATTATTGTTATTAACATTATTGTTATTATTGTTGTTGTTATTATGGTTGTTATTATTTCCTTATTATCGTTATTATTGTTGTTATCCTTATTTATATTATTATTGTTATTGTTGTTGTTGTTGTAGATAATATTGTTATTATTGTTATTATTATTTTATTGTTATTAGCATTATTGTTATTGTTGTTGCTGTTTTTATGGTTGTTATTATTATCGTTATTATCGTTATTATTGTTGTTATCATTATTATTATTATTATTATTATTATTATTATTATTAAGATTTTTTAAACTGAAAGTGACAATGGACTTTCAAAACTAGTGTATTTTGTTTTAAATTAATCTTGAAAACTTAACATGCTATTATCATTATATTTATGTAGTAAATGATTAAAATTTCAAGTTAAAATATTAATTGTTCTATTGTTATAGTTAAAAAAATAGCCTTGTAAAAGCTTCTCTAAGTACCTTCTTTTTACATGTATAACCATTTTTATTTATAGGATATCGTTTAGACCCCAGAACAAAACATATTTTATCATAATCTTTCGAGGAAAATATTAAAAGAAAAATACAAAATTGTTAAAAATATCCATTTTCCATGTACAAATGTCTCTAATAGCTCTTTTAAGTACACAATGGACAGATTTTGCCTTTCAAAACACATTAATTTAATCTCATTTATATTTATTACTCTATAAAATAAATAGTTGAGAAAATTCAAAGGGATATGACAACTAAGAAATGCACCAGGAATGTTTCAACTATTCATGAAGTTCAAAAACTTTTTTCTCGAAAACAATAAGTTATTTTCAGTCAGATAAAAAGTTATTAGTAATAATTGTATGCTCTTGTAATAATTATATGCATTATTAGAGATGTATATTACAAAAAATCCTTTTTGCTTCTCATTCTTAGTTATATTTCAGAATTTAATGATTTGGATACAATGAAAATAGTTTAATGCGAATTTGAGGGGACTGAAATATTTTTTCGTATTAAAGAATATTTTTTAAAAAATATTCAACAAAATTCAGTTTGTTAGGGTGCATTTTATTTATATCTAATAAAATAAATCTGATAAAAATACAAATTAAAATACATCTAATAAAATTACATCTAATAACATTGCATCGAATAAAATTACATCTAATTAAATACATCTAATTAAAAACATCTAATAAAAATTAATGAAACAAAAACATTCAGAAGAAATTACAGAAATTTAATACAAAATTGTTTGCTTTTTGAAAAAAAAATTATTAAACTTTTGTAAAATATTCCGATATTTTCTTTGGATTTTTTTTAAGCATCAAATTGTCGACAAATTGTTCGATGTCGTTCATTTTGGTATTCATTTCACTACTGAAACGTTCATCTAAATAACAGTATGCTTTTCTTGATGTTCCTTATTTCGTATGATTTTTGGGACATTGTATTATTTCGTGTTAACCGAGGTTTCGTCTTAAGCATTTTCGCGTTAAACATATTTCACTCTATATCAATTTTTTTACTTAAATACCACCCAAATCAAGATCTACATTCGCCTTAAAAACTATACTTATTAGAATTCCAACAATATATTATATAACCTAAACATTTCAGATTTTATTGAGATTTCTTTTAATCCATAGAGAAGTGCTTACAAAAATATTTGTGAGATGATTATTACTTTGTATAATATAAACTTAAACTACTAACATTTGTGAATTTCCTCATTATTTTTCAGAGGTTTGGGTTAAAATTACATGCACTATTTATGTATAAAAAGAAACCAACAAAGTCATTTTTAGGGATATAAAATTATACGCATGTAGGTTTATGAGGGTTCCTTGTCTATTTGAGTTATTGTTGTTACTTATCCCTCTGGTGTAAAAAAGCCATATCAGCCATACACCAGGTCTAGAAGGCCTCGATGCAACAGATCCCCATACAGCTGAGAATCAATATGCGACTGGTCCATCTGGCTTAGGGTAGTTTGCAGCTTCTTTTTCGAGAGGGACCACAAGGGTAGAAGACTGACTTGACCTCTGAAATTACCTCCCGCCAGTTAGCTGAAAATAATGGAACGGCCTTCAAGCCTAGGGTCACCTTGCCAGGAGAATACTCTCCCAACGTACGCCCTCTCGCCACCGAACGATGGCCGATTGGTTAGGGTGCTGGCCTTCGGTACCGGAGTTTGTGAGTTCGAATCCCACTGTGGCATGGATGTACGTAGCCGTTCGAAATCGGATTTAAGCTGTAGGTCCTGGTCTCATAAGCCTTCCTGTTGCAAAAAAGTAGACCGTAGCACTCCAAACCAAACCTTTGTTTTCAAACATTTTATAGACAATATAAGGACAATATATTTCTATAATATACACTTGCACTTTTAAGAACTCTCTTAAAATTGATTTGTTTTAATGATAAGACAAAAAAAAGAGTGTAAATTATATACAAGTTAATGAAACTTTACAATTAGTAATAATCTAATATCTTATTTTTACGCATGTAATCTGTCATTTTGAGGCTGACTGCAGGATTTTACGGAGCATCTATTTGAGTGACGTCAGTAATTATGAATGGCATGATGTCATAAATTTTCAATCAATTAATAAAGAATTTACAAAAGTTTTCAATATAAAATGCAAAGGCATTAAAATTGTTACTAAGTAACAATTGTGATAAAATAAATTAGAAAAAAATTCATCTTTACATTAGGAGAATGTCGCTGTAATTACCAATAAAATCATTCGCGTCAACACTTTTAGAGAAAAAAATTTCCGTCGCGGAAGCAGCGTTGCTTGAAAAGTTGCAAGCTCTTCTCAGCTTTGATGTAAAACTTCCGGATTTTCTGCTTTGTTTTCAGCTATCTTGCGCAAGGGTGAGAGAAACCAACAAACTTTTATGAAGGTGACATTCTACACTACATATTCCGTGTCTGGACGTAAGGCAAAAATCTTTGAGCTTTAAAGCATCAGTTT
>CM063508.1:117866082-117876082 GCA_032207245.1 Pardosa pseudoannulata
GGTACATATATGATAATTTTAAATTGAATCATCGATTTTTTTTTGTTGCAAGATAATTCTCAGCCAGAAAACAAACCATTTTTTTTACCTGCCTCGCAAAGTACTTTCTAATTCTGGAAAATTAAAAATTTTACTGATCCTGTCATACGACGGGCTATATGCTAGTTTTAATATAAAAGCCTATTAATATTTTTAATATTTTTTATAAGTACAGTCGAACTTCGATAACTCGACTTCCTATAAGTCGAATAATCCGCTAACTCGAACTTTTAATTAAGTCCCGAATCATGTCTATACTTTTCTTTAATCAAGTGTCTCGATAACTCGAAGTGAACATCTCCTAAGTCGAATTTTTTTCATAGATTTCCCCAGTAAAAAACACAATTCTGTTCAAAACTTCGAATGCCAGTCCACTCGTGACCTTCGGAACCTCGAAGTGAGAGGTCACGAGCAAGCACAGGACGCTATTCACATCTTACAACAATACCTGGAGACCACCGAAGGTACAGACAACACCCTATTTAACTGTGTTCAATATTAGGTGACTTTGTGAATGCCAACAACATTGAAAAATGCAAACAACAAAAAAAAATACTGCTTTTTTTTCAAATGAGATATACTAATTAATATGTAATGAGGCCAAATTTCTTGAGTTTTAAACCGTTTTAACCCATTCTTCTCTTGTTATTTACACTATTAAATTGAAATGCGTACATCTATAGTATTATGGCACATATCAAACCATTTAAACCATGTAGACTCATCTTAAGAGCCATTTGAGTGGAATGGTAGGTAACTTCGATAACTCGAACTTCGGATAAGTCGAATATTTTGGGGGGTCCCCTGGGACTTCGAGTTATCGAAGTTCGACTGTATATTATACACAGTTCGACTGTATATTGTACATCTATAGTATTATGGCATATAGCAAACCATTTAAACCATGTAGACCCATCTTAAGAGCCATTTGAGGGGAATGGTAGGTAACTTCGATAACGCGAACTTCGGATAAGTCGAATATTTTGGGGGGTCCCCTGGGACTTCGAGTTATCGAAGTTCGACTGTATATTATACACAGTTCGACTGTATATTGTACATCTATAGTATTATGGCATATAGCAAACCATTTAAACCATGTAGACCCATCTTAAGAGCCATTTGAGGGGAATGGTAGGTAACTTCGATAACGCGAACTTCGGATAAGTCGAATATTTATATACACAAACTAATTCATAGAGAAAAGTCACCCCTCTCTCCGGAGCCGACATTCAGCGGTTTAAGCTATCACTAAATACTTAGAACGAGGTCACCCAAACGCGAGCAATGTCAAGTGCCACTAACGCGAAGAAAACGCATCTTTTCAGATGAATGGGTAAGAAAATTTACAAACGGGACATTATGTTACAACGAGTGGAGTCATTACTTTCACATCTAACCGCATTTATCACTATGCTGTGAAACCTGTGACGCATTTTTTCCCTCACTTCCCGAGTATTTTTCATTCAGGGATATTGCACGGAACGAGTAAAAAAAAAAAAAGATGAATGAACACTGTCGGATGTTGTACTCTTCCCACAGAATTATATCTTCCAGCCATCAGTCGATGTAACACACTATGCGACGTCAGTGCTGATTCAGCTATCTATTAATTATTCGCAGCATTCTCAGGAAATTCTGAGTATCCGTATTGTAAAAGCAGCGTACAGTCACAAAATGATTTAATGAAATCAAATATATGTCATACTAATGTTATGATTTACATATATGTATATATATATATACATATATGTATATATATATATATATATATATATATATATGCATATACGTATGCATAATAATATCAGTTATATATCAAAAATAATTATCCTAAAAGTTTTTCAAATTCTTCCTATCCACATTCTGCTTTTCTTAATATTAACTTTCTTAGCTATCCCAAAAAAGTCAACGATATGTGTCATTGATATTGACAATTCTTCCACACTTTTCTAAATTTAAAACTTCATATAATTATATCAGTAATATATCTGAAATTATTGTCCTAAAAGTTCTTCAAATTCTCCCCATTTACGTTCTGCTTTTTTTAATATTAATTTTCCCAGCTACCCCAAAAAAGTCAAGGATATGTGTCAATGAGATTGGCATTTCTTCCATACTTCTCCAAATTAGAAAACTCTATACAATTATATCAGTATTATATCAGAAATTATTGTCCTAAAAGTTCTTCAAATTCTCCCCATTTATGTTCTGCTTTTTTTAATATTAATTTTCCCAGCTACCCCAAAAAAGTCAAGGATATGTATTATTTAAATTGGCATTTCTTCCACGCTTTTCTAAATTTAAAAGTCCAAATAATTATATCAGTAATATATCTGAAATTATTATCCTAAAGTTCTTCAAATTCTCCCCACCCACATTCTGCTTTTCTTAATATTAATTTTCCCAACTACCCAAAAAAAGTCAAAGATATGTATCTTTGAGATTGGCATTTCTTCCCCAATTCTCCAAATTAGGAAACTCCATAAAATTATATCAGTAATATATCTAAAATTAATTTTCGTAAAAGTTCTTTGAATTCTACCCATCCACGTTTTGCTTTTCTTAATATTAACTTTCCCAGCTACCCAAAAAAATGAAAGATATGTGTCATTGAGATTGGCATTTCTTCCACACTTTTACAAATTAGAAAACCTCATATAATTATACCAGTAATATATCAGAAATTATTATCCTAAAAGTTCTTCAGATTCTTCATCCACATTCTACTTTTCTTAATATTAACTTTCCCATCTTCCCCAAAAAAGTCAAGGATATGTGTCATTGTAATTGGCATTTCTTCCCAAATTCTCCAAATTAGAAAACTCCATAAAATTATATCAGTAATATATCTGAAGTTATTGTCCTAAAAGTTCTTCAAATTCTCCCCATCCACGTTCTGCTTTTTTTAATATTAACTTTCCCAGCTACCCCAAAAGAGTCAAGGATATGTGTCAATGAGATTGGCATTTTTTTCCACACTTCTCTAAATTAAAGTTCGAATAAAAAATTACTACGTGTGACGCTTTCTCTTACCTAGCCCAGCTGTAACTTCTCCCATAAAAATCTGAAGACCTTAATAATTGCAGTTTCATCAGTCATGTTTCTTACAAGCGTAAAATAAATGCTGATCTAAAAGTCTTTCTCAAGAGAAGTCATCCGCGGGATTTTCCTCCCCTCGGGACAGTCTTTTCCCAAATCAAACAGATGCAGGTTTGTATCTTATCTGCGTAAGATGTGTCCGTCAGTTCTCCAGGATTATCAAAGAAATAAAGGATCTTTTAAAATTTTTCTCCTGGTTTTGAATTTTTAGTAAGAGACTCTCTCACCGCGATGATTGCATCTGAGTTACATTGAAAGCAAGCCACAGCAATTAATAAGAGATTTGAAAAAAAATTTTCAATTTTACAACTCCTCAATTTGTAAACTCCAAAATTTTCAATTTTTCAAATCTCTTATTTTAAATTAATTTTACAATTTACACTAAATCACAAATTTGTGATGAAAATCACACTCAGTTTATTTAATTTGGGATTAAGTGAATGTTTCAGTCTATTTAGTATGAATGTTATGTGTTTCCTTTGTGTTTTCTTTGTTAATTCAATTAGATTTTAAATATTCAATTTTTGTAAAATTTTTCCTCAAAATGTTGTTTTTGTTTATGTATCAATTTGTTGAGTTACGATCCCCTCGCCAGATTTCAAACGCCACGCTGCAAGCACGCCACGCACGCAAGCTGCAAGCACGCCAATTTCGCCAAATGTGGTTGAAGCACCAACAAGATCCATGATTAGAAACAGGAGAGTGGGCTAAGAAGAGGAGTTGAAAAAATATGAGCTATTTCCCCGTGTAATCGGTGAAGTATATTTTTATCGGTTACACATATGTAATGGGTGCTTTTTACCCCCTACAAACTTAGAGTTGCATTCATGTTGAATAAAGTACAGTCGTTAAGTCATGAAAGAAAACAGCAAAACTAGAAAATAAAAATATAGAGTTTTTTCAGACAATCCGTCTTTAGCACTCTGCCACCCAAACTTTTGCACATTCGTTTAAAAAGTATAATCTTTTGCACATCCGACCAGGAGATACGAGTGTTATTGATATACTAGCATATAACCCGTCATATGACGGGATCAGTAAAATTTTTAATCTTTCATAATTAGAAAATACCTTATAAGGCAGATAAAAAAAATGTTTAGTTTTTTAGTTGAGAATTATCTGGTACATACTCAATAATTTTTTTATCTTCATACACCTCTAAAGTCTCCCGATACTGTGAATGCAGTTTAGAATCACGTTGAATTCATTTAAAAACATAATTCAAAGTTTTTTTTAGCTACGTCGAAATTATCATTAAATTTTTCCAAATATATTTTGCCACAGTAATTAATGGAAGTGAAGGAACGAAACTATCATTTCTACTACCCCCTGAAAGTAGATAGAATTTGTTGTTAATGCCGGTGATAGAATTTTCATTGAAACAAAAAATAATCGATGATTAAATTTAAAATTATCGGATATGTACCTAATCTATTATTTAAGACAAATATGAAAGAAAGTTATTTACATAATATTTAAAATTCAGTGATAAAACGTATGAAAATAATGCAGACGATATTTAAATAATTTAAAACAAGAAATCATTAAATGAGATGGTTAGAGGAATGACGTCATAATGCTAGAAAATGTTATTTTTACTTTTTTATAATGAGTCAAATTGATAAATTTAATCGCCTGCTCTTAACCGGGGAAAATAGGACTTGAAATAATGGCATTAAATGCTAGAAAAGAGGGGGAAGGGATGGATTTCGAATGTTGCTAACCCTAACTCATCAAGAATCCAATATGGATGCCTCTATCCATTCCAGGTCCGCTTCATAAATTCAAGGACAGACGGCTAGATTACTTAAACTATAGGGGGTATGTTGTAGTTAACGTAAAATGTTCTGTGTTTAGAAGTGAACACGGCAGCTTCAAATTTAGTTGTGTTTATCTTAATTTTTCATCTGTTAAGGCTCTTATTAATTTTTACTAGGTGTTTATTGACAGCAGTAACGGCATATGTATAATTTTTATTAGTGGAAAAAATTGCGTTGACATCGGTGTAAATAGCTAATTCCGTACAGGGGCGAACAGGAATTTCATCAATATAAATGTTAAATAAAATAAGGTTTATCTTATTACCTTAAAGGCCTTAAAGGTGGTGTGGCAACTGGACTATATGGGCCGAGCCCGTCAATCCAGAGGTTTCTGTCAGTAAGCACAAAAATGACAACAAGCGAAAAAATAAACACATAAAAGAACAAAAAGATAGAAGAGTGGATTCGTGAGTTCATAGCACAATAACTAGAGAGTAGACAGTTTAGGGATAGAAAAACATAAAATATTTTTGCGGCCAGTGACATCCGTACAAAATATATCTTATTACTAGGATGCCGGCAACTTTTAAAACTTAAACGTGAGAAAAATAAAAAAGTGGTTTATAACCACTGCTCTAATGTAATCTTCCGAAATTATCAAAGTAAAGATTCGGATCGGAAACATTTATAAATGAATAACGGAATAATACCTCTAGTTACTCTTAAATAAAGAAAACGAGAAGAAAATCAGACTTTTTACTGATATTCAAAGATCAACTAAATTCAAAACAACCAAATAGGTGACAAATTGGTTAAATTGGTTAATTGGTTTTAACAAGAACTCTCTATTTCAACATGTAAACTTTCACGCTAATTCCTTTCAAAATTAGATACTTCACCATCTACAGATACAGTCTCTTGATCATTCACATATATTAAAGTGAAAGGTTCTTTTCTTTTCTTCATCCGGTAAGAAAAGCAGTTTAAGAACCAAAAGCGAAACAACGAGAAGTAAAAGTTAAGCCTCCTCAGGAGTTATCGAGTGGAAAATGTTCGATCATCGAACTTGTCTGCGCGACAGGAAGCTGCAATGGTATTACGGAATTTTCTCGTAGATGCGTTTAGATGCGCCAAGCCAGAATTCTCCAATGAAAAGGAAATCGTAACCTCGGGGCAAAGTTATTTATCACAAACACAGCAACAGGAGAAAAAAAAACTGCTTCCGAAAGAATCCAGAGGGATAATGGTCAAAATCATTAAAGCCACATCCTGAGTGAAAAAATGATACAACGAAGATGACAATTCTTTTGAACCGCTTATCAATCTCTATATTCATGACTTAATAGAAACCAAACAGTCAGCCATTTTCGACCACCGATAAGAAGAGGCACTCATAATAATGAAAGTTCTTCCTACAGTCATAACAAAATTGTTCTGCAAAAGACACAGATTGAATTTATGGATACCTTATAAAACAGGAACACGACGCTACTGACAATCTACTGCTAAAAACAAAGATGACGACTAGTTTCAAATTAACTAAAATTTGTACTTCCAGTCATAATTGACCACGTTCGTCATTACGTATCATTTTATATTTATGAAGTCATACGGGGCCAAGCGAGAAAAAAGACTATTGTGTACAAATTTTTGAGATTCTGAGTTAATTTATAAAAACACTTTGTAATGTCTAGCACGGTTAAAGAGTCCTCCAGTTCTAATCTCGCTGCTGACACGGATATTCTTATCTGTTTAGAATTCAGCAAGTATGAAGACGATTCAGCGAATAATTTGCCTACAATGACCCAACAGTCAAAATGGTAGTATTTCTGACAGTACTTAATCTACTTTAATGAGGAATGTTCTTTCACGTGGCTCCGACTCATAACATATCCATAATGCTTTGATCTGATGTCAAACTAATAATTCGTTAAACCTTATAAAATCCGCTAATTTTAGGTGATTATAAAAAGAAAATGGAAATATATGTCCTTAAATTAATTCCTTTTTGCGTCGATAGGATTTTTATTTCTATTTAACTTTCTGTTTTTGTTACTTTAGTGAAGAAAAGTCTCCACTAGGCCCAATACAACCCGTCGCAATATTCTAGTGGTCCAGGGCTAAGAATAATATGCAGCTTCTCTTTGAGCAAGGAACCACAAAAGCTAAACACTGGCTTAAGCTCAAGAATAGGTCTTCGTAATTTAGAAGCAGGGACCAAGCAGTCTTGGCCTGTCATCTCCTGAAAAATAGTTTGAGAACTTATATAATATTGCGACCCCAAACCTATTTTACGTGCCCCAGCCCCCATTAATGAACTCGACGGCTCTTTGGGCGGCTCAAGCCACGATCCCTTTACCCTCCGGTTGCAAGATCACTGCCTTTACCGACTGAGCTACGTGGCTTCACTAAACATTTCACTAGAGAGGAGTACCTTCAGGAAATTACGCATGATTTGGAGCATTTCGGCCCTGTAGCTTTGTTCCTCGACATGTAGGATGATTCCGCATTGCACGTCTATGATAAAAGCGGGTTTCCTCCAGAGAGCTTGTGAACTAACAATTCCTTTTAAGCGTGGTTAAAAAAAACTCGAATGATTAGTTGTAATTCACCTCATACTTTTAGAGGACATAACCAATCTTTACCAATTGAACTGATATGCTATATTTAAATATGCGCCTTTATTCCCTCGTCTATTTTTTTTATTAACGTTAAAAATATAGGAATTATAAGTCCAAGACACGTTTGAAAGATACATAAATAAATATATGAGATACCATTTACGTACTTTAGCCTTGCAATTATACTTTTTTTTTTCTTTCCTACACTTACCATAATATATAATGTCAGTACATGCAGGTCTCATGCCAAAATGCACAGTAAAATATTTAATTCTATTTTTTGACACTTCAAAGGGAAATATTACAATGGAAATTCGTATTCTCTTTTTGTTTCTATACAGTTTTGGCGATATATATTTGTTCATCTCTGATCACATATCTGGATACATATGTGTACATATGTATGTGTACATATGTTTGGTTTGGGATACTATATGGTCCACTGTTTTGTTCACAAGGGTTAATGAGAACGGAACCTACTGCTTAAAGCCTATTTCGAACATCCATGAACATCCATGCCAGCAGCGTGATTCGAACCCGCGAACTCCGGTCCTGAAGAGGAGTGCTCAACCATTCGGCCATATGTACATATGTATATATCTACTTACAAAAATTTTTGCTCCAACTTATTTTACGGTAGTGCAGTTCTGTAAAATAAAACTGCGTGTCATACTAACATGTTAATTAGTGTACACAGTGCACATTATTACAATATACATAGTTAATCATGGGTTAACTCTCATAGGCTTCAACACGATTGGACCGAGCGATACTCTGGTCTTTAGGCAATAGAATCAGCTATTAAGAACCGAAAGAATCATTAATGCAAACAGAATTTTGCTATGGGGAAGGAGACCGTTGCAATAAAAACTGAACTTTTAGTTGAGATATCTCCAATTTGAGAGATCGCGTGATCTAAAGGTCTTGGCAACCAGGGTTAGAAAAAGAAGCAAATTTACTCTTGGTAAACGTTGTAGGTTCACTTACACATGGTTATCTCAAAAGTTTTGGAAATCCCGTTGTTCTAAATCGCATAATACACTGAGGCTACACAAATTAGTGCAATAAATATTTTTTTGACTTAAGTGCTTCACTGCGAATTTCTGTAAGAGGTATTTAATAAATAACGAGTCATAGCCTGTTACACCAAATTGGATTTTTGAAATTTCGACCTAGAAAAGTTTTATAAAATAGTAATCCGAAATGCTTTTCACGATTAAACTTTGAAATGCAAGCACCAAAAAAGAACATCGAGGCGTTGTGGGATTCCTTACAGTAGGAGAATGTTGAAAATGCAAAGGCAGATGTCTGTTGTTTACTGGAAGCACTGCATTTCTGAAATTTCAGTGGGAGATTCTGAACCACACAACCTACAATCCTGGATTGTCTCTTTGCGCTTTTCATGTGTTTGGAAAACTTAAAACATTTATACGATTGAAGATTGATGCCGAGTAGATGAGCTTCGAAATCTGTTCTTGTAGCAACCAGGGACTTTTTATGAAAGGGGAATATCTCTCCTAGTTTTCTAGTGGAATAAATACTTGTTAACCTCCAGAGTCAATCTCTTTGAATGAATAGAACTGCTGTTGTCACATTTTGGCATGCAAAGGTAGTTTTACTACTTAAAATAAATTGTAGCTTCATTAGTTTTAAGACTTGCAAGTAGAAACTTAACACATTGTATGCGGGACACGTACTAGTACGTTTTCTGATGATTGATACTTGAGAGCGGGACACGTACTAGTACGGGTTAGTGTAACAACATGGTTTGTTTGTGGGTACAAAAATAACGGTATATACAGGAAAACGAAGCCGAATGTTCTTGTCTACTACATAGATTCTGGAAAAATTTAGACGTCTTATACAATTCCACAAAGACGAAAAAAAAAATAAATATAAAATATTTTTATATGACGTCGTATTGGAATGGGTAACTGATCAATTACCTGAAACTAACATTCCAGATCCAAGGCCGCCTACATTTAGTACACAAAGGGCACCTAAATATGACCCTCCTGGAAGATTATCATTGGATGTGCGGAAACATATTTTAGAGAAAATTGCTACTACTGGGAAGAAGAAAAAGCCGAAAAGACGATGAAGTGTGTGTGCTGTGAAAATAGTGCGGAGTGAAACATCTTACATATGCATGTTTTGCGGTGTACTTCTTCATAGAGGAAAAGCCGAAAGCTGGCCGATTGGTTAGGGTGCTAATCATCGGTGCCGGAGTTCGTGGATTCGAATCCCGCTATGGCATGGATGTTTGAGCCATTCGGATTCGGCTTTAAGCAGTAGGTCCCGGTCTCATTAGCCCTCGTGTGCAAAACAGTAGACCGTAGCGCTCCAAACCAAACCATCATAGAAGAAAATGCTTAGAACAGTTACCACACTGTAAAACAATATTAGTTTTATGATTGCTCTTTTCATTTTTTATACTGTAAAAATGTTTATATAAAATTAAAAGTATAAACTACTATTTCT
>CM063508.1:117886082-117906082 GCA_032207245.1 Pardosa pseudoannulata
GCCAGCATCTTTCGACGCCATGTTCTTGACATTCCGACAGACTCATTCCGGTCAGCTGTGGAAAATATGGTTCTGCAATTACAGCATATTGTTGAATATGCAGAGGGACATACTTAGCCCGTTTAATGACACTTTTTGATTTTATTTAGCATTTATAAAGCATATTAAATATGCATATATGATTTCCAGAGTCACATATAGGTGGATTTTTGCACTAAAATCTGTACTAAATGCCAAGCGCATCATTTGGTTTGGTTTTGGTTTTGGTTTGGTTTGGAGTGCTACGGTCTACTTTTTGCAACACGAGGGCTAATGAGACCGGGACCTACAGCTTAAAGCCGATTCCGAACGGCTACGAATATCCATGCCACTGTGGGATTTGAACCCACGAACTCCGGTACCGAAGGCCAGCACCCTAACCAATCGGCCATCGTTCGGCTGCGCATCATTTGAATTTTCTGTAGTTCCAGTTGTATCTCATTTGGACCAATAGAACGTAATCTAGAGTCCTCTGAAGTGGGGAACTCATTTCTTGCTAACGGTGGACATGTCAAAAAGGATTTTTTTTTCCGAGATTTGAAATATCCTAAAATGTTGATCCCAATGGCAAAATTATAAATAATAGCAGATATTCAAAAAATTGGGTGAGTTTTGATTGAGTGAGTCAACCGGCTCTCCGGGGATCCTCGTGGAAAATAGGGGAAAAATGCAAGTTAAGGAATTTTAATCCTGGATAAGGAGGTAATTGCGGTCTTCGATTCAGGCCAATTTTACATCACAACATAGGATTAGAATTGGGGAAAATATTTAGCTACTTTTAGAATAAATTTTTAATACTTTACACACACAAATAATATATATATATATATATATATATATGTATGTATGTATGTATGCATATATATACATATATTTATATATATATATATTTATATATGTATGTATTTATATATATACATATATGTATATTTCTTTATATATATATATATATATATATATATATATATATATATATATATATATATATATATATATATATATATATATATATATATATAAATATATATATATATATATATATATATATATATATATATATATATATATATATATATATATATATATATATATATATATATATATATATATATATATATATAAATATATATATATATATATATATATATATATAAATATATATATATATATATAAATATATATATATATATATATATATATATATATATATATATATATATAAATATATATATATATATATATATAAATATATATATATATATATATATATATATATATATATATATAAATATATATATATATATATATATATATAAATATATATATATATATATATATATATATATATATATATAAATATATATATATATATATATATATATATATATATAAATATATATATATATAAATATATATATATATAAATATATATATATATATATATATATATATATATATATATATATATATATACATATATATACATATATATACATATATATATACATATATATATTTATATATATACATATATTTATACATATATATATTTATATATATATACATATATTTATATATACATATATTTATATATATACATATACATATATATATATACATATATATATATATATATATATATATATATATATATATATATATATATATATATATATATATAGAGAGAGAGAGAGAGAGAGATCATTTTTAACCTAAAAATTGACAAACGTAATTATATCTATCTAAAAATAATTTCTGGTGATTCTATCCTTTTCTAACAACCATGGTGAATATCTTTGTTTTTTCTATTTATTTGGCAATTTCGAACAGCCAAACTTCCTGTTACATAAAAGCTTTTACTCGTGACGCTTAAGGTAACCAACTACGTACGGAGACAAAATTTTTAAATATTTTATGGAAATATTTTATAGTTGTTTCAGTAATAGGTTATAAAACATAGAAAAATATGAAAATAAACATAAATATATATTAATACATAAATATACATAAATATTGTCTTAAAAAGTGGCAAAAATAGAAAAAAACAAGCATTTTTTGAATTTACGCCAACACTCCTGACTAAAAAAGTATTCAAAACATATCACTTTTACTTGGATAAATGTAGACATATATCCATTATGTATGCATTGAACCTCCAGAATGAAAATATTCTAAAGTATAAATAAATTATAGCCAATCAAATAATTTAGAGCAAAAATTCAAGAAAAAAATAATAAAGTTTCTAACATAAATGCCCATAACTCATCTCAAAATGAATATATTTATAATCCTGAGGTTCAATGCATACATAACATCATTAAAAACTTACAGTTAAATTCTAAAAATTATTTTAGCAGTTATGACGTTGAGGTATGGTAGTGTAGCAAAAATCACAGTTTTTCAGAAATTCAATTTAAATATTTTATTGGATAAATTCATTAAGGGTTTTATAATTTGATAAACATTTAGAAATTTGTTGGAATAATTATTTATTTATTTAGATGCTATAGAACTCTATTTACGACGTTTTTCATGCTAACATTTAAAGTCAAGCCCTTTAACTGCTCACTTCCGGTATCTTTTAGACACTTCTAGAGATGATTAAACAGCTGTATCATGACTTTTAATGGCTCTAGAAACAAGCTAAAAACTGTTTTCGAGGCTTGACTAAAGAACTGGGTTCCCCCACCAACTTGGCGATAATAGTTTAAGTATGTCTCCTAACATTTTGTCCTGATCTCATTGTGTCCAAACAATCTGTATCTATATTATATTTATATGATATTTGCATCCAAATCTCCTTGTGTAACTCTTTTCTTATATATTAAAAGTGCGCAATGCTGAAAAAATTAGATATAACAAACCATTAATAGTTCACTATGGCTGATTTTTAATAATTTGGAGCTGTTGTGTTTGTAAACTGTTAAGGGTTTAATTGCCAATAAATTATAAATGTCTGGTTTTCAAGTCGGTTTCGTTAATTAAGTAAGAGTATATAATTCTATTACGATGGCGTACTGTGCATTAATTAAAGTCACCAGAAAAAGCAAGAAATACAATGTTTGGAGGGATTACCTTTGTGTTTTAGTAAATATCGTCAATATTTTCTCCAAATTTGCCAAGGGGAAGCCAATTCTTAAGTAGTCCCGTTTTCGAAAACTAAAGAACTGATCTTTAACACAAACGAATACATTTTTTCGATATTTTTCACGAAAATCGCTATTTGAACGTGGTTGGTTACCTTAAACTACGTCAACCGGCGTATTCTCGTGACTAGTAATTAAAGCTTCTGATTGGTTAGTCCATATAACTGTAAAATCGAGATGTACGTAGTTTTCGGACAGATAACAGTGAGAGAAGTTGCCTCAGTAAACTCTGTTCGTTTTTATCCTAAGATTTCTTTGTTTAGCAATGTTTTGGCCCTGGCCTCATGACTGCATCAGATTTAAGATGGATGCTCTTCCTTTTTTAATGGGACAAATTATTGATTACATATATGTGTATTTATGCATACACACATAAATAAGTTAAATATTACGTCAGTTTAATCTATACAATAAAAATATGAAGCATCATCTTCAGAGCAAAACCGGGTACTTCAATTGGTACCCAATGAAAGCAACATATTTTAATATTACCTTAAACAAAAAGGGTTTTGAAAGCCTAAATAATATGAAAAGGATTATCTGTTGCCATAAAATGGGCTGTAATATCTGTGTTAGTGACATATTCCAGAAATTTTATTTTCTGGAAAACCATAGGTTCCTAAATTTATTTTGTTATAAAAACTTTGCAAAGATTTTTCAGATATCCCATAACATAATTACACAACTTTATAGACGATTACGTCATTCTGATTTCTATAAAAGTAAAAGTTATTAGAAGAGAAATTCATTCATGTTTTAAAAATAGTTCATGCCTTAAATTATATCACACGGAACTAATGTTTTGGTACAACTTTGATATACCCCCCTAAAAATTACGCTCCAAATCTGGCACTCCCTACGGACTTTTTTGGGTTGCTGTTTCTTATTTTGATGTTGCCAATTTAGGTTTTTTCAGCTTTTGGGTTTTTGCTGTTGCCAAATTTAGTATTTTCTTGTATCTTGTACCATTTTTTGTTTTTTTTTTAAGTTTTGTGGCAACAATTTTTGGATTTCATATATGTTTTACCGCCATTTTATTCATTCGCCATTTCTTTGTGAAGTGATCAAGCGGATTTCTGACTTGCTGTATTTTGCTGCAAATCTGGTTGTATTTTCCAATTATATTTTTTTTCTGTTAATTATTTTTATCTTTAACTTTCAATATGCCTTCGATGTACATGTTTCGTAAAACATGTTTAGCGGCTAATGTTGATTGTTGCAATAAATTTATTGAAATTTCTGCTGGGGTAAATTAGGAGGAATTCAAAATTTCTGTATAAATAATTCTTTTTATTAGATTACCGACACGTATTTTCAATTGTATTTGTTAAAATTTTTGTGTAAATAGCATATAATATGTTATTCAGTGTCACTTATTTGTATTTTTTATGTATTCTTTTTTTTTTTGTATTTAATGATTCCCTATTTTTTATGTATTAATTATTTGTATTTAGCGAGAATCCATCTTGGCGAGAAAAAAAGGCTCCAAAAAGAGGTATTTTGCTTGGCGAGAAAAAAAGTCGCCAAATTTCCGATTTGGGAGATATATCAAAGTAGTTCCTTAAAACTTTGGTAATTAGTAGGTAGTTAGTAAGGAGTGTTTGGTAGTAGTTCCTTTAAACTTTTAAAGTAGTTCCTTAAAACTTTCCAAAGATTTTTCAGCTATCCCATTACATAAAATCACAACTTTATAGACGATTACGTCATTCTGATTTCTATAAAAGTGAAAATTATTAAAAGAGAAATTCAGTCATGTTTTATAAATAGTTCATGCCTTAAATTTTTATTACACGGAACTAATGTTTTAAACTGATGCCATTTTCAACAATCATTTCCTCTGATCCAGGTGTTGTGCTCTTACACCTACTTTCCTTTTCAGAATGTTTTGATTGTTGATTTTGATTGTTATATGACAGTTAATTTATTAAAAAATTAACTGTCATACTGGGGTACTGTATTTTAAACCAAACCAAATTTATATTGTTAAGTATTACCAATTCCTAAGGCACACCTCAAAAGTTAAAAATTTAATGATTTAATTACTGCCGTAATTGCTTAATCCATTATTGCTTTTGTATTTTAAAAAAACTAAACCGAGAAGTGTTATTTAAGACAGTTATTCTTTCGCCCAGTTCCTAATAATATATATCACCTCAGAGCTATTGAATGTAAGATGTGTAAAACATTAAAAAAAAATACATAATCAAAAAAAGCTGCTTAAATTTTGCTTTTATGTTACAGAGATATTTTATTTTAATAGGTCTACTTAAGAATTAAGTTCCCCTTGGCAAGTTTGGAGAAATTATTGCCGATATTTACTAAAACACAATGGTAATCGGGACTACTTAAGAATTGGGTTCCCCTTGGCAAATTTGGCGAAAATGTTGGCGATATTTACTAAAACACAAAGTTAAGCCATCTAAACATTGTATTTCTTGCTTTTTCTGACGATTTTAATTAATCCACAGCGTGCCATCGTAATAGAATTATATACTCTTACTTAATTAAAGAAAACGACTTGAAAAGCTGAAATTTTATTTATGGGTAATTAATCCCTTAACAGTTTACAAAGCTCCAAATTATTAAAAATCAGCCATAGTGAACCATTAATTGTTTGTTATATCTAACTTTTTTAAGCATTGCGCTCTTCTAATATATAAGAAAAGAGTTACACAAGGAGAGTTGGATGCAAATATCATATAAATTATAATAGATACAGATTGTTTGGACACGGTGAGATCAGGAGAAAATTATAGTTAATAATAAGATAATAGTTAAAATAGAGATTAATAGTTAAAATAGAGAAGTATGTTAGGCGACCATACTTACACCATTATCGCCAAGTTGGCGGGGTGGGGTGGGGGAACCCAGTTCTTTAGTCAAGCCTGGTAATCCATCCAAATATTCTATGTCTTGCTTTTTCTGTCGACTTTAATTGATGCACAGTGTGCCATCGTAATAGAATTATATACTCTTACTTAATTAAAGCAAACGTCTTGAAAACCGGACATTTATATTTATAGGTAATTAATCCCTTAACAGTTTACAAAGGCAACAGCTCTTAATTATTAAAAATCAGCCAGAGTGAATCATTAGTGATTTGTTATATCTAATTTTTTAAGCATTGCGCTCTTTTAATATATAAGAAAAGAGTTACACAAGGAGAGTTGGATGCAAATATCATATAAATTATAATAGATACAGATTGTTTGGACACGGTGAGATCAGGAGAAAATTATAGTTAATAATAAGATAATAGTTAAAATAGAGATTAATAGTTAAAATAGAGAAGTATGTTAGGCGACCATACTTACACCATTATCGCCAAGTTGGCGGTGGGGGAACCCAGTTCTTTAGTCAAGCCTGGTAATCCATCCAAACTGTATTTCTTGCTTTTTCTAGTGACTTTAATTAATACACAGTGCGCCATCGTAATAGAATTATATACTCTTACTTAATTAAAGAAAATGTCTTGAAAACCGGACATTTATAGTTATGGGTAATTAATCCCTTAACAGTTTACAAATGCAACAGCTCCTAATTATTAAAAATCAACCATGGTGATCCATTATTGGTTTGTTATATCTAATTTTTTAAGCATTGCGCAATTTTAATATATAAGAAAAGAGTTACACAAGAAAAATTGGATGCAAACATCATATAAATTATCATATAGATACAGATTGTTTGGACATGGTGAAATCAGGAGAAAATGTTAGGCGACCATACTTAAACCATTATCGCCACGTTGGCGGGGGAACCCAGTTCTTTAGTGAAGCTATTTTAATCCTTGACAAAATTTGTATATGATAATTTAAACACTTTCAAAACAAATGACGAATAAATAATTTAATAATAAAATTTATTTGCCGTCTTTAATCACAATAGTATTATTTTTTCAAAATGCTTGAAAATAAAATTTACACGTCGTTTACAGACAACTCTTCGCTCAGTGCTTAATATATATTTTTAATTAGACCGACTTTAAGAAAAATGGTGATGTAAGAAAGGTTTTAAAAAATGTATAATCTTCTTAAAATATAACAGACATTACACTTGAAGTTTGCATTCCCTCAACGAAAGCTTATTTCAATTAACACACTGACCAATACATTTCGGTTCATTTCTAACCACTGACACCATTTCACCGCCTAAGTTTTAAAAATAATGAAAGGAAAATGGAAGAGTCTAAATAACATCAAAACACGATTACACACTTGATGAATTAGAGCGTATAAAAAATAAATAGACTTAATCATGGTGAACAGTTAGTAGAACGTGCGAAAAAGATAAATGGTATCACTGAGCTTTTAAATCTGTGAATCTCTAAAACACAAGTTTAACTCTATGTTTCAAAGACATAATACATAACAACTATTAATAAATATCTGCAAATGTATCTGTGTATATATTTATAGTAAAACAAACAGGGAATAATTGTAAGACTCGATTTAAAAGCATTGTTTTTTCCGTAACATATTTTTTTTATTTTCAGCCATTAATTTGGTCAAATTAAATTCTTTTTATTGCTGATTATAGTACGTATTTGTAGTTACTATTCTTCCTTATAAAGTAAAGAAATTATTTCTATCATGAAAAATTCCAATGTTCAGTCATTCTGACCTTCCTGAGTCAATTTTGACTAGTTTCAGTTTAACATCTAACGTACATACAAGGAAATTTCAAGACCTGAAAAATGATGGGGCAACTGGATTGTATGGGCCGAGCCCTCTAATCCAGAGTACATAATACATAACAGAAACTATTAATAAATTTCTGCAAATGTATCTGTATATATATTTATAGTAAAACAAACGCCTGAATTGTAACACTCGATTAAAAGGCATTGTTTTTCCGTAACATATTTTTTTTTTCATTTTCAGCCAGTAATTTGGTCAAATTAAATTCTTTTTATTGCTGACTGCAGTACGTCTTTGTAGTTACTATTCTTCCTTATAAAGTAAAGAAATTATTTCTATCATGAAAAATTCCAATGTTCAGTCATTTTGACCTGCCTGAGTCAATTTTGACTAGTTTCAGTTTAACGTCTCTAACGTACGTACAAGGAAATTTCAAGACCTTCAAGATGATGGGAAACTGGATTCTATGGGCCGAGCCCTCTAATCCAGAGTACATAATACATAACAGAAACTATTAATAAATGTCCGCAAATGTATCTGTGTATATATTTATAGTAAAACAAACTCCTGAATTTTAACACTCGATTAAAAGGCATTGTTTTTCCGTAACATATTTTTTTTTTCATTTTCAGCCAGTAATTTGGTCAAATTAAATTCTTTTTATTGCTGACTGCAGTACGTCTTTGTAGTTACTATTCTTCCTTATAAAGTAAAGAAATTATTTCTATCATGAAAAATTCCAATGTTCAGTCATTTTGACCTGCCTGAGTCAATTTTGACTAGTTTCAGTTTAACGTCTCTAACGTAAGTACAAGGAAATTTCAAGACCTTCAAGATGATGGGGCAACTGGATTCTATGGGCCGAGCCCTCTAATCCAGAGTACATAATACATAACAGAAACTATTAATAAATGTCCGCAAATGTATCTGTGTATATATTTATAGTAAAACAAAAGCCTGAATTGTAACACTCGATTAAAAGGCATTGTTTTTCCGTAATATATATTTTTTTTTCATTTTCAGCTAGTAATTTGGTCAAATTAAATTATTTTTTTTGTTGACTGCAATAAGTCTTTGTAGTTACTATTCTTTCTTATAAAATAAAGACATTATTTCTATCATGAAATATTCCAATGTTCAGTCATTTTGACTAGTTTCAGTTTAACGTCTCTAACTTACGCACAAGGAAATTTCAAGACCTTCAAGATGATGGGGCAACTGGATTCTATGGGCCGAGCCCTCTAATCCAGAGTTTTCTAACAGTAAGCATAGAAAAGGAAGAAACGAGCAGAATACAGTGGACTCCGCTTAATATGATCGCGGTTATTGTTATCAATTGCTTATTGTTATCAAAATCACTTGGTCCCGATTTTCTCTATTCATATATATGTTAAAATTATCGCTTTAGGTAATCGCTACATCGGTTAATGTTATCAGTTTTCGAACCTCATTTTAACTGGCATAGGGATATTCACAATACATTCAATAGGAACTCATTCTTTTCTTTCCATTAGCTGTTGTTTGAATTGCTGAGAATTCTCCTCTTCAACCTAGGGAAATGGGGAGTGGAGAATTACAGGTCCCTGGAATTTTTCAGAAATACGCACACCCTGCTGGTGGCCAATGGTTGTCAGATAAGCAGAATGCAACACGTTATTATCGGAACTGAGAAGGAGCGTATTCACATTTTATGCCTTGCTCGCTTACATGCAGCTTGTCGATATGAAAGCCAGAAAGCGAAAGGATTTAACATTAAAACAAAAGATTGAAATTTGAAATCGTTATGACAGTTGATTGTGATTACGAACAATTTATCAATGTGCTTCTTAAAAAAATTGTAGACAGTCAACAATTGATCAGTTTTTTTAATTATGTATACAATTCTTATTTTTCAAAGGACAATATACAGTACATAAATATATTTTTCATTTTGTATTGAAATTTAGTACTTGTGAATTATAGGAGGGGAAATTTATCTAATTTTGAATATCGTTTATTGTTAACAATCGGCTATTGTTATCAAAATCACGGTGTACCAGACTGATCACATTAAGCGGTTGGTTGGTTGGTTGGTTGATTGAAGTTTAATGGCGCTAAATCCTCTAGGGACAAACTGCTCCAAACAAGATGTGGCAATAAACTAAAGACGAAATTTAGATAAAAAAAATTTTTGACAAAATATAAAATGAAAAGGTTCTAAAACGGATTAAAGTAACAATAAAAATATAACATTCAACAGAAAACACGAATAAAGATTGAGTTATATACAAATTAACAAAAATTGGAAATTGAGTGAAAATTTAACAATTTAAGTTATAAAATAATTAAAAAATTAAGAAAAAAATTTTTAAAAAATGGAAAATTGAAAGATTCGAAATTGAAAATTAGAAAATTGAAAAACAATCAAAAATCATATTTCGGTATAAAAACCAGTACTGCGAAGAAAGGGGAACAAGTTTGGATGTGGAGTTTCCCCAATGATTAAATTAACATTAGGAATCGATTACCAAAAAATTTTATATACATTGATTTACAACAAACACAGGATGTTAAAATATGTGCGACTGTGTAAGGAGTCTTGCAATATCACATTAAGCGGAGTCCACTGTATAAACTAAAAAGATGAAAGGAATAGATAGTAGAGGGGGAAAACGAGTACATGACACAAAAATCTAGAGAGTAGAGAGTTTATGAATAGAAAATACAAAAAATTTTGCAGCCAGGGACATCCGTACTCTGTAGCGACGAAAGATGCAATGGTACTTTTGGGAATCTGAGAGATTCACTCGAAACTGGGAGAGCCAAACAAGGAAACTTAAACTTTAAAACTTTAATTATCTATTTTTACCATCGCTGAATGAATAGTGACTAGTTAAATAAGGTTAAATGAAAGATCTTTATCAGTGTACGAACGTATGCATCTTCTTAAACTTATCTGAGATTTAGCCTATTATTATGTTGAATACTCGCAAAATTACCGTTTAACTAAGCATTATTTTATCACCAGTTCCTATAACAGACTCAGAGTGAATTGTACATTAAAACTGGGCTATAAAAAATCCATAAAGGAAAAAGGGTAAGTAAATATCTTCCTCTTCTTTTTTTTATTTTAAATATCCATTTTAACTATCCCTGGATGAATAGTGACTAGTCAAATAAGTTTGAATGTAAGATCTTTATCAGTGTAAGAACATCTACATGTTCGCACACTAATTTATGATCTATCCTATTATTACATTTAATGCTCGCAAAATGACGTTTTACTAAATATTTGTTTATCCTCTTGTTCCATAACAGACTGGGGGTTTATTGTAGATTAAAACTGGGCTATAAAAGGATTGATAAGGAAGAAAGGGTGAATAAATATTTTCTGTTACTTAAATATTTGACCCTGTTGCCCACTTACATAAAAAAGTTGAAGAATAAAAATAATTTAGTGAGCTGTTCTACTTAAAATAGCATTCTACATTTTGTAGAAAAATAATTTGTTCAGTATGATCCCATTACCTAAAATTCAAGGAACACCAAGACAGGCTTGAATGTTTGTAGCTTACAAAAACGAACAGTGCATTTGGTGACAAATCTTAAATTGTAACTTAACTTAAGATTATTAATTTTTATTATGAACAGCATTTCAAAAAAATATTAGTAGTTAAAAGACAAAAATCAAATACAAATAAAATGTTTTGTTTTTGTATAACTTCTACAAATCATCGAACAATAGCCGAATGTTAGAGTATACCGGAGTTCTGGGGTTCAAATCCCGCTGCTAGCAAGGTTGTTCGTAACCGTTCGGAATCGATTTTAAGCAGTAGGTCCCGGTATCATCAGCCCTCGAGAGCGAAACAGTAGATCGTAGCCCTCTAAACCAAACCAAACTGTTCAGCAAATCTGCAACATCGACTTTTCAATCTTGTACTACCAACTATTATCGAGAATTTAAACAAATTTGAAACCATACATAAAGCCGAAATGTGTAAAAGGGGTCAAATATGTAGCCTAGATAGATAAAAGGTGTTATTATAGACAAAAGTCAGTTAGTTGGTTTGGTTTGGAGCACTACGGTCTACTGTATCGCACACGAGGTCTAGTGAGACCGGGACCAACTGCTTAAAGCCGATTCCGAACGGCTACGAACAACCGTGCTAGCACTTCCCTCTCAATTCTGCAAAGAATCAAACTCCCGCCTATAAAACTATTTCACACATTTGATTATTTTATAAATGCCTTATTGCGTTAAATCTTTAAAGTAAAATGTTTATAGAGTTTCCTTTATTTATATACTGGCTCCCAGCCTCTCTCCAAACCTAACATGTCGATTCACTCCAATAAAACCAATGACTTCAGCGAGATTGCCGAGTAAATTTTCGCCCTCCTAGCTACATTCCTTAAGATTACCAAATTGTAATTTTATTTTGCTAAAAATTCTGCCATTGAATCTTCTAGTATAAACCTAAATAGCATTTTATAGTTTGAAAATTTAGCTTTATACATATACATATATATATGCAATCACCAATACCCTTCACGGTGTCGCGAGCTCGAGATTGATTTGACTGTCTTTAGTTTTCCAGCGATTGGCAACACAGAAAGAAATTGTAAGGAAGTTGAAAACAAAATGGAGCGGGGGTTGTTGCCGACGATGTCGAATACAATTATTTTTGAAGAATAAAAGCCTGTAGAATCAAAATTGACCCAACTTTCTGGTTTATTACTTCGAAATACATATATGTGTGTATACGTCATGTGAATAAAATTTACAAAAAACTCTCACAAAGACATGTCATTTAGAGAACCAAATAATTTTAGAATAAATTTACTATTGAATGTATCGCGATATCAATAAAATTAAGCTTAACATTACGTTTGCACAAGCCGGACCCTGTCCAGGGTGGCAAATTGCATAAGGGCGGCATTTCGACTAAAACTCGTAGAATACTTTCTTTATTGAGGAACAAAATTATATAAGAATATTTTCAAAGTATAACTTTTATTGCTTGCAGAAATGAAACATAATTTTTTAATATTATTTTCAATAGATTTAATAGTGTTGATTTGGTTTGGAACGCTACCATCTACTGTTTTGCTATGCGTGGGCTGAGACAAAACCTCTCGACGAAGCCAATTTCGAATGGCTGCGAACATCCATGCCATAGATTTAATTAAAATGGTAATTATTGCGAATGAAATGTGTCCCTACAAGTATGTCTTTGAAAAAATAAAAAGAAAGAATTATTGCATTGCGTAACAATCTGTTGTAACATGTATATGACGAAACATGGTTATACGTGTTCCTTTTGACAGGATTTTCACTACCCTATTTTGAAAAGAAAAATGGCGATTCTATTGCTTTATTTGAGATAATACTAATTTAAGAAGGACAAGTGCTTACAAAACTGAGTATTCCGTTTGTGCAATGCATGGTAATAAGAAAAAAATAATCGATTTTCTGAGATTTTTGATATGAGTAAAATAAATATATATTTTATGTTTATACACTGTTTTCCTATAAGATGGCATCCTATGAGAGATTTTAATAGTAATTTGTAAATCAGGGGTGGTATTTTACATATTTTTTATTTCCGGTGCGCAAAACTGCTGGATCCAGACTTGCCAGTGACTCCCTTGACAGTCAAATCGTTAAATTTTGGAGCCTTTATCAGATTCAGGACCGCTACCATCTACTGTTTTGCTATACATGGGCTAATGAGACAGAACCTACTCTTTAAAGCCAATTCCGGACGGCTGCGAACATCCATGCCATCTGAAGGATTCAAACCGCGAAACCCAAAGCCGAAGAGCAGCACCTTACCACTCGCCTATTGTCCTGCTCGATTTGATTAAAATGCTAATTATTGCAAGTTAAATGTGCCACTACAAGCTATGTCTTTAAAAAAATAAAAAAATAAGAATTATTGCACTGCGTAACAATCTGTCGTAACATGTATATGACGAAACAGGGGTAGGCATGTTTCTCTCGACAGGATTTTCACCACTTAATTTTGAAAAGAAAAATGGCAATTCTATGGCTTTATTTGAGATAATACTAATTTAAGAGGAACCAGTGCTTACAAAACTGAGTATTCCGTTTGTGCCATGCATGGTAATAAGAAAAAAATAATCAATTTTGTGAGATTTTTGATATGAGTAAAATAAATATATATTTTATGTTTATACACTGCTTTCCTATAATTTGACATCCTATGAGAAATTTTAATTGTAATTTGTAGCTTAGGGGCTGTATTTTACATTTTATTTTTATTTCCGGGGCGTCAAAACTGCTGGATCCGGACCTTGCTAGTGACTCCCTTGGTAGTCAAAGCGTTAAATTTTGGAGTCTCGTATCAGGTTAGAATCGCTGCCATCTACTGTATTGCTTGCTATACGTGGGCTCATTAGACATAACCTACTCTTTAGAAGAAACTCCATATGGCTGCGAACTCCATGCCATCTGCAGGATTCGAACCCACGAACACCCAATACCGAAAAGCAGCAACCTACAACTCGGCTATTGTCCTGCTCGATTTGATTAAAATGCTAATTATTGCACTACAAGCTATAAAAAATATAAAAAGAAGAAGTATTTCACTGTGCAACAATCTGTTGTAACATGTATATGTCGAAACATGGGTAGGCATGTTTCTTTTGACAGGATTAATAGTAATTTGTAGCTTGGGGGCTGTATTTTACATTTATTTTAATTCCGTGGCGGCAAAACTGCTGACTCCCTTGGCAGTCTACGCGTTAAATTCTGGAGCCTCTCATCAGGTTCAGGTGAGTTTAAATGTCCAGAGAGTTAAATGTCTGAAAGTGTCCAAAATCTGAAGATTGCGGAATAGGGCAATTTCATTCCTTTTCGGAAGCATCTGTTCCTCACATCTTCTAACTCGAGAGATGATCACCCATCTCAATTTGAACACAGCAAACGTTGTTGTCGAAATCATTTCCTTTTGTTACACCGAACCCAGAGAGTCACGCTAAAGTGGATACCTGCGAAGGTACTCAAGACAGCATCCATCAAGGCGCAAATCACCTGCAAGCGAACACGTTCAGAAAATAAGAGTTTTGTCCTTGGGAGCAACGCGTGACCAAACATGAGCGCTCCGTTGATTTTTGGCGATTCAGTAAATCCCCGAGGGAAGCCGGAATAATAAAAGCAGTGAATCATGACGATGACGTTTTTCTCTTCGTCATAGCTCCATGCGAGTCGGGTCTCTCTCCTCTATCTCAGAGGATCATCTCGTCGCGTCGATTTTCTTGCCCAGACTGCGAGGATAAAAGAAAAGGAGGGAAAATTCTGGTCGAGCGTTTTTCCCTAAAACACCTCCGGAAGAAAGCATTTCGTGGAGGAGTGATGTAGAATTTTTTTCTCTGTTATTGCTCAGAAAATGACTTTCTCTTAGTAAGTGGAAATGAACACAAAGCATAAAAAAGAGCATCAAGTGTTTGAGTATCGGTTTAATGATCTATTATAAAGTTTCTTTTTTTTTTTTTTTTTTCAAAAAGAAAGAGACACTTCCCATCTCAGAATAACGATGAATCACGGTAATAAATTTTATTGTTCATTTAAATCAGTAGTCTTCAAACTTTTAAGACTGACCAAGGCCGTAGCCAGAAATTGAAAATGATTTTCGGGGAGACCAAAGAGGAAAGACATAGTTATTTGTGAATAATACTTCAATAAAGCAAAATTAAGGAATTGAAGCATGGATGAGATATGACAATTATCCATTTTTAACTCAAATAATTAAAAAGATTTGATGACATTGTTATCTTCCTAATGAGAAAAGGCAAAATATAGCAGAATATAGAGAAAATGTATATTCTGCCAGCGGCTCGACAAAACTTTTTATAGCCAAAATGTGTGTGTGTGTGTGTGTTTTAGGAACATGTGCTTATACAGGTAGTCAGATGGCACCTACACTCATGTGGGACATTCTCTTTTGACGAAATGGTCTTCTAGAATTTCGGGAGGGGACCGGTCCACCAAATCCTAACACCTTCCCTATGGTCTTGAGACTGACAGAATCTTTGGAACCATAATCTTCTGGCTGATCACCTTTCTCCAAAGATAACTATAAGTTAGATTTTAGATACATTATGCAGGTGCTAGTAGCAGTAATGAAAATAGAAAAAAGGCGAAACAGCTGAACTCAAAATTTGCTTAATGCTATTTTGTAACAGAACTTTTTTACCGTTCACCATCTAAGAGTGATCTGGAGAAACTATCGTCAGTCGACTTCCAATAACGACTAGGATAGGTTTTCCAATGTTATGTCTAGGACTATAATGTAAATTTAATAGTTGTCTCTATGTTTAAATGTTTAAGTGTTGTCTTGTAGCTGTTCTGTACTCTTTAAGAATATGCTAATAAATGAGACGAGATCTACCCGGTATTCGTGTTTACTGAAGGACGGTTACAATTTTATTTACACTGGTGTGATAAACCAAAGTAACAGGTGGGTTTTTTGACATAACTCCACAAGAAATCATCTGAGAGACATGAAATTCAGAAATGAGGGAGAGTATTAGTTACGTAAAATATCGGAGCTGAAAAAGGATGAAATCAAACAAAAACAAGCTTTATTGTAGCGTGTTTCATAGTAGCGTGACTCATGGTTGTCTATCCAGAAGGAAGAGCAAGAAGCAGATGTTCCTTAATATGGAATATACCCTCCCCTAACTGCAATGGTTACTTCGCACTATCTCCGCATACTCAGAACCAGCTGGTCCAACATTTCTTGCGGTAGGAGTACCCATTCCGCAATCAGCATCTGAGTTGTTGGATGTTCTCCGAAGGATGTAAGAGTGCTGCAATGCATCTCCACAAAGCATCCCACACATGATCGAGGGGATTTACTCTGACTAATCCATTCGAGTGATATCTTTACTTTGCAGCAGCTCCTCAACAGCAACATAATACTCTCCCTCATTTCTGAATTTCATGTTTCTGATATGATTTCTCGTGAAGTTATTGCAAAAAACCCACTGTTGCTTTGCACACCATAACAGCATAACTCGTGCTGATTTTACCAACTCTTTCATTTAGTTAAGTGACTGAGATAAGCTTGCAATTTTATATATGTGTATTTGTTTAATATATCAAAATTATTACACCTAACATATCTAACTAAAATTCCCCTTTTACCCGTTCTCATTCTTTCATACCTAATTTTCCAGCCATATAATGTCTTATTTAAAGGAGTATTCGCCGACTTAAATTCTTTTTACCCATCTCCAAAAACAACGCTAGATTAAATGCTAATTTTCAGTCCACAATCCACATTTCCAGCTGTCTGAAGAAAACAGTTCACTCCACCAATATCTAAATTGCTGCATAACGCTGACTAAGCTGTTTGTCTCATGGGGAAAAAATCCGCTTGATCATTTGATGTTGGGCGAAATTTGTTATAGAAGTGATTTTTCGTGATCATTCGAAGAAAAGCTATTGTCCTGTAAAGCCGTTCATTTTTAGTTTAAATAAACTACAAAGTTCTACTACGCTGCTTCTTTTTAATGGAGCCACGACTAAAAATTACGTAGGTTTGCTCATTCCCAGTAAGCCTGGGCCATTCAAAATAATAGGGGCAAAATTTTGTGTAACGGCGAGTATATTGTCGCCCGGTTACATATTAGTATAAATTACACACACATATATACACACACACACACACACACACACACACACACACACACATATATATATATATATATATATATATATATATATATATATATTCGAAATCTAGCTCCGTAGGTATTATCTGCAGCTGTATTTCCTATTGTGGATTAAGTTTCTTGCGATATTTCGTTTTTGTTGCCACTTACGTTGAAAAAAATTTTCCCACAAGTACTATGTTGTTCTAAATGACATGAAAATAGGAATGGCTATGCTAGTAACAGAAATTACCAGCACAGCCATCGTCAGAATGTTAGAGCACAGACCTTGTTGTATTACGGTCCTGACTGATAGATGGCCCAGTGAGTAGGAAGCTAATCTCTTCGATTCAGAGTTCGCGTGTTCGAATCGCACTGACGGCATAAATGTTCGTAGCCTTTCGGAATTAGCTTAAAGCATTAAGTTACTCTCTCATTAGCCCTAGTATAACAAAACAATAGACCATAGCTCTCCAAACCAAACCGTAAAGGCCAAGATAGTTGTAGGTAGCTTCTCAATTTATTATATATAGCTGCATTTCATGATGTATTTGTTTACACCTTTTTAAATTAACTCGCACCTAATTTCAAGACCAATGCACTATAGACATGCTGTGTCCTCCCCCCCCCCGAAAAAAAAGCTTCAAAATACCCAATTTGTTTCCAAATGGCTGTTTAGAGATCATAATCTTGTTGGAAAAGACATGTTCGTATGTGGCTATCTCAAATGTAGATCTGTACTGGTAGGTTCTGCTACCAGTAATAGCTATGAGCAGAATGCTAGAGCATAACAAGAAAGTAAAACTGTTACTGACAGTTCCGAAACAGGATTTCACAGATGTGAAGATAATTCCATGGAGATGAGTGGTTTTAATATACAGCTACAGTTTATAATGAATTTGCTTGCCTTTTTTAAAAAACACTGATGACAGCTCAGGGTTTCGTGGAATCTACCTGAATGCAAACGACGGCACGCATTTGAAGATTACTGATTTAAATTAACAAAATTTGATTAATCATAAAAGAATCTTTTGATTCTTCATCAATGTGTTTAAAATAACTACATACTTACTTTCGTTAACAGCATGAAATTTGTCCTCGTTTTCCTGATAATTAAAAAAAATCACATAATAATTATAGGAACACGATTTTTTCTGTCCCTTTCTTGGTGTAGTACTGATACCCAAAGTTTCATTTTAAACTTAGGTTTCATATGACAAAGTCAAAAATTCCGTTTTCGTGTTCTGAATTAAATTTTGTTTTTTCCTACTGAGTTCCTTGAAAAACTTTTCTAATATTATGTAGTTAAGTTATAAGTTTGTTATTCCAATGTAAACTTTACCATCGACCGGCATACGCATGAAATTAGATCTTGATTAATTTTTAAGGCAATAGGGACGTCAAATATTTTTAAAGATTCGGTTTCTCATTTGTATCAAAGAATAAAACAAAAATAAAAGTATACTAAAACTATTTTAAAAGTAGTTTTTTCATTTTAAAATTGTTTTTACTTTTAAAAATTACTTTAATTTTTTCCATATACTGAGGCTGTTTGCACATTTTTTAGATGATTTTGGTTAGCGGTATTAAAAATCTTTTATTGCAAAATAAATAACTGTGAAATTGTTCTATGTTTTTAAAAGTCAAAATTATGGTCTGCGGCTTGAGAGGTTTGTTTTTATTCAAAATGGCGTTTTTAACGAAGCAGTGGTTCGAAGGCTATATTTATGCTCTTTCCGAAGAGAAGTATTCATATTCCGTTATCCAAAAACAATGTGAGAGTCATGGTTTTGTGATATCTAAAGCGTCGATAGGTAATAGCGTCAAAAAGAAAGGGAAAAAAGTCAAATTGGAGCCTCAAGTGGGACAAAAATTCCAAACAAGTATCCAAGGAAAAAACGAACATCTTCGACTATTGCAAAGGTACGTTGTTTAATGTTTAAAAAAATTCCCCTAGTCAAAGGACAGTCGAAAAATCTGTAAAATGCTCAGTGTCCACTCTAAACAAAATGATAAATGTTGATTCTTAAGAAAGCGAAAAAACGCAATATGCATCATCTTTCTCTAAAGCATATCGCTAAACGCAGGACACGCTGCACAATAGATGAATTATGGGTGCATTTAAATGATTGCATGAAGAATAAATAATAGATGAAGAACCATTTATTATCATAAAAGGGAAGAAAAATTTAAGCATATGGTCAAAAGAAGTTTTTTTAAGGGATTCATGATTGTTTCTGGTTTTTCATATAATGGCAAGTTAAAAATAAAGGGAGTTGGAAAAAATGTCAAGATTAACTCCAAATACTATCAGGAACATATTCTATCGCCAATTTTTCTCAAAGAAATACCATCGCTTTACCCGCATTGCCATCAACCTGTGGAACTCCATAAGACAAAGCTAGCAGTCACACATCAAAATCCACTGTAAATTTCATAAAAGAAATGGAACAAAAAAACCGGTATCAAGGCCATACCCTTCACTGATATCCTATTAAATCTCCCGATGTATCACCTA
>CM063508.1:117911082-118011082 GCA_032207245.1 Pardosa pseudoannulata
CAAATATAGTTTTTAAATTTCAAATGGTGGAAACTTAAGAATTGACTAGAGACGATGTACACCTTTGCGCCAGCCCTAAGTGTGCAATATTTTACCACTTTAAAAACAGTGTTGATTTACTTATTTCATCCAACATATACTAAATGTACATATACACCAAAATTCTTGTAAAATAAGATGCTTTAAAGTAAGCTGTTTTGAGATTTGTACGACATTCCATATATATCGATAAATCAAAACGTTATGTGGATGGTTCGTTTTGGTTAGTTTCGAGCGCTGCGGATAATATTTTTCAATTTAAACGGACTAATTTAGACCAGCTGCTTAAATCCTATCATAAACGGTTATGAGTATCCATGCCGTTCTCGGGACTCGTACCTCCGAACTCCATACCGAGAGGCAACACCCTACTCTTTTGGTTGTCGTTCAAATTTTAAGTAGAAGTTAAGTAAGATTATCAAACCGACGTCGCTATAAAAATGTTCGGAGTGAAATAAACTGACAAAGAGCGAACTTAGATTAATTTTCCTGTTTAATAGGCATTGTTAAGTGAAAATGTTATTCAATTTTGAAACGACAAAATGCAGTATTGCTGACACAAGCATTATTTTACTTATTTTTAAAGGTGAAAAAAATTTTTAATTTCAAAGTTTTTGAGAAACATTATAGTATGCTCTTTTTTAAAAGACTGATAATTAGATGGAGTCTATGTAATGAACTTCTAATTCTTTTATTTACGTACATTTTACTAAGCATTTTCTTCCTCGAATGTACTACAGATTACTTTCAGCATATGTTACTTCAATTTTTCAATTTTATCGTTTAAATCTAAATTTAAATATGTTTAACTTTTAATATCTTTAAAAAATAACAAAAATAGGTATTATTTAAATAAACGTTGTTTTATATTTTTTAAAGACGAAATATATTTTTTAAGCTCAAATTGTTTGAAAAACAATTTTTTATAATTTCTCAATTACAAATAATGAGTCCGAGACACAAACTTTACGTACATTTTAATAGGTTTGGTTTGGTTTGGTTTTGGAGCGCTACGGTCTACTTTTTGCAACACGGGGGCTAATGAGACCGGGACCTACTGCTTAAAGCCGATTCCGAACGGCTACGAACATCCATGCCATAGTGGGATTCGAACCCACGAACTCCGGTTCCGAAGGCCAGCACCCTAACCATTCGGCCACATTTTAATAGGAATACCCTTCCTCGAACACACGCTTATATTCCTTTCCATAAGTCTGATGCTTTAAAATTTTATTTTTAACAATTTTGATTTAAAAATTTAAGTACATCTAAATTACAATATGAATTCTCAAACGCAAAGCTCATTTCAAATATTTTTTTTTCACTTTTCAGAAAAAAAAATCTTATATTCATTTGCTTTGTCTGTCAAAATATTGCCTGAAAATCTGTAATGCTTATTAAAATAAAAGTTTTAGAAGAATCAAAAACTTATGTTTCTGTGGGATATTTTTTAACATATCATAAATACTGGGATACTTTTTAATATAACAAAACTTTTCGAACACACTATTCATAATAGCATGCAGCTGGATAATTTACAAAGTAAGATAGAAGGAAAGACTGGTGAGAGAATAGCGACTAGCAATGCAGGTAAATATAAAAAGTTTTCATTAAATTCTTTCAGTTTAAACTTTAAATATATTTTTCCCCAAAAATATGTACTATTAAAATCTTTTCTCCTCAAACAAATGTATTTTTACTTCAAAAATGTTTTAAATTGTGAATTTAAAATATAAAAAATAACGAGCTTAAATAAACATCAAACAAAATTATTTTTTAAGAAACATACATGTCTTTCTGTATTTATGAAATTTCCCGGGGCAAGGGAAGTATTCTCCTTGGCTCAGGCTTTGCTCAAACTCCTTGTTTAATTTTATGCTCCACCTTAAGTACATTTCATATAAAAGTATAATTAAAAATTTAGACAAAAGCAATGTGTAAATAATGAGTTACAAATTCATCAAATAAATACTTAATGCGTTTACAAATTGTTATATGGATTGGCAATTTCAAAATAATATTATCTAAAAAAATTAACTTAATTTGTAAAATTATTTTACTGATAATAATAACTTGAGATAAATACGATCCTAATCGCATAAACATGTGCTTAACACTTATGTTTAGTTATTACCAATCAAATAATAAATATTTCAATATGAATCTAAACGTACAGTTATCTTAGAATAGGTCTAACATTTCTTCCAACAATAAAGAACCATAGCAAATATAATCGCTGTAAATTTAAACAGAAATTATAACAGAATGATCACGATAAATCATTCACATTTTCTGTCAGCCACTATTAACACGAGCTAGACTACTGTTATCGTATGTTAAACGGATTAAGATTACAAAGAAGACTATGAAGTGACTCAAAGCTTTATCGGTTCTGTCATTCATTACTTAAAGCCCTCGAGATAAAACTAAAACAAATTGTTTAGGGGAAAAGATGACAGATGAGGGAAGAAGGAAGAGGCTCTGGGGATTTTTCTTCCCTGGCAGGAAGAGTTTCCTCGCGGTTGGAAACAAATTACTATTTCTACGGAGATACTCATATCAAATAGTCGTGAGGTAGTAGCATGCGAGGAAATCTTTGCGGTGCATAGGAAAGCACTCACCAGTAGCAGTTTTGATAACTATCTTAGTTCAATATGGAAAATATAATAAAAGATTTTCACTTAGCAGTAAAGCAAAATGATTGCGAAAAAGTTCAACAGTTTTTAAAAGAAGGTATAAATCCTGATGAACCAAATTGGAATAACAATGGAAGACCCGCGATTATCGAGGCGACTTATCAAGGATATACCAATATCGTGAAAGCCCTGCTTCAAGCCAATGCGAATCCTAATGTTCAAAACTTGTTGGGAGAAACAGCCCTGCATAATGCTTTCCATCCAAAAACTTTTTCGAAAGAACTGGTTACCATTCTTATGGATTACGGAGCAGATGTTAATATGAGAGAAAAGTTAAGCGGTTACACTGCAGTTCATGTAGCTGCGAAACTATGTGCATCAGCCATCAATAAATCTATCAGGAAAGACCTTTTGGAGATTCTTCGCCTCCTGTGCAAGAAAGCTGACGTTACCGTAACAAGCGCCAGAAAAGAAACACCAATGCATAGACTAGTATCTGGAAGTGTGGACTGGGCGGAACCTCTTCAGATTTTGATTGAATGCAATTTTGAACTCAATGCTCAAAACGATCGTGGTGAAACGAGCCTCATGTGCGCCGTCGACAAAGGCCACTGTACCATGGCAGAACTTTTGATCAAAAAAGGAGCCAGTATAAACATAAAGGACAGACATTCCCAAACAGCTCTTCACCATAGCGTGCAGAAGAATCTCGTGCGATTAGCTAAACTCCTTCTGGAAGCTAAATGCGACGTCAATGCAACAGACTTAAATGGTGATACAGCGCTTCACATCGCAGCAAGCAAAGGACTGGCAGAAATGGTCCAAGTTTTCCTTTCGAATCCGAAAGTAGATGTCAATATTCAAAACAACCGCGGTGCAACAGCTCTCCTTAGTGCAGTAGAAAGTGGCTTCACTAAAGTTGTTGAATTGCTCCTGGAAGGCTATTTAGATGCCGACAGTGAGAAATGTCTTTTGATGGCTTTAGACATGGCCGAGGAAGATTTTGTGCGACGATGGCATCCCGAAATATTTTCTATTCTCCAGGAAGCGTTAGAGCAGAGACGAGATCTTTGGGATGAAGGAGAAACGTCCCTTTAAACTCAATTAAATGGATTGTTCGTGCGTTTAATCTTTGTTATGCCTATTTCAAATCCACTGTAAGAGACTGTTAAATATTGCGTGTTACAGATCTAGTATAAAATTTATTTGAGATGTATATTGTAACGTATTAAATAATAGGACTCCAACAGAAAGGTAAGAAATATAATAATCATGTAATTTATCATATTTTTGTTAAATATCAATAAATTTATATGCAATAAGTTTTTAATTAAAATTTACATACAGACACTCCTGAATGACTATGAAGTAATATGGACTATTTTAGAGATCTAAAGTTTTTTTATCCTTTATCCCATGTCTTTTAAAATGATTTGACTAAATGAATGATTTAGAAAATTATATTTGATATTAAAAACACTAAATGATTTTAAAATATCTGCAAACTGAAAAACGATGTAACTATCAATTCTTTCCTAACTTAAAATATTCTCTTACCGGGAAATTATTTTCTTTGAAAAAAATTCGTATAAACTATAGAAAAAAATTATTCAATTTTGTCCAAAGTTCATAATTAAATATATCCAGGATAAAATATTGAATGTGATTAAAAAGAGGGATACATGATTATCAATCTAGTTATTTCTCCCATTCACAATTAAAATCGGTGAAGTTATCTCAATATAAATTTATTTTTATTTTCGTACTTCGTCATTTCGTATTTTCATGTTATTACTAAGTAACAAAGTTTTGGAGTATAATTTGTTTAAAAACAGCCAGAGAAGAGCAATTGTTATATTTAAATGCTCACAATTCTAATCAATGGAATTGTTTCCATTAAAATGTATTTTATTGCAAAATTTTGTATTTTATCATTATTATTAAGCAACAAAGTATCATTGCATAACTCTTTTTTAATGAATCAAATTTTTATACTTAACATTTTTTAAATTCACTCATCTTCTTAATTTTCATTTCACTTATTAAATTAATCTATTTTTAATATATTAATCTCTCCTGAAAACAATCTTCTTTTAAAAGATATGCGAGTCTTTGAGAAATAAATACGGTTAAGGCCATTTTTTGATGTTTTCAAATTTTTGGCAATTAAATGGAACAAATAATATTCCTTTTAGTTATTAAGAATTTATTGTTTGCTTCGATTACAATTATTGTTATATAGTCTAAAATTTTTAATAAACCCAAAAATTTAAAACTGAATATATTAAAAAAAATTTTAAAAAGAAATTCTGGATCGCATTGATTTCTGAGCGACTTATGCCACATAACAACTTTTTAAAAAATTATCTGAGCACATTTTTTACATTTAAAACAATATTAACATCAGACAATAAATGAAATCCTTTATTTTTCAGAAGTGCTATTAAAACTGTTTAATGCCCTGTCTCATCGGAACTGATGTGCATAGCATTTGTAATCATTTCAGTTAATTATTTATGCATTTATCATCGCACTGCTCTTGACCAAACATTAAACGGGGTTGGAACACAAAAGAAAAAAATGTAATCTCAGTAGCATAACGTAAATAACATATAAAGCGTTTAGAAGCCAAAGCGATTAAGTCAATTTTTTTTAAGAATTTTTCTAATTTAATGGAATAAATAATATTCTTTGTAGTTATTAAGAAGTTTATTCGTTGCTTCGACCATAATTGTTATTTATTCTTAAAATTTTTAATAAACCAAAAATTTTAAAACAATGTATTAAAAATTTTTTTTTTTAATTCTGGATTTAACCCATTGACTTCTGAGCGACTTATGTCATAATATAATAACTTAAAAAAAGTTATTTGAGCACATTTTCTAACATTAACAAAAGATAATTAATGAAATCATTTATTTTTCAGGAGTACTATTCAAACTGTTTAATGTCCTGTCTTATCGGAATTGATGTGAATAGCATTTGTGTTCATTTCAGTTAATTATTCATGCATTTATCGTTGCACTACTCTTGACCAAATACTAAACGAGGTTGGAACACAAAAGAAAAAATCTCAGCGTAACGAAAATGACATATGAGCGTTTAGAAGTCAATGAAATTAAGTCTTTTTTTTTTTTTTTTTTTTTTTCAGATTTTTGGCAGTTTAATGGAATAAATAATATTCTTTTTAGTTAAATAATTTATTCGTTGCTTCGACCATAATTGTTATTTATTCTTAAAATTTTTAATAAACCAAAAAATTTAAAACAATGTATTAAATTTTTTTTAATTCTGGATTTAACCGCATTGACTTCTGAGCAATTTATGTCAAAATATAACTTAAAAATTTATTTGAGCATATTTTCTACATTTAAAACAACATAAACATCCAATAATAAATGAAATCAATTATTTTTCAGAAGTACTATTCAAACTGTTTAATGTCCTGTCTCATCGGAACTGATATGCATAGCATTTGTATTCATTTCAGTTAATTATTTATGCATTTATCATCACACTGCTCTTCACCAAACATTACACGAGGTTGGAATACAAAAGGAAAAAAAAATGTAATCTCAGTAGTGTAACGTAAATGACATATGAATCGTTTAGAAGCCAAAGCGATTATGTCAAATTTTTTTTAAGAATTTTGCTAGTTTAATGGAATAAATAATATTCTTTGTAGTTATTAAGAAGTTTATTCGTTGCTTCGACCATAATTGTTATTTATTCTTAAAATTTTTAATAAACCAAAAAATTTAAAACAATGTATTAAAAAAATTTTTTTAATTTTGGATTTAACCGCATTGATTTCTGATCGACTTATGTCATAATATAATAACTTTAAAAAATTATTTGAGCACATTTTCTACATTTAAAACAACATGAACATCAAATAATAAATGAAATCAATTATTTTTCAGAAGTACTATTCAAACTGTTTAATGTCCTGTCTCATCAGAACTGATATGCATAGCATTTGTATTCATTTCAGTTAATTCTTTATGCATTTATTATCGCACTGCTCTTGACCAAACATTAAACGAGGTTGGAACACAAAAGAAAAAGTCTACTCCGAAAATGAATATGATGTTAGAAATAAATTCAATTTCATAATTTTTTTTTTTTTTTTTTTTTTTTCAGATTTTTGCCAGTTTAATGGAATAAAATATATTATTTTTAGTTAAGTAGTTTATTCGTTGCTTCGACTATAATTCTTATTTATTCTTAAAATTTTTAATAAACCAAAAAAATTTTAAAATTAAATGTACCTTCTCTAATTTTTTCCTGGACTTCTTTTCTGTATTGTTATTTGAGCGACTCATGTCACAACATAACTTTTTTAAAATTTTATTTGACACATATTTCTAAGTAAACAAAAAAAATTCTGAACATCATAAGAAAAAAAATGTCATAATTTAAAAAACACACAATCTTAGAACCTCCGCACATTTTGTACCACGAATGCATTATCGCACAGAACTAAAATGGAGTAGTATGTTCTAAAAAGAACTTAAAAAATTTTCTAGAAGTGTAATTGATGCGACTATAAATACATTTTTTTCATCTATTCCAAGAAATGAATTTTTGATTTAATCTAATTGTACAGTATTAAAGACTACTACTTTGATCACACTAAATTTTGTAAATAAACTTTAAATGTTGTATCCAAAAATTTCAGATGATCGTATTTCTTGGAAGAGCTAAGTTAGAGTTTCACGGAATTGAAGCACCGATTTTTCTCTTGCCCGAATCCAGGTCGGGCATTCCAAATTTCGCATATTTGTGTTACCCAAACTGAATTCGAGCGTCACTGGCAAGGGGTTAAAGTATACTAAATTAATAGTTAATGAAAAGTAAAAATTGAGAAACAATTTTAAAACGAACAAATAAAGAATTTTTTTAACAGAAAAGTAGCAAAAATATTAAGCCCAAATGATTAACAGAGAGAAAAATATCCAAATAAATAACATAAGTCCTACTTCAATTTTTTTAAAATAAATGAATAATAAATTACTCAGATGAAAATACATTTGTTTCAGATACTATAATCAATTAAAAAAAACTTATTAACGTCTAGGGCCTAATGTAAAAAGCTAATAAAAACAACAGATATACAGAAAGCTGTTACTGAAAATCTTTTATATAATACTATGAATTTACTACCACGATAAATAACAGCTAATCTTCGAGGAGCATGCTTCAAAAATGGAACGTCAAGAATTCGTCACAATGAGTGAAAATCGAGAGAAGTTGAGCAGTACTTGGATGGAGATGAAAAAATTCCTATTTTCGAATCAATAATGAGAACATCTAGTATGAAATATATTTTATCTAATTTTAAAAATTAGATAAATAAAATCCGATAGTTTAAAGTATACTAAACTAAAATTTCCTACACATAATTTAAAATTAAACATTATTTTTCTTGGTGCTTTTATTTAAAAAAAAGTAAAGAAAAGATAGCATATACATGATAGAATTCGCTTATTTATCATGTAATATAATTTTTTTAAAGAAGTTTTTTAAATTTAAGTAGGTCAGAGTGAATTTTATTATTTCCATGTGTAAATACTGAGTGAAAGTTTCCAATATGGCCGTGGCAAACCCACCTTAATCTCACCAGTCAGCTGATAAACATAGCATTTGTGCACACCTTCCGATTAATTAATGTATTTAGTTCTGTACAATTCTTGGCAAAAAATATAACAAGATATAGCACTAGCTACAAATCAAATTTAAATTGTAAAACCTGATTTTAAAATACATGTTACCTAAATCACAATTTTGCACAAACACATTTGCTTTCTTAATTGTTTAAAATATACTACGATAAATTTAATTGTTATCGAAAAGTAAAAATTGAAAAACAATTTTGAAATGAACAAATGTGATAACTTTATAACAGAAAAATAACAAAAATATTAACCTCAAATGATTAACAGAAAAAACAAATTCTTAATAAATAAACAGCATTTAATTTATTTTTAATGAAAAAAAAAAAATTATTCAGAGGAAGATTGAGTTGTTTTACACATTACAGTCAATTAAAAAACCTTGTTAATGTATAAGGCCTAGTGTAAAAAAATAATAAAAATGACAGACATACAAAGTTGTTGCTGAAAATATTTTAGTACTATGGATTTACTACCTCAAAGAATAGTGGCTAATCATTGAGAAGCATGCTATAAAGAAGAAACCATGTACAGCTACCAAAATATAATTAAAAAAAAGAAATTTTTAAACTTTTGTAAAAACAAGATTAATTTATTACCTTGTTGACAATAGCATATATTACCAACAAAATATGAATGATCATCTGTTTGTATATACTTAACCATTAGTCATAACATAACTAAACAGGAAAATTAATCATCTATAACTGTGGTGTCGGTGATAATCAGGGTTGGCTTGATTTGCCCAACCCGAAAAAACCCGGGCAGGTTTTTTTCAAAAAAAAAAAAAAAGAAAAAAAAAAACTTGAAAAAACCAAAGTGAATTTTTCAAAATCTTTATTTACAATTCCATATATTTAACTAATAATAAATATATTGAGTTAAATCTATAATATATATTACATATTTCATCTTTGAGAATGATTATAAAATTCTGTTTAATTTGAGGGGGTCTAAACTGCTAGAAAAAACAAAAACTAGTTATCTGTTTAACACATACAATAAAATCTAAATTAAACAAAGTTAATAAGAATGTATGATGAAAAAAATAAGAATATTGAAGTATTACATGTGATAAAATTAATCGAAAAATGGACAAGAAAAATTTGGAAAAAAAAATATGTATAACTGCAAAAAAGTAAAAATGGGGATAATATATATAATTAATTCTGCTACTTATCATATATAACTTACAAATTAACTAAAAAAAATCTTCTGAATGCTTTAATAACACATTACTGCTAATTAATATAGAGCAATAATTTAATACATTTTATTGAAAAGAAAAAACTTCAAATGCAACTATTTCACAGCCAACTTTTGGTATAAAATAATCACCATTCAAAACTAGTTTTTTGATGTTAGAAAAATTTTAGAGTATATAAAAAATATTTTATTTTAAGATTTCAAAATTTCCTTTTAGACAAAAATTTCTTCTGCATAATTTAAAATTGATTTTTAAAATTTTTAACTTTAAAAAGTGATTAACATTTTATTAAATTTATTTTAATCATACAATTAATTATATATCCTGTCCTCTTACATAACAAAAAAACCTGAATAGTTTTCAAATCCCCAAAAAAGCATCTAAAACCCTTTAAAGTATAGAAAAAATCCTGATAAAACCCGAAAAAAACCTGAAAAAAACCCGGGGTTTTGCCAACCCTGGTGATAATACTATCCACTGTTTCACATTAAACATATTTAGTGAACAGCTATTTAAATCATAGATCTTAGAGTAAAACATTATTATTGCACTGTTCAAGAAGTCTTAATCAGGTGATTTTCACTGATAGAATTCTAAGAACATTCAGAACTATAAGTAAAAAAACCTACAGTCTTTGCTGAGAGCAACTTGGAAACTGACAGTGGTTAGCTGAGGCATTAGTTTCTCTATTCTAGCTTTGGGAACAAAAACCTAAAAATCTCTCAAGATTAAGAGTTCTCACCAAAAAAATAATCTAGATATTACTTGCATCCTGACAGAAATTCTGGCTGTGGTAATCAATAGAGCTTGGTTGCTAGTCAACTCTTAACACTGGAATTACATCTTTGTATACCTAGAATTACGGCGGGTGTCATTTTGACCCCTTGATAAGATATCTGCATATTTTTCTATATAATATATTTGTGAAAAATAAATTAAAATAACTCTCACTAGCAATTTCTTTACAAGTGTTAGTCTGAATTACGTTGAATTTCATATTCCCTTTTGAGCGTCTACTAGTTCCCGCTTTGGCATTCTTAGGTATGGCAGAATTGAACTCGTAGAAACAAATCCATTTGTACTTTCACTTGAGATAGAGGATGAGAGGATAGGGGATGCCTGATTACTCTCTATAATAAATTCAGAATCACAAGATGTTTCATCTTCATCTTTATCTGTAGAATTATTTTCGATTTCAGAACCGAAATCAGCATCAATAATTCTTGCATCAGTTTCACAATTTCTTCATGCATTAGTACTTTCTACGCTCCATTAATACGTCACTATAATAAATTCATGTAAATAGAATAAAATTTTCTGCTAAAACTTGTTATAAATAATAAATAAAATATCTACGAAAAATCTACAAACATTCAGCTCGTAATAATCTCCTTTTTCTGTTTTCTTTCCACACTGAAAAGTATTACACATATTTCAAATCATGTGACTTGCAGATGTGACTACGCAAACAGACCATATTCTTTTTCTTTGTTTGTATTTTGTTTAGAAGGTGCAAATAAAATAGATTACAGAAGTAATAGTGTTCAGATAACACAATGGAATGTATTCACATTTCTTTTCTCTCAGGGGTCAATATGACACCTGCCATATTTCTAGGTATAATCATTTGTTAAGGCTAAAATAAAAATACGAATTTCTTGAAATCTTTACTATTTCGTAAATCACAATGATTTAGGAAAAGTAAAGAAAGGATTAAGATATTTGAAAAAAAATAGAAGAGCTGTTAGAGATAAAAGTTTGCTAGGTGTCAAAATGACCCCTTCCATAATTCTAGTGTTAATAAGCCAACAATAATGTCAAGCTATAAAGTTTTTAAAAAATAATTCCTTTTTTATCCAATTCTTACCTTAACAAAAAAGAAGAAACATAATCCTTACTAATACAGAAAGAAAAAAGAAATGGGTAGAGGAGAGAGGGCAAATGTAAAGAAAACACACATACACACATATATATATAACACATTTACTCACTAAAATTTATTATTCAACAAATAAATTTACAATAATGGCTAATCTTATTCTTGTAGAAAGTACTTTGTGCATGATCACACAGAATTTAATGTTGTACCACAAAGTTCAAAACATTAGAGCAGAAGACCAGATTTGACTAATTTGCTTTCACAGAATATTTTAATTCGACATTTCATACATCATTTCAATTGCTCAACGTTTTCATAGACTAAATGGCGGACTCAATTTTACAAGATCACAGGAATAACCAAAGCACCCCAAGGTCATTTAAACAAAACAAATTTTTAAAAAAAACACACACAAATCAGCTTCAATGAGCGCCGTAAAAGGAACCTAATATTTTGTACAGATTCAGAGTAATGCACATCCAGAACAAATACATAAATATATTTTAAATAATAATTTACACTTAACTGACAATTTCACTGCCCAAATTGATAATTGCTTCAGGTTCTGATAGCTTACATCAAATTCAAATTAAACTAAACACCTAATTTTATCAGGATTTCTCCCAAGAAATGGAAAAATAGATTATACAGGATTTATGTTTGTAGTAAAAAAAAAAAAAAAAAAAAAAAAAAAAGAGCAAAATATGCTTTTCTAGGGGTACGTCAACTATTTAAGAAAACAGGGGTTCCTTCACTCTGTTTTGAACGTAATTAAATAGACAATTAAGAAAAAGAGTAGCTGAAATTTTTTGAGTTTTTGTTCTGGGTACTACATGCACACACACATAAATATGATTTGAATGGCACATTTTGCTACACAGACAGGGCTTGGTTTTAAGCACTACAGTTCATTTTTTGCTACATTTAGACCAGGGCCCATAACTTAAATAAATTTTAAATGGCTATGAACATGTCTGCCAAAAGCAGGATATGAACATGTGAATTACAATACCAAACAGTAGCGATCAACCATTAGGCCATCATTTAGCGTATTAAGACAGGGTTTGCTAATAAAATCCGATTCTGATAGGCTTTTAATATCTCTGCCAGCAGTGTGAGTCATGCCAATAAATATAGTACAGCCTACTCTCTCACTAAAATGAAAGGTTATCATCTAGCCTACACAGAGGAAAAAGAAATCTCCAATGACATGATTATGATGTATAAGCTCTTTATTTCACTTTTTTTGTGGGGGGGGGCTGTCACTGAAATGTTGTTAGCAGTTACTAGAAAAAGATCTATTACGAGTTAATACAGTGCACAGAATTTTAAATTTGACTTTTAACAGACATACATGATTAATATGTAATTTGTTTAAATTACATATTATTTGTTTAAATGGATATATTTTACTTACATGATTTGTAAAGCAAATACACAAATCATACAAGCAATTCTATCTATAATTCAGCTTTTCAAACAATAATGAGTGATAATTAAACTAGTTCATTTAGATTAAAACTTTAAACATAATATGTAATGAATCATTTTTTTATTTTAATAACAAGGATATTCTCTTTGAAACTCAATGCTTACACAAAATCAGATACATGACAGTTCATAATTGTTATGAATCTATCCCATTGTAAAAAAAATTGTTTATGTAATATGTAATAGCAGTTTGGTGGTTCTTCGTAATTTATATAAATCAGTAAGTAAATTATATGTAATGGCATGATGTATTTTTAATTACCTAATAAATTTTAAAGAATTTAAACACAGTGTTACTCATTTCTTTTTTAAATAATTTTAACTTAAATACATATAAGAAAGCATAAACATGAGCAATTAAAAAATAAATACCTGAGATTTGCCAGTTATGCTACATGTAAAATTTTATTTATGTCAATATATTTTGATTGAGAAAATTAAAGTAACTATAACTGGATTAAAAATTTAACAGCAATCATGAATAATATAATGATAATGAAAAGGGCAACACAAATAGATTAATTTAAATAATTCAAAATGGGCAGTGAAAACGTTCAAAAATAAAATTTCACCCAGATCAAATGCTAACTCAGGAACTGAAGTGATCCCCAAAATTCAGATCATATACTTTAAAGTGGCAGGAAGAACAAATGTAATATGACTGAACATAGATTTATCCACAACCATAAATTGAGTATGAAAGTGATATCTAGAAGAAACAAAAGAGTACACAATTCACTAATCAGTAAATTGACTTGCACAAAATTTACAAAGCAATGCAAGAATACACAATAATGGGATATGCTTAGTAAAACGATTTAGTTAACACAACTGCACAAAGCAGATGATAGAGCAGCATCCTTTACAGATAGGTTAAAATAGATAAGAACCAGTTACATTTGAATTAGGCACATAGATAAAAACAATCAAGCCAGGCACCAGCAGAGAGTAGTAGATGAATATTTAATTTAGCTGATAAGTTTCTTAACTTAAAAAATAAAATAAGGTAATTTGAGAACAGTTTTACAGAATTGTAAATACAATATATTATATGACAGGAATGGGACCTGCACATACTGGTGCCACCTTTATTAACAAATAAAACTTATGTTGTTCTCTCTGAATTTGTCATATAAATGAAATGATTTATTTTTTATAAATAATAATGAAAAATTAATGATAATAAGTCAGTTTACATTCAGATTGTGTAAAAGGACATTTTATTAAAAATTCCTTCAATGCAAAAATTAGCCATGAAGAAAAATTAAATAAATTGAGGAAACATGTTTAAAGCTACACTGAGAAGCATCTGCTCAAGTACACATGATAGCAACATGTTAATTAACTGGTATTAATATAAAGATATACTGACAGATAAGAGCAATCAATATATGCACATTTGAGACCATGAAATAATACTGAATAAATAATAAATTAGACAAATAACATGTATTAAAACAGCTTTGTCATTGCAAAGTTCAGATGCATGCATTTAACTACATTGCACTTGTGTAATTCAAAATAAATACCTTACCCTATAGAAAATACCAATGCTATGTGTACGAAGTCATGTGAGCACAATCATAACATTCTATTAGACACAGTTATTTAAAAGAACAGACAAAAAACCTTAACGATATGTTATTTTAAGGCCATTTATGTAAAAATTTCAATAGACATTAATCTTGCTAGTGTCTAGGAAGACATTTACAAAATATTTGTAGAACACATAACATAACCAATTTTTAAAAAAAATATTACACTTCATCAAAACAAAGATAATTGTTTACTCACTGGATTTCAAAGTATTTTGAACAGAAATGGAATGTATTGTGTAAAAATTGACATTGCACATACATACTTAAGAAAACACAATTAGGAAAATATTAAAGGAAGAAATCTTAATCATTATGCTAAAAAGGAAATGTTCTAATATTTCTGTCAACAAAAATTTCCAACACAAATAAAATAAATTAACCCAATTAATTCCATGACAAAAAGGTTAGTACACATAAAATAAGAAAAACATTCATAATACAAATCACTGAAAAAAAAAAACAGATACTATATAAACCATTCAAATGTTATTATGAATGCTAGACTTTAAAATTTAAATGATCACAATAAAACATGATTACAGATCTACTCCATCAAATGAAGCATTGAAATTAATTTGCAAATAAGATTATCAAAGTCAAAAATGTCTTTTAAAAAGGTATACTGAGACCATGAGATCAAATACAAAAATAGGTTTTGTAATAAATAATAAATACTGAAAAGCAGCTGGGTTAAATTGAAACAAGAAAAAAAAGCAAAATGTAAAAAATTTGTCTATTACTTAATTATAAAGAGCATTAATTATAGTCATGTATTCATCATTTGATATTCTACATATCTGATATATATATATAAGAAACATCAAAAGTACTAACCACTAATTCCTGTATTATAAATATCCCCCTTTCTTCCCTACTCTGATATTGGACTACCTTAACATCCTAAGCATTGTATTAAAAAATTTCAAATCCAAAAGGTAATTTGATAATTACTGGTTTAAGCATTGACAATAAAGCAGAAGAGGGAGTTGAAAGAAGGTCATTGAAATTTTTAACATGAGTGCTGTCTCTTTAGACAGTCAAACTTGTTTATTGTTAAACTTGAATTAACGAAAACTTGGGTATGACATGGAAATTTTTTAATGGTTGATTAAGGTTAAAATATACATATAAAATTCTTTTATTACAAATATAAATGTGATTTAGAGACAAATTTTTTTTCTTATGAAGCTGCTCAAAATTCTTTTTTTATTATTGCTGCCAGAAATTTTTGGAACCAAGAGACAATTAGAAGAAACAAGATATATGTGACTTAGAATCATTATTAATAAATAGAATTCCAAGTAAAAAAAGTTACTAACTTCCTAAGAATCAAGATGTATAAATAACAATGTATTCTTAGACATAAATGCTGTTCATCAAACAATTGCCGAAGACAGAAAAAAAAATTAAAATCAAAACAAAACTAACCAGTTTCATTTTAATTTGTCTCTAATCCATTTTTGGCCATTAAAATTCTTTACTTTTGATATTTTTAATAAAACCAGTTTTTACAAACTCCCAGATCTGAAAAAAAAAAATCGTTTCAGCCCAGTCGTCTTCATTATAAACAAGTTTGACTGTATTACTTTTATGACTTTATTTTAATTATTAAAGAGCAATACATTTACAGTGTCCACCACTGAAATGTTTGTGTGCAATCCAGCAAAAAAATTGACTACATAAACTAACCACTAAAATATTTTATGTGTATCTTATCATAGAACACATTAAATCAAATAATAATGGATACAATTTAATAATTTTTTCTTAGTATGTACTTGAATATTTATTTCAGCTCAACTCTATTGTTAAGTTCTATATACTAAAATAAGAAGTGAAATCCAAAATAACAAACCTTGAACAAACAAAACAAGATATGTATTTGTGCAATGATATATAAATGTGAGTGTTGGAGTATGTGTGTGTACATGCAGTGAAGACATAAATTTTCTAACTTAGATAATGTCTGAGGAAAGAGATGATTACAAAAGGGAAGATCTTACTCATAAAATGTAACTTATTTTAATATGGATATTAAGTGAACAGAAAAATTTAATTGACTGATCATACTTAACATCAGCATAACCTTTGAGACAGTAATGAAAAATAAGCATTTTACATTTAAGCAAGTTAATAAAGCAAATCTGTAAATTATAAACATATATAAATTCAGAAAAGTCTAGTTAAATAAGTTCTATACTAATGTTGATATAAGGAGAGAGAGAAGAGTTAATTAGTATCCTTAATATACAATTCAAATGGAGGGAACTAAGACTTATCAACAAATCTATTTAAGATATAAAGGTATAATCTTATATAATCATCTCTGCCCTAATCTTGGTACCAAACAACAATTATTTTTAAGAAAACTGTTAATAATTCTTTAAATAATCAGATTGATTCATAATTTTTTTCATTGCAGTATGAAGAATTTTAAAAAATGTGTGCTACAGTAGTAAAACATACAAAAATATACACACAAATTAAAAATAAACATATAAAAACTGTAAATGGTCTATTATAAAATTGAGTAAAAACTTTCACTTTGTTAATCCCTCAATAGAAATATAAACAGACACATTGAAGTGGAGTGTGGAACACATTTTATACACAACAAAAATCTTAAATAGTTTTTCAAGAACTTATTCAAGTCGTTAAAATCCATATGAAACCTCTAATTAAAGTCATCAAGCACTAGCTTTTTTATAGATTAAAAATAAACTACTAAACACGTATGTCATAAATATTAAAACTAGTATGAGAAAATTTCCTTAAAGCTATGATTAAGTTCTGGGTTATAAAAATGCTCATCTAAATGCAACTAAAACACACAAAACTAAGTTACATCCAAAATACACAATTTTTTCTACTTATTTAACTTAGCTAATCTATTGAAAATTTTTTACTAAATATAATTACATTTAAGGTATAAACTTTAGAATGCACTCTAAATACAGACAAGGAAATACATCTTATTACCTCCCATTTCACTAATAAAGAGAATACATATAAAAAACCTAAGAGAACATCAATATCAGTATCCCTATTTGTTATAAATTTATAATTTATTCAACAATATGAAAGAAGATAAAAATTATTTGTGGATCATATAAGAAATTTAACACAAAATTTGCTCAAGTTTGTATTTTATAAAATTATTTATTTTTGTTCCTTTACCATTACATTTTTTTTTTTTACTGTTTATTCCAAAAATATAACTATTTCACCCTTTTTAATCATGAAAAATCCTGTAAAATAGCCACTGCACCTGAGAATAATGCTATAACATATATAACATATACAATTACTCAATAACTAACAAATTATTTCAGAGCTTATTAATTTAGATCAACCATCAAAAAGCAAATTGTAAATTGAAAAATTTATTACATGAGTATACAAATTTAAAAATAAGTTTCATACACAAAAAATTATATTTGAAGCAAATTTAATAAAAAAAAAACATAAATAGTTGAGACTAAGTTAATCCAACAAACAATAACTAAGTAAAGAATAGTTTTTAGGAATATGTGTAGTCATGTAAAATCTTAAATTTCTCTGTGATGAACATGAATGATTTGCCTCAGTTCTAACATATTAACTTATATATAGATTCTGATTGTTTCTCTTATACTAGGGCATTCTATAAACTACAATAATCAAAACATTTAATTTGGAAACTATTTAGTGAGTATGAGAGTAATTAAAATATACTTTGCATTAACACTAGAGCCACAGTATTACACTTGACACAAGATGTGTATCGTCGCAGGATGGACACCTACATAGCTGATGCTAATTTTTCAACTGGTGCAATTACAATTCCGACGTATTTTGTTATGGCACTATGGTGCAGCCAAAATTTTTGGATACATCAAGAGAAGATAAAAAACCCTATCCAAGAGAGGTAAAAATTTGACCATAAGGGGAAGGATTCCACCCCAGCCCTCACCAGCTACAAAGGAGAGAAGAGGGGATATTCCCGTATCAACAAGAGAGTTGTGAAGGAGGCTTTCTTTTGTGTAGAATTAGCTACTTGAGACAGACTTGTGTGGACCGCTTGGCATTTTTCTACTGATGGTTTCACTTGTGATCTATTATTATTATTATTATTATTAACACTAGATTGCCCAAGGCAGTCATTTTGACTGTTTTTTAATTTCAATTAGAAAACAATTATGAAATATAATGACACAATTTCTTAGAATTTGGTGACTTTTCTATAACATATAAATGGGTTTATGAATAATTGTAGTTACTTCCGCCCTCCTTTATTATATAATATTAAAAATTAATTTTAAACAAATTTCTTTACATATTTGTTATTTTTTCACAATGCAGTCATTTTGACTGTTTTTGGGCAATATAGGTATACAAGAAATCTCGGGCAATCTAGTGTTAATCTTTAATCTTCATGTGTTAGTCATTTGTAAATAATAAACGTGTTTTATAATGTTAATCACTTTTTGAAATTGTCAGTAAAATGGCTTCTTTAGTGAACCCACAGTACCTACTTCTGTAAAAGTAAGCAAGCAGGTATGGAAGTTAAGGCAAGCAGTCACAGAAGAAGATGCATATGCACCATTGAATATTATACAGCTTTGGTTAATTTACTTCAAATCCAATTTTGATTAACCCTCAAAACATAATGTACTAATTCAGGCCATCTACAATATTCTCAATATTGCTGGAATTTAATTTTTGTATAAAACAGCTTTAAGGGGAGAATTTCTCCAACAACTTATAAAACAGCAACACAATTTTTATATATCTTCTCAGACATAAAAAAATTTTTGGGGGGCATGCAAGAAAAATGGATCAAAACAGATCATAAAATCGACAATCTAAGAAAAAAAATTATGTAAACTTAATTACTTTTTCATAATTAACAAATTTATAGTTTCCTTTTTTAAATACATATAAGTTTAATATCACTATAAGTAGTGAGAAAATATTTATTTTTGCACTAAAAAATTGATTTTACAATCTTGGCCAATTTGACTCCTCCAGCAATTTTAGGTAAACTGAAACAATTTCTGTGACTCTAGTGTTAAGTTTAATATTATAATTTTTTAAAAGTTTGCATATCCTTAAAAATGGCAAAATTCACAACTTAAATTGATTTTGAACTATATAAGTTTTAGTTACTATGAATTGATACAACTAGAAAAAGCTCAATAATGCTATGGACATTATTTTTTCTCTGATTGTGTATGTATTTATGTACATATATATGTATGCATTCTAAATCTTTACCAAAAAAAAATTGTAAATGTACTAATTCAGATACTTATCACTACTTCCACCCTAAAACCAAAAAACAGAAATATTCAACATGCATAGTTGTATCAAGTGCTAAGAATTTAGTACTTAAATAAAAACCATACTATGGTAAAACAAATAACAATCTAAAAATGCAAAAAAATCATAGAATTGCAAATTTTATAGATGCTGAATTTTGCCAGAAAACTTATTAAGTTCTAACAGTGGCAAATATTTGTATTTCTAAATCAAGGAAAATTTTTAAATAAAATCACCTATACCAACTGCATAAAATTGATAATTTTAAAATCCATAAGAAAAAGAAAAAATAATGTTTTTGATATATTAAATTATTATTTAATTACAAAAACGGGTGTCTTCATAAATATACAAGTGATGTATTAAAAATATGAACAAAACTTTTTTTTAATGATATAGCTTTAAAAAAGTGCATAAAGAAAGTAATAAGAGCTTGTTTTAAGCTTTCACAAGTGCAGACCAGCTCTCTATTACATATATAAATAAATGCAAGAAATTAAAAGTGTGTGCATGCATATTCCCTAGAAATTGTCTCAACTTCAATTAAAACTTTTTAGGTTATCAATTAGCTCCCCTTTAATAGTATATATAATTTTTTTTTTACAGAAAGGCTCCCTCAAAAGACAATATCTGATAGAACAAGGAAATATTTATAATGGACATTAACAGTTTATAGAAAGTACAAATATTATTAAACTGTTTTTATAATTATGTAGATCATATAAAATAAGCTGCCATAAAATGACATACAGAAAGCATTTGGCACAAAATAACCATAGTTGTATTCACATTTTTAATAATAAATGTATTACTCCCTTATTTGGTTAATAAACATTAATTAAACATTATAAACCAAAAAGAAGTCTAGTAGTACGCAGAATTAATATAAAACCTAACCAACAGTATAACCTCAAGTTTACTACTTTTATCTTTAGTATTGGTTAAATTTATAATATCAAGTTGGGTTCAGGAAAAGTACAAAATTCAATATGGCCTTCCTCTTCAATGATTATCTGTTTTCTTTCACAAACTTTGAAACTTTTGAAAAGGTGCAAAGATTATTAGAATTTCTTTATATTTAAAAATTAACTTTAAACTTAATAAGTTTTATACTTCAAACATGCTTTTTATACCTTATGAAAACAATTTGGAAAGCTTTGCATGTGCAATAAAATACGAGAGATTTCTGGGCAGTGAATAAAGGAGTAGCAAGTATTTGATAGTCCAAATTTTCCAAGAACATGTTTTTATTTTTGCAATTGTAAAATAACTTGTCAAATATATTTTTAATACAAACAAAAAAATTATAATACTAAAACATTAGAAGAATACTAGAAATATGATATAAAGATATACATAATGTGAATGTGCACACTTCTTGTACAGTTAAAGAAGATATTAAAATATTGCCATATTTATTATTTACTAGCAAGTTTGCCCGTACTTCACTATGGTTAACTTAATATATTACTTTTAAACAAAGATTTACTTTTCGTGAATAACTCTCTAAATTCGTCACAGTTAAGTTCGAGTCATTGGCATATTTATATATTTCTATCATAGGCATATTATAACATTATTCAGTTTTTATAATAGAATTTGTGTCTTATATTAAATTTACTGAAACTTTTTTATGGTAAAATATAAGTTTAACCCTAAATTACATTACTGTATTACTACTGTACGTTGATTAGCAAAGTTAACAGATCTTGCCATATTATGTGATAGAATAGGAAGCAGAGGTTTTGACAGCAACAGTGCAATTTTGGTGGTATAAATAAATATTGTCTAAAATTAAGGAAATTTATGACAAACCACATGGTTTTGTATGAAACAGAAACACACATTCATATTGACAACCATATGGATATAAAGATAACTATATAAAATGATAGGTTTTTATTTGTCCATGAGAGTCACTGAAATTTGTACATTTTGTCGTTTGAATATTGTCGATAAACATTTCATTGTAACGTAAAAATTAACCATGAATTAAATTAAAAATTAGTTCTTATATAAAAATGCTATAATTTGCGTCACATAGAAATGAAAGTTAATCACTTTATATTTCAATTTCCAGGTCAAATCGAATGGATACTACGCAGACGATGTTTATATAATATAAAATAAGAAATGAATAAATGAGATATTTAAAGGAATGATGTCATAATGATAAAAAACTATCTTTTTCACCTGTTTATTATGCGATAAAGTGAAAATTTTAATCTCCTGCTTTTAACCGAGGAAAACTGCGCTTAAAACAATTGCATGGGATGACGTCACATATTTTGGTCACTATAATGTCAAAATAATAAAAAATATTCCTGATTATAACTAAAACTACGTATTTTTTAAGCAGATAAAAAATACAATGGATTTAAACTGCTCTAACTAAATAATATAAAAAACTAAAAGGGTTATTTTTTATCTCTCTTGCATTTTTTTATCAATTTAGAAACATCTTCAATAAATTTGTATTTTAAAAAGTCATTACCATTGCAGTTTTTTTTATTTCAGCACAATTCAACTTACTCACTAAATATCTTACCCGGAATTCTTGCTAGTCTTAATGAATTACAGTTTCGAGAATTGACAATTACAACTTTGAAAAAGAATTTGTACTTTCCTGAGCCCTGAATTTTTTAAAGTATACATAAGAAACTCTAATATCTTTCTTTTACCTTAATGAATTAAATGATTATTTATAATAAATTATGCTTCATCTAACATGCACTAACTTTATGCCTAGATTGAAAAAAGAGAACTGAAAATATTGATGTACCTTATATAATATTTAATATCAAATTTTACTTTAAACAAATTCTCAATAAGATTATAATGTAATTACTTCTTTGATCAACCAAGTTCAATTTGGTATTAAACAAAGTAAATACATCACAAAAAAAAATCAACTTTAATAAAATATAGATCAATTAAACTCTGTAGAAATAGTATAAATTAATAATATATTTATATAAAACTGAAACATCAATAAAAATTAAAATTACTGATAAAAAATGGTAAATACAGAAAATAGTTTTACAAAATGTATTACAAGTTGTATTTAAAGTTATACACAAGGCAAAAAAAATGTGAAAAATGAACGGAAGTATGAATTTAAAAAATAATTAAATATGATTCCAATGCCATAAATGCTTATTTGTTAACTTATTAACTTTTACAACAATACAACTTTATAAAATCTTTTAAACTTAGTATGTACTGAATGGAATGCATAAAAGTCAACTATAAAGATTATAATCACAGTCCTAACTATAAACATTGTTTTAAATCTAACCCCAATTCTTACAATACATGCAACAGCAACATAAAAAGTTACTAATTAATTACATTTTATGTAACAAAAAAATCCTTTACAACATTACTGCATATTTTCAGCTATTTTTCTGTAAACTGGATATATAAAACTATATAAAAATTAAAAACTAATAGTTAAATAACAAATCAAGGATTAATACTACCATAAGCTACTACATATTTCTTTTTTAATTTTAAAAACTGTGCTTAAACACAATGATTTAATTATGACTTTTCTTTCAACTAAAAATTAAAATGAATACCAAACAACTAAATTATAAAAACAAAGTAAAGTGTAGTAGGGGAGAGTGGGGCACCTTGGGACATAGCCCACCTTGGGACACCTTTATTTTCAGGCTTTAATTTGCCGCCAGGAATTAGTGCTCATGTGTATTGATAGATGACATTACTCTTCACTTCTCAAAGAATTTTGATGAAGATAGTGCTTATAGGTAAGGAAAATTTTCATTTTCTTTGTTTTGAATAACCCAATATTACATCAATGCGCATTTTAAAAAGTAATTTTTTTGAAAAAAATTTAAAAATTTTAAAAAAAGTGTATTGTTATGAAAGATTATTAATTTATTATTATTTCTATGCTAATAAATAAACTGCATTGTTAAACCTAACTGTATAGTAGTTACCAAAAGATACTTTGTAAAATGGGGCAGGTTGGGACACACATAGATGGGGCACCTTGGGACACTTTAAAAAGTGTAAACAAATAACAATTCAAGCAAAATAATTAATATTTTGGTGCCTAATTTTTAAATGATGATTTAACATGTCAAAATATTAATTTATTAACCTTTTTTTGTTTCAGAAAAAAATGGTGAGAACAACAGAAACAAACAGAAAGTATTCTGCTGTAAATGCTCATATTCTTGTGAAGTTGAACACTCCTAAAGAAACAATAGGCCAAAGGTGCATTTTGTTAGATTTTAAAGAAGGAATTTGCTGGCATCAAACATAAGATTTCTTAAAAAAAATGTATTAACTTGAACAATTTTCAGCCATTTCTCTTTTATAACAGTTTATAAAAATATTATAAACTGTTTATTTATAACAGTTAATAAAAATAATCTGAACATTATTTTGTATGTCTTATTTAGTGTCCCAACCTACCCCATACAGTGGGGCAGGTTGGGACATTGGAAAGGTAATTTATTTCTTTTATTACTCTTTAACTAAAGGAGATATTAAGTAGATTTAATGTTTATAAGAAGCAGATATGATGTCAATATATGCATGAATACTTATTTTTTAAAATTAACTTTAAAAAAATTCATAAAAATGTTTAACTGAAAAGTGTCCCAAGATGCCCCAGTCTCCCCTACATTTCAAATATGTAATAAAATTCAATTACAAATCTAAATTAATTTTAATTCAAATTCATTAATGCACTGAAACTTTAAAATGAGAAACCAATACCCATTTTAAAAGATCCAGCACATTAATATGTAATATAATATTACAATTAAAAAGATGAAATATCTAAAAGAATCAGATATAATTTCAGTTGATAGTAGTAGTTTTGGTCGTACTTCAAAATAATATAAAATATGAGAAATGAAAAAAATTAAAATTGTTCTTAAGTACTTTTAAATACTCTATTTTAAATAAATGTGAAATAAAGGGAATTTTTTTTATCTTTGTTTATCCCACAAACCTCAAAATAATAATTTGTAAATACTGCTTTCTGTTTGTGTGATGTATACATCAGTAAACATTTATTAATTCATAGTCATGTTACAATTTTTTTTAAATCTAACATAAAACTTCAAACACTAATATTTAAATAATGCAAGAATGTAATTTGAGATTTAAAAATATAATAAAATTTTAAAATATAATTTCATTTCTCAAAAGCAAAAGAACAATTTTAAATATTAAAACAATATCTAGTCTTTGACCTACTTAAAGATATAAAATGAGATCTAAGTGTAATAAATGTGAAATAAAGAGGATTTTTTTATCTTTGTTTATCCCACAAACCTCAAAATAATAATTTGTAAATACTGTTTTTTGTTTGTGTGATGTATACATCAGTAAACATTTATTAATTCATAGTCATATTATAATTTTTTTTAAAAATCTAACATAGCACTTCAAACATTAATATTTAAATAATACAAGAATGTAATTTGAGATTTAAAAATATAATAAAATTTTAAAATATAATTTCATTTCTCAAAAGCAAAAGAACAATTTTAAATATTAAAACAATATCTAGTCTTTGACCTACGTAAAGATATAAAATGAGATCTAAGTGTACACAGTTATCATAAATGCTATTGTGTGTTGATTTACGCAGCAAAAAAGAAATTGTTATACATGACAAAATTAACCAGATTTTACAAACTCTGTGATCTTGATTAAAAATTTTACAACAAAAAAAATGTGCTTTATAAATAGATAACCATCACAAATTCTAAAACATAATAGAACAGGCATAATGTGAATCAACTTTCTATCATGCTGTATTTGTGTCTTTACAAAAGACATTAAGTACGTGTCAGCAACACAGTATCACAAGGAATGAGCAAAAACACTATCTGCACCAGGCAGAATTCAAATATACATTACCCAAGTAGCGATATAATCAACTTTTTACAATGATTCTCATAATCTGATGAGGCTGCATCAACTTGCAATCTGCCATAAACAAAGCACCAAAAACATCTAAAATGACAAAAATTACTATTTATTATACATTTTAAGAGTTTTAACTAGAATGTTTTGAAGTTATAATAATAATTATTCCTGAAGTAATTTTATATATATAATTCATACAATAAGATACTCTACTATTCATTGTATTTGCAACATGTGTGCCTTCTTGAGGCAAATACTTTTTTTGCCTTTGCCACTGACTACATGTAAGGGGGATATAATGAATATTTAACCACTATTCAGTATTTGGCTAATTCAGCCCTTTAGTAAAATATTTATACCAGTTAAAAGCCTATGGCCAAATATTGTATGATGATAAAAACAAATTTTTTATAATTGTATTTTAAAATACATTTAACAAAAAATATTGCAGAATTAAATTTGCATTAATTATTAGAAAATCTAACATTACTCTATTTAAAATGCTTATAAGTGTATTCAATAATGTTAAATAAATAAAATAAAAATGTTTCCTTGTTGCCAATTTATCATCATATATCTAGACACATGTTAGTTGTTTGGTTTGGAGGTTTGGTTTTTGTTACATAATGGGTAATGAGACAGTAAACATAGTTTGTTAAATATAAGTATAAATACTATTAAAAAATGTTCTATAATATCAGTTTATCAATACTATGCAGGATCAATATGTTTATATAATTAATAATTATAAAAATATAACATATTACTATATAAAACTACATTACTATATAAAAATATAACACAGCCGAACGAAAAATATTACGAGCCGAATGGTAGAGCGCTGCTCTTCGGAACCAGAGTTCGCGGGTTCGAATCCCGCTGCTGGCATGGTTGTAGCCATTCGGAATCGGCTTTAAACTGTAGGTCCTGGTCTCATTAGCCCTCGTGTGCAAAACAGTAGACCGTAGCGCTCCAAACCAAACCATAACATATTATTTATTCATTTAATGAATGTCTTAATACTTAAAGAAACAAGCTATATTTAATATAACTACAGTTAAAATATTCTATTATCAATTATTTAAAGTAGAAGACATACTGTCTTATTATTCAAATTAAGATATTTAAAATATTACAAGAAAGTACATCAAGTTGTTAATTTTTATTTTATATACAAAGGATTAAAAAAGAAATTTTGTTAACATTTATTTCCTTTTTAATTTAAAGTTTGAAAATTATTTTAATTATAAAATTACAATCAAAAGTGAATATTTTAATAAGTATAGCTTAAAATGTGCTTAAATATTCAGCATTCATCCAAATTACTATTTGTTAGATGCCTAATTACATTCTTTTATTTTTTTTCAGACAATAATGAGCACACCACTGACCCTGGAGCAGTAAAAACAAATGTACTCATCCTTTTAATATTTTGTAAATATTAATATTTGTTAAATTGTCTGAATTAGAAATGTGAGAGTACATTTCTGATCTATGTCATTCGTAAATAAACAATTTTTTCTTTATTTTAATATACTATTTTAATTTTACCATAAGTATTAATGCACAGAAAATTATCATTAAAAGATTTTTCGTAATTCTAAAATTCCAGGCCTTGTTATTGCAAAAAATTAATTCCTGATAGAAAAAATAAGGCTTTGATTGTAATTTTGTAGCTACTGCACTTAACTACAAAAAAAATAAATAAATAAATACAAAAAATATTAAAAGTTATTAAAGGGGGATAGGGATATATTCATCTTTTATTTTATTTTTTTTTTTTTGCCTTTCAATTCAATTAGCTATAATTAAAATAAATCACAATTTTTAGCTATAATTTAAAAAAATACTCCAATTACTTTTCCTGTGCACAAAAAATTGGAACATTTTTAAAATTTAACAACTTTTTTCTTGATTCTGATTTACTATTGAATATTATTGTGATTTCATTTTCAACTGTTTTTTTAACATTATCAGATTTTTGATAACAGATTTAATTACAATGCAATGGCTATCCATTGAAAAATAAAAAAATAATAATAAATAAAAAATATAAGGAAAACTTAATTCTGATTAAGCCCTCCTCAGGCAGAGGAGGAAAAGAGAATTGCAATTTTATGCTACAAAGAAGGAAACTGGTGATTTTGCAAAAAATTCTGAATTTGCTGACTAAATTACAAAAATACTGACCAATCTTTCAGATTGGTGAGTATTTTTGTCTAGTCAGTAAAATAAATATAAACTAATTTTTATTTATTTTACTGACTAGTTTATACCCCTGCATCTTGAACACAACAGTACACTTCCAAGGAAACAGAAATGATAATTTGTAAATGAACTCTCTAATTAAAAATTAAATAATCCAAGCACCCTATTCCCCATTTGTCCAATTAGGAAGATTTTTTTTAAAACTCAATCAAAAGAAGCAGATACTTCTGACATCATATATGCAGACAGATTTAATATACTTGTAAAGATTTCCTTCGGAATTTTTTTTTTTTTTAATTTGACAATTTGTCATACATCCATAAACTAACACAATTATTATAACATAAGAATAAAGTCCTTATTTTTATTTGCTGCTATGCAAATAAATTTTCATGAGATCCTGAGCATATATAAACAGAATTTTAATATTTTTAATCAAATGGATGGAACAAAAAATATTTAGGTTAGAAAATGAATCATTTTTACTTCACCTTACCTCTTGAAATAAATTCAAATATTTCTGCAGTCACGTCTCACAAGCAGCTTTACGACAGTTGTACAACCACTTGATTACACGAGCATTCTTTTCAACAATAGAAGTCTCTAATGGCCCATGGATCCTCAAATCATGATTTCGCAAACCTTCTCTTGGAGCATCAGGCACAGAGTCGTCACTACATACACTTGATCTGTCTTCATTAGAATCTACTGAACTTATGCTTTCAAAGAAGCAAGGAGGACTGGAGACTAGTGATGGTGAAGTAATGTGATGCCAAACGTCAGTGTCAAGGCCCATAGTATCAAAAAATCTTTCAATTTCAGCACTAGTATAATTATTATTCCTTCGTGGAAAATAATCAGAGCTCCTCTTTGAATAACGATGAGAAACATCAGATTTTGATCTACTAACAGGCCTTCTCTGAAGTTGGGTTTGAGATGGATAGTAAGGAGTAAGATGTAACATCCCAGACCCATTAGAGAACCTCCTGGGTTCTTTATATGGGTCAAAAGCATCATCTTTTTCCAATTTTTTCAATCCACAACTACTTTTTGTGGGAAACTTACATTCAGGCGTAAAATACTGTTCAGTTTGTGTGCACTCTGTGATTATTATATCATCTGAATCTCCTGATGACAAACTGGAGGAAGGAATTGGAACACTACAAGGCGATGGTGAGAGATCAGGCATGCTTTTATGAATGCAAGCATTTGTTTCAGGTGATAAATCGTTTGGTACCCAACAACTCTTCCTTACCGGATCAGAATAACCACGTCGTACTTTTGGTATTTCAGTTGGCTTAGTTATTTTAGGTAATAACTGAGCTTCTGTATGAGCAGTACCAAGAACTACAGCCTCATGCCCCATGGATACATTCTCACGTGAACCAGAGCTTATAAGCTTTTTCAATTGAGATTCAATATCAATCAGAACCTCAATTCTGTGCCTACTGCACTGGCTTGCAAAAGAATGTTTACGGGTGATTTGAGCATCTCTAAATTCTGAATATGATTTAGCTCTAGCTCGAACAATTGGAGGTGATTTAGAAATTTGAGTATGTGCTGGCTGACTATGTAATCGTAGATATGATAATTTCAATTCATCTGAAGTATTAGCATTTTTTATATTATCTGGTGGATGTTTTGCTGGTGGTTTGAAAAATATATCCAGTTGTGGCCCAGTGCTAACACGTAAATGAGAACTGTTTTTAAATTCTTGTTTTGTGTCTAAAACTCTTTCAGATTTCACATAATTAGCTTTACTCTCTTCTAATCTTTCAACAGCACTTTTTCTATTCGCTGCAAAATATAAGTAAAAATTAATAAAAGTTAATTTTTTAAAAAAATGTCATTCATTGATAAAGTATAAAAAAGACACTAATAAAGTATATTTAAACATATTTGTAGGATATTTATAAAATGAATCTGAAAACATTATATATATATATTTATATATATATATATAAATATATATATATATATATATATATATATATAAATATATATATATATATATATATATATATATATAATATATATATATATATATATATATATATATATATTATATATATATATTTATTTATATACTCTCAAATTGATCTGCATGATTTGAAGAAATAAACATAAAAATTTAAGTAATTTTTTATTATCTCATTGCCTGATATAAAAATTTTAATATATTTAACTAAAAACAGTTATTTCCAAAAAGGATAGAAAATTATAAGAAAATATTTATGCAATTTTTTAAACTCTTAATACATACCTAAAATTAACTTTAAATTTTTTTTGTAAAAATATGAGTAACACAGTCAACTATAAAAAAACTAATCAACTACCTTCCCACTGCAGATTTAATTACATAGAACAGATAATAAAACAATAATAAGAAGAACAAAAAAAAATAATGAACAACACAGAAATAATTGGGATATTTCCAAATGTATTGTACAAAGAAAGACAGTAAAAATAAATCTACAGCTTAATTTTCCTAAAAATCCCTAATTTATTATTATTAGTATTTTAAAAAGTCATTTTTAAATGGAAAATGCAAATAAATAGGTATTTTTCTAATGAATTATACATTAACCTTATTTTGTAATACTTTTTAAATGTTCTAATATGCGTGCACATATCTTTTTATTTAACTTTCTTTGTAATTTTTTTTTTTTTTTTTTTTTTTTTGGGTAAGACAAGTTTTACAATTTCTTTTATCATTATCTGAGATTCATTTATAATAATAGCAGACACTTTAAGAAACCATACTTTAAAAACAGTTGTACATTAAATTTTCTTAGTTTCTTAGTCCGAAATTTAAAGACTTAGTGACTAACAGAAAAAATTTCCATTGTTCCATCCCTTTTTACATTAATTATTGTAGTTGAAACAACTGACAACAAACTCTTTTAAAGTTATAAATATAATGACAAAGGAAATTTTACTATATTAATACACATATATAATTACAGATATGTAGATATAGACATAATACAAACCTTTTCTAAATTCTTTTTTTTTAAACTGCTAATTTTTCTCAGGATCAATATAAAAATATGTACATTAATGGAACAGATATAGCATAGACCCTTCTAAGCAACCAAAAAGTTGAAAAATTTGGCAAAATGTCATTAAAAATATATAAGAAAAAACAGAAATGACAAAAAAAATGAATAATGTTGAAAAATTAATAAAATTTACAAAAATTTTGAACTGAGAAAAAATTTTAAAATATATTTACAGTGAGTCTTGCCTGCACTATAATCTATAATCAATAGTAAAAAAATACCAAAGTTTTGCAAATATTTCAAGAGAGCCTATATTACACGTGAACCAAACTCTGCTTAAGACGGTCCCAAGCCCAGGTGTAAAAAGAGGAAGGTGTCTAAAGACTGGGACATAGCCTTTCCCATGTCAGATTGTCTAAGGTACTGGATAGGACAGCTTATGCCAGATTGTCTGGTCCTGGGCAGGACGACTGGTAACCCATTTCCAAGGTGTGGACACCATGCTGATGAGATATATGCCATGGCACATGGCAACCAGGGTTAATGGTTGTCGCTAACGGTTCACCTCGTGGAGTGGCGAACCACATTGTATTATAGCTTCCACCTGCACAAGGGTCTATACTGGTGGTGACTGATTCATACCCTCAGTACACCTATGCATTATGGGTAAACAAAAAAGAGATGGTGGTCAACACTTTTAAAACCAAGGTGGACACAGATGTTGTTGTGCCTAAACAGGGCCTCTTATCTAGAGCCGCCTCTTTTTCCAACGTGTCTGGATCTGAGGTGCCGTGGGACCACCCTAATTCTAATCTAATATTAATCTAATCTATACCTGAACCACATTAATATTCTTTTCTTTGCATTATATTATGAAAAATGAAGGATTGCTTACAATAAAATGCTGTGTTCTAGAGTTTATATGTATTTTCCATACAAGTCAGAAAAATATTAATTTCTGTCGGATTGTAAACTAACAATTGTACTAATACTCTACAGTTTAAAAGCTTGAAAATTATATACTGAAAAATAAAAACATACTATATAATAGGAAATTTTAAACTTACATATCATATTTACATATTACATAAAAATGCTTTGCATGAACATTTAGTACCACATGTCTGGTTTGCAATCTAATATTTAGTTTGAATGAATTTTGTTTATTTAGCACTAGCAATTTGAGATAATTGTCACACACTGGTATGTGTGCAAATACTAAATTCATGAAACACTAAATGTAAATATACTAAACTGTTATATTTAATACGTTTATTTAATTTTATATTTTAATACATGTAAATTCTATCATAAAATAAGTAAGAATTCAGATAACAAGCTGAAAAAAAAATGCACATCTGCTTATAACACAAATTTATTTAACTAAAGATTAAATTTAAGTTATGTGCAAATTATTGTACAGTGTACAGTTTATACTTGAAAAACAAATATACCAGTTATCATGGTAACATGAAAACTTGATAAACCACAAATAACTTCCATCAGAAGAACTGAAATAAACAGGAGCATTTGAGAAATAAAATCATAAAATTAATGGTAATCCTTTGATGATCCTCTAACATACATATATATATATATATATATTCTTATTTATTTATATAAATTTTGATTTATCTTATGAACAATAACATCTAATACTGCAATTTACAATATAATTCTTCTTAAAAAAGGTGATGCCAAAAAAAAAAGGGACTTTATTTTAGAAATATTTTACCTATTGTTTAAATGTATTACAAATTTATTTCACGGCTAAAATGAAAGAATTTTCTAAGCTTTAGAACTGTAAAACATAACAAACATACAGTAAATAAAAGTAATAATATTTGATTGATTGACTACAGGAAAAAGGTTGGAAACAAGAAGCAAACCATCATTAAATAAATAAATGTTAATGATTATTTAATCTTGTAATAGCCAATGTCATAATCTAAAGGTTTATGAGAAATCTTTAAAACATTCGTCAAATATAATTCAAAAGAGAATAGAAAAGCACTCAGTATTCTAAATGATGTTGCCCCTCTGCAAATTATTGAAATTTTAAACATTTACAAAGAACAATGTGATTTCTTAAGCATTTACAGTCTTATTTGAAATTCGTTAAGCAATGAAATTCTCAAATAAAATAGAATATGCATACATAAAACTGGAATTTGAATTATTTTATACATGGCTATAAAGTATTTTTAATTATTTTATATAATCAAAATATAATTAAATTGGTACATATTATATATGAAAAGTTAAAGTGTAAATCAATTGCTGAGCTTACCTGTATTCTGCCTCATACTTGAGCGTCTCAGAATGTTTGGGCTCTTTGATACAACTTTAACTTGGTGCTGATTATGTTGGTTTTTACATGTATTTGGAATACAAGTCTGCACAGAAGTTGCCATAATGAATTCTTGAAAATTTTAAGAACCTAAAATTCAAAGGAACTCATTAGCAAAATAACTATTTATATTTAAAAAAATAAACTATCAAATAAGGAACCACCAAAAAAAATATATTGCAATGTGCACAATTCAAAAATATCAAAGATTTGTTTTAATGATACTTTTTACTGCTCCTTACTGATTTATAATAATTAATATTGTACAAAAAAGTAATTAATCTTTAATGAAATATTTTTAATTACCAATTATCCTGAAATTATTTTGTATTTATAAGGCTTAATTATATGCTACAGCTCCCATTGTTATAACTCCTCTAATTTGCAGCAGAATCTTAACTCAAGATCACACATTCCTAAAGGCAATTGAACCTGCAGAAAAAATATTTAAAATTAATTGGTAAAATAAGAAATAATTATAAGAAACCAATTAATATATAAACAGAGAAATACTAAAATAGCAATGAATATATTTTTCTACAAATTATCATGCTAAAAAAAGAGAATTGTGACAATACTCATTGTCAGCAAAGGTTTTACAGTGACAATATGATTCAAAAAACTTAAAAAAGGTATTTGAAAAAAATACCTGATTATTTTATAGTCCTACAACGAATTATCTGCCTTGTGAGGGCTAATAAGGCCAGTGTTTACTTTTTAAAGACCAATTAAAAACAATTATAATCATTAATTTTAACATCCATGCCATCACAGGAATTTAAACCAATAGACTGTGATAGAGGTAATACACCAAGGAAAAAGAATAAACCTCTAAATATCAACAAAATTATTTATTAAAAAAATATTGTTTTAGGCATAAAATTTTAAACTTCAAACTCTTCTCAGACAAATACTTTTTACATTTAAAATATTTAATATGTACATCCACACTTCTTTTTCCTCTAACACCCAACACATTGATGTTTTAAACTTTACTTTTTATTTATTTAGTAGCTTTTTTAGTATAAAAAAGTGATTTAACTTTAACATTATAAATTTACTTTCTGAATAAAAAATAGTATAAAAGCATGGCAAAGTAAAAAACTTCATAAACTATCAAATCAATAGTTAAGATAAGGGATCCATTAGCTGTTAGCACTAGTAAAGACCAAAGAATTTAACTGATGAAATTTCAAAGAAAACTTATTTCATGCATTTAAAAAATATCATTAATAATGAATATTTTTCAAATAGTAATGAAGCCTTTATTATACAATATGCTTTTACTAAAGAAGCTAATCATTTTTTTTGCATAAAATTTAATTAAATAAAAAATATTCTTTCCATTTTCACGAAAGTAAAATAAAAACATTAAAAATTTTTTTATATCAACTGTAATGAGACCAACATTGATAATAACATATAAAAATTAATAAAAGTAATAAGATCAAGTTATATGAAACTAATAAGTTAATGAGCAATGTTTTAAGATTACCAATAATGTATTACAAAATTATACAGACAACAATACAATCCTAAAAATTTTATTCCATGTATCAAATACTAATAAAAAATAAATTGTAAATTACTATCAAATGACTTTGATATTAATATCAAAATATGTAGCAAAAATTATGTGCAAGGCGAAAAAAAGCAACAAAACAAAAATAAGCATTTTCACATAATTTCATATAAAAAAAAGCACTTTCATATTAAGAAATGTAGTTTAAAACACTTTTTTCCAAATTGTAAAAAACGAAGAGTTTTAATGATTATTTTTCTCATTGAATAAAAAAATGAGTTTTAAAGCACTTTCAAGCACTGTAGAACACTGTTTTATTAATAGGGATGATGCTTAGGTAAATACATATTTATTTACATCCTGACCATAAATAAAGAGGTAAAAAAACACTTCACTAGACTTGTTTAAAAATGTATATAATTAAAGTAACCAACATTTTTCCAATGTAAAGAAAGACATAAGTAAATCAAATAATTACTGTCTTATTTCAGCTGAGTATGAAGTTAATTCATCTAAAAATATCTTTTTTTTTATCAAAAATTTTTATCAAAAAAATATACTGTCAATAGGAACTGAAAAAAACAACTGTTGTATATGTTTGTGATGTACATTTTTATCTTCCTGTTTGTAGTCACAACAAAATTATAGTCTACATAAAATTAAATAAGCACTTTTTCATCATTAGAGAAACTTTTGAATAAAATGACTAACAAATACCTCAAGCTAGAAAATGGCAAATGCTATAAAAAAGTAAGTTAACCCCCATTAAAAATAGTAACATAATATCAATAACGATTAAGCAAATTAAAAAACAGAAGTATTTTTTATCCCTCAGAATGTACAACATGTACAGATTTACTAATTTGTTTTTATGTATCAAAAAGAAGAACATCTGATTGTATATATCGAAAAGGAGAACAATTTTTGATAGAACTTCTAAACAGAGGAGAGTTGATTACCTTAATATAATCTCAAGGCATGGCTTAAGATCATTATTTCATAATATTTGGTCTGTCAAAGTATTATAATTTTTTTTTTAACTTCTGGTTTTAAAAAAAAAAATTTTTTTTAAATGTTTAGCAACAGTAAAAAAAATATTAACAAAACCAGATATTGAATTTATTAAGCAAATGTATTGTGAAGTTAGTTAAAAATTTATTTTATTACTTTTATATACACACAAAAAATATACTACAATGTTATACCTTTAAACCATAACAAAGTGGATTTATAGTTGTAAAATAGTATTAAAACTTTAAAAGTTCTACAGTAGAATAAAAACATAATCATATCTTCAAGAAATTATTTTACTGCATTGATAGTAAAAGTTAAAGCTTGAAACAAAATAATCAAAGATACAGTAAACAAACAAATTTCGACGAGTTCGTTGGAAACATGAATGAGTTTTTTCGTTGATAAAAATGTTAGAATATAAAATGTCGGCTCAAAGTACTAGACACGTTTCCCGCATTCCCTTCTATAAGTATAATATTTAAATTAAAGATTTGTTTAAATATAGAATTATTATGACTCGCGATCTAGTAACACACATGCTAATCGACCGGAACATTTTTTTTATTCTTCATCAATGACCTCAAGTTCTGCTCAAATACTTTAGAAATTTTAATATTTTAAAAACCATTACAAAAACTGAAGGAAAAGTAAACAAATCAGTAAAAATTCAAGAACAAAACCTACCTGGTAAAAAAAAAAACATCTGTTCCTACTTGAGGGCGACGACATTTGGCGATGGATCAATAATTTTAAGATTTGTATACAAAGACATAGCAAGGAAGTTTAAGTTGAACAAAACATAAAAGTAGCCCTTAAGTTATGATAATCCAGAAATGAAATTAAAGCAGATATTTTATGAAAATTTAATGAAGAAAAATCTTTTAGTTTTATCACAGATATTTCACGATTGTGTATATTGCGCCAATCAAAGCAAGCAGGTCAACCAACACAACAGACAACAGAGAGATCAGCATGAAGACAAACATTAATGTTTACGTCTAGGGTGAAGAGAAAAATAACCGAAATTTTTTAAGTTGAACTATGAAAAAGTATTACGCAAATTTAATTAGTAATAATCACTATTTATATTTATCAAATGATAACTACATTCAATTGAATAAGAAAAAAGTAAAAAATAAAAAATATTAAGTTATTGTGGCAGGCTAAAATCTTTAAAATTGTTCCTAAAAATTTCCTTCAAAAATTTTCAAATTAAAAACATCATTCTTCAGATTAAATTGCGCAAAGGAACTAATGTATTCTTCAAATTAAATTAAGCAGAGGAACCATTTAATTATTGATAGAGTTTTCCTTGCGTTTCAAAATAAAATTTTTTGCTTTTTAACTTTCAGAAACGTCTATATAGAGAAATTTCTGCATGTTTTTTAATTTTGGTGGTTTTTAGTGCAGTATTTCATCTATATTGAATATTTATAACTTCTATATTCCATTTAATTGTTAAAAGTAATATCATCCATCTTTAATAATAATATATATATAGTTAATTTAGCTATCATTTGATTTTCTTTCTAAATGGATCCCTCAAAAAAGCTGTAACTGAGAAACAAATCTGTTATCATTTTGCGTAGAGTTTTTTACGCTTGATGTTATCTTCTAGCGAGAATTCTAAAGCCCATGTGCAAGGAACTACCATTGGAAGCTATTTTGTTTTGTTATAGCTTATATATATATATATATATATATATATATATATATATATATATATATATATATATATATATATATATATATATATATATAGTTATAATTAAGATATTAACATTTAAAATAAAAGGAAGGCTCAACCCGCTACATCTCGTTTAAATTACTTTCATATTGTTTGTAAAAAACTGAATCACATTTTTCTTCAACCTCGTAAATTATTTTCAGAGTCTTGGAAATGCAAAGTACAAAGCTATGCCCCACACATACTGTTCCTGCCATCCAAGAAAAATTCCATTGTTTTTACGGTGTATATATATATATATATATATATATATATATATATATATATATATATATATTGTGTGTGTGTGTGTGTGTGTGTGGTTAACAAGAAATAAGTTTCCCACTTCAAAGGATTCTAGAATACGGTACTCGATATTAGAAAAATTTGAACTAATGATGCGTTTGGCACTTATAAAATAAAAACAATTAGCACAAAATCCACCAATAGGGGTGTTAGGAAACACAAAACACACTTAATGTGCTTTTTAACGCTATATAATGTAAAAAAGTAGCTTTAAAACTGCTCAATATGCCCCACTTTGTTGTTAACATTGATACATAACATCATAGTTATGTAAAGGGGGTATTACTTACATAAAACAGTATTACCTCAGTCAGCATCATAGTCGGTATTACCTTAAAGACTTTTTAATTCATTTTTAAATAATTTTTCTGCTGTTTAAATTTTATATTTTCTTTTATTTTTGAAAGAAATTGAATAGATTCTATGAAGATAGTCCACATCTGGCTTATTTTAAAAACAAACAATAAAAAATTAAATGGTGTGAAAAAACGAACTATGATCTATGGTTTTTCCTTTTGTATTTTTTTGCAAAGTTTTTCCCTTGCCACAAGGCAACGAAAAAGGAATAACGAATTTTGTTTTCGTTTTTTGATTTCGGTTTTGAGTTGTTCTTTGAAATCTATGTATAATGTTCGTGTTTTTTTTTTTTCAGAGTTTCGTCAGAACGTTATAACTGCGTGATTTAGCGGTGTGTCGACATCAAAGAACTTTGCTTTAAGAGGTGGACTTGTGTGGATACAAAAGGATTGTTTTCCCCGGCACCACGATGTCTACACTGTTGTGCCCTATAGTAAAGGAACAATATGCCAGACAACACGGCACCTTCACTGACAGCCAAAAAAATGATCGCGGGAACGACAAAGGATTTGCCGCTACTCAGATGTAGCCGCTAAGAATTCCAGGGACCCCTGGCTTTGCGGCCGATGATTGTTTAACCCGGACCAATCCAGTTGGTCGAAGGTGAGGTCATCGCTAGGTGACCCAATAATGAAATTGTGGGTGAGGCCCCTCTCTTAGAGGCCCCTCCCCTAGAAAGAGACGAGAGAAGATTTTTTTTTTAGAGAAGTTAGTTAGCTAGCAACCAGCTAATTCAGAGGTCGCCTTGACCAGTCTCTCTACCGGAGAGTTTTTTGCTATAATCCCTCCTTGAGATATTTTCTTTAAGGAGTAGCCGGCATCGGCTAACTCGGAGGTCGCCTCGACCAGTCTCTCCATCGGAGAGTTTTATTTAGTGAAATCCCGTCTTGGGATATATCTCTTGCTGAGATTAAAGCGATACCCTGTGCTTTGGGTTTCCTTTTTCTAATATAATCCTCTTCAGGATTGTTTGCAATTCTTCAGAACTAACTGTGCTTAGATCTCCTACCTATACTTCAGAGAACTTTCGAGAGAGCTACGAATTGTTTCTTCCGTCTAATCATCCATATTTCGGCAGAGACTGAATTTAGTTTAGGTACCCGTTTCTACTAAGGCCTACGTGTACTAATCACTTACCTGTGGTTAGAAATTGTTTTTTTATAGTGGTGAAATGATGTATATAGCAGAAGAGTAAATTCATTATTCAAGATACACCTGATTCTTCCTTGTGTCACCTGAAACTGGGACCGAATACGTTACAAGTGTTAAATAAATGTTTTATCCGTAGCGGATGGCTTCTTCTTTAAATTGTGTTCTGAAGAATATATATTTCCAGTGCTTCCCACGGAATCCGAGGGTGAAGTGGTAAAAGACTTAATATTATTTTTTCGATCATGCTCTTCCCTCAAGTTCGAAATTAAATAGATTCTGTGAAGATAGTCCACAGCTGGTTTATTTTAAAAACAGGCAATACAAAATTAAATGGACTGTATATAATGAGAAGAGAGGGTGCTAGACATGTCTTAACTCTATTACTCAAATAGCGGTTCTCCCGAACAACAAAACAAATAAAACAGGGGGTTCAAGAAGAACCCTCTACTGATACTTGATAGCATTTAACAGTAATTAATATTTAAAATATACAGATACCACAAAAGATTACTAAGTTTCAAAACGTAATATATTCAAGATTATTACACGTGCAAATAAATGACACATGAAAGTAACTACAATATCACCAATTTTCTGCACCATATAATTTTTCTTTGTGTACTCATTGAGTCACACGGCATCAGATTGCAGAATATGAATCGCTTTGTGTGGGCTTCTATATTTTTGCGAGAAAACAGTAACTGGTGCAAATTACCTGAATATGTTGTTGTTATGTTTAATTCCTCAACTGGCTACTAATTTCAGGAATTTTTCATTTTACCAAGATAGAGGCACCCCTTTATTTAGGCAACATTTAAATTTATCAATGCCTCTAAAATGAACGTCCGCATAGGTGGATCGGGCGTATTGGTGAGGATAACATCGCTTTGTCCCCTTTTTTCAGGCCATCTGATTTAAAGCCTTTTGACATCTTCTTATGGGTGGGGCATTAAGGACTTTGTTTATCTTCTACTACCTAAAGCATTATCAGAGTTTAGGTAATGGATCAATGCTGCAGTGAGGACCATAAACAGCAGGACGTTACAAAATATATGAAAGTAATTCAACTACCTCTTGAACGTATGTCGTGTAATTCAAGGGACACGCATAGAACATTTATAAAGTGTGCAGAAAATTTGCTGAGTTTGTGGTTATTTTTATGTATTTGTACTTCTAATACTTATATTACCTCTACAATGCTTATATATAGTAATTAAAAAATCTTTGTTGTGGTAGACCATTATTACAATCTTGGTTCTCTCGTATTCTTATTATATATATTAGGTCCCCCTATTAGGCTAATCGGGTATTACATCTTAATGTACGTTTAGATCACTCGACTGCGGTGAAACCGGGTCTAAGTGGAGGTCTTTTAGGCGTGCAAAGCAAATAGTAATTATATTTTAAACTTGGACGAATATCATGTATATATAAAAAATGTTCATCTGGTGAAAACTAAAGACAATTAAGTCTACCCTTATTCCAGTCGATAATATGTAATAATATCTGAAATACAGTATAATTAAGTGTGAATTATCCGCTGGTTAATTTTAATCAATAATGATATGATTGGAACTAAAAGCACTTCTTAGTTTGTTACAATATTTTATTTTAACAGTGTTTTCGACCCTTTGGAAAGTGACTGGACGTGATATCTTTGGATACAGTTCTTTCTTTCTCAAAGTTATATATATATTGTCATTTGTGCGTAGACTTGAACAATTTTAAATACTGTTGAGGGTGATAGTTGGATCTTGTGAATGATGATTCTTTTTTATAAAAAACTCTACGGATATGACTTGGATTGTAAAGAAGTTCATATTTATTCTCTTCGGTAAAATATAAATAAATAAAAAAAAAACTAATTGGCTAGTACTAATACTAATTGCATTTAGTATTAGTAAGTACAGAAAAACAGTTCGAGCATGAAAAATTAGGCATTCATTGATTGATTAGTGTTAGAGTTTTTCTGTATAATATCTTGAGTTGACTTTTCGCTCTATAATACACAAAGTAGATTCTACCACTACATTGGTTAATTCTCTTATTGTGTAGGGTTATGTATGTTTTCTAGAGCTTTAACATTTGTTTTCAATAGAAAGAATCACTCAGCATGTGAATCCTCACCAAAGAAAATCTTCTTTTAAGAAATTATACGTCATAACTAAGATGATTACATTGTTTCTGTTTATTGAAATATATAGGCCGAGTCTCACCAAAGCTGATTAAAGCTAATCGTATGTTAAAAATGTATATTACTCTTAATCGTTGTTTAATTTTAATCAAAGAAGGTCGAGATTCCAGGCCTTCAAGGGGGAAAACTTTTTCTTATTTTACTCAAAGCATGGAGTGATAACTCTTCAGGTCATAGCTGGTCAATCCTTTCAAAGGATAAATTCTGCATATTTTCTGTGATGAAAACACACAAGAGGAGTATAATCAGTTTTTCATTAGCTTTATCGTTAAAAGATTAAATAGATTTGGTATTGAAACACAAAGTATATAAATGTTATCCAATAAAAGTTTCTTTCTTCCCCAAACACTGGAAAGTTAATCATAGTGACCAGACTTGATCATATTCACAAATGAACTAATTAGAGGTTAATTACAGTATAACTTCATTATTATTGATCTTGGGTTTAATCTAACTAATCATGATGAGATTTAAGATATTTAACATCATACATACCCTATTTTCCTATTTTTGAGTGACGTCAGAGACACTCCTTTGTATTTTTTAAGTATCTTTTACACATAGTGCTTCTTTTATAGGCTGAAGACTAAAAATATTCTGTATAAATGAATTAGGTTCAGTAGAGCTGATTACAGAAAGTACTTTAAATTGCAAAAGTTTATAAATTGACATATTTCTTGATTACAGTAATTTTAAGCATGCGTTATTGCCGGTATGTGAACAAAGTTATGTGCTGAACCATTTTTTTTTTTTTAACATGTGTAATTCTTATGATCATTATTATAACCTTAAGGACTAGAATTTAAAAAGTATCATTCTCATTTATCTCCATTACACAATTTAATTTGAAAATCAAGAAGCCAGGTTTAATTACATAAATTTGCTTTAAATCTACTAAATTCTACATGCCTCTCTACCCTTTACTGAGAAAGCGCATGCGCAGTTTGCAATTTCATGTTTCCTTTGCTTCCTGCCCGTTTCTCCATCAGAAGCAGAGATTGCTGGATACCCCTCGCGCGAGTGTTCTGCGTTGTTCCATTGTTACCATTCATTTTGTAAACTAATGCTTGTATGCGAATTACTTTTTATTCGTTATTCCGGCTTCTAAAAATGGAAAAATAAATTGTCTCTTACACATGATATACTTCTGTAAGGATTGACGATTATATTTCGAGAACCAAAGAGATAACGTGATCTATTGTTATTCGCACAACTTTCATTTCTTAGTCTATCTTAATCAAACTTGTAGATTAACTATTAGACACATATATTTATATAATGACGACTTTTAGCGGGGGAAATGGTGTATCCTATGGTAATCATTATTTGCATCAGGATTTGCATGCTAATGCACAAACTTTAGTCAACAATAGTACACTTATTAATAAATGTGATGAGAACAACGCCAATGAACAAATAGGTGTAGAGTCCTCTAATGAGGATACGCCTGTGTTGGACATAGTAATTAATAATGTGGTATGTAGCTTTAGCGTAAGATGTCATTTGAATCTCCGACAAATTGCATTAAGAGGAGCAAATGTAGAGTATAGAAGAGAAAATGGAGTAAGTAGACTTTTTTTGTCTCTTGTAACATGTCATGAATTGTAAATTTCATGCCTTTAAATTAATATGATATGATCAGATTTGAAAAAATGTTTCATTTTACATTACTATATGTTTAGAGGTTCATTTTAATTATTAAATTGATATCTTAAATTTTAAGTTTTTTATTCAGAGTTACATTTTGTTTTATTAATCCATCTGTACTTTATATTAATTTATTTTCTCTTCTTTAATAAATCATGTTTATAATCAATTTATTAAAGTTTTTAAAATTCGTTTTTTGAGTCATTTTTTATGTGATAGGGAAACTAGCAAAAAAAGTGAAAAAAATAATTTACTAAAGTTTTTGCTGCTTTTATACTTTATTTAATGTACTTCTGTTATACTATTAAAGTTTCATTTCAATGTTCTTAAACTTAGTATTCTGTCTTGCATGAATAATTTATAATACCCACAAGTAAAAATTTCACTGTGTTTATTAGGTGATTTCCTAATGCTAAGTACTAATACAATAGCTATATTTACATTGTACAGCTCTAAATAAACACATAATGGGTTAGGTAAGGGGATAATTTTCTTTTGTTCAATTCTAATTATTATTTTATTATAAGTTCTTGCTCATTTCTTTCACTACATAATGAATATTTTATAACAATAAGTTATAAAATATAGTTTTTCTTCACATTTGCATATTATCTTTATCCTTTCATTATCTTGTTAATTGTTAAAGGAGGTATCATGGGACATTGTATTAAATCGACCTTCTGCTGAAGCTTTTTACAAAGAATTTGTGTTTAAAATTTCTCATTCTTTAGTTTATTCATGTTGTTGAAAGTAAATTGTTTTATCAATGGTTATTTTTCATGGCAGTGTAAAATTTGTGGATTTTGAATATTTTTATATGAATATATATATGTATATATATATATATATATCATCATTAAAAAGTAAATTTTTACAGTTGTAATTTCTTTGACAAATTAATCTTAAATAACTCATGATCTAAGTCACTAAGTTAGTAAATTTTTCTACATTAATGTTAAGTTGGTTATGATAAGTATTATATTTTGTCATAATGTTATTTTTATAGTTTTATGTATTTCTGATTAAGGAAAAAAAATATTAGATTAGTAGCTGTCGCTCTTAAATTTGCAAATATTGACATTCATTTATTGATGTAGTAATATTATTTAAGGTACTTTTTTTATTTTGTGTTACATTTTGCTTTACTTTTGATGGACATAGAATAAAAATATATTGTTCATGGTTATTTTTAGATGGTGACTATGAAAATTCGAAAACCTCTCACAACTGCCAGCATTTGGTCATCAGGTCGAGTTACATGCACTGGTGCCACAAGGTACTTTTCATTTTTGTTTCATATTTGTTTTGCATTTATGATTAATATTAATGTTTTAATTTCTTTGTTACATCACAATAGAAATTATTTTTATCCTTTGATAAATTCAACTTTTGTTTAATTTATATTAAAAAATCTGTATTGCTCCTATCGAATTTTACCCACATTAGTTTAAAAGCTGATTTATTTATAGAGTGTATTTCTGTTTATTTTACTATGAAATGAGTTTAATTGCTTATTTATACTGAATGAATAAAAATTAAGTATATAGATCAATAATTCATATCTATTGTGCATGCTGTCTAAAATTGCATGCTGTATTTGGTGATATAGACATTTACATCAGATGTCAGTATTTTAATCAAACTAGTTAATATGATATAAGGGTTTTTGTTATTAATTTATTAAGAGGTAGGTAATCTGCTTAAATATTGATATTCCTTTTTCAAAATTGTAAATTACTTATTTTGATCATTCCTTTCTTTTAAACAATTCATAATAATCTTTTTCTTAAAATTTCATTAAAATTTATGTGCAAAATTTCAATGCTCTCATAGCACATTAAGATACAGTTCTTTTTGGATTTTTAAATAATTCTATAAATTTTAAAATAACTTTTGAGTAATGTATAATATATTCATGGTGACATATTTAATTTCAGTGATGCTGATGCAAAAAAAGCTTCAAGGAAATTTGCAAGGATTCTGCAGCTACTAGGATATCCAGTCAAATTTTCAAATTACAGAGTTGTTAATGTATTAGGTACCTGTATTATGCCATTTGGTATTAATTTGAATAAATTTGCTGAGAGACATAGAGGTATTGCTAGGTGAGTAATTAATGTATTGTTTGCATCTTTTGGTAAATTAAATCCACTTATATTAATCTTTCCCATACTCTTAATAAAAAATTATAACCATTTTATAATTTGATATATTTAAAATGTTATTGTAGGTCAGTAGTTTGCAAACAATAAATTCTAACCCCCAGAGGGATTGAGAAATTTTTTTTAGATAAATAAATTGATTTTTTTGACAAAGCATAAGGCATTTCTTTGACAAGTAGGAGGTACCAGTAAAATAGTAAAATAAAACTGTACTAGCTACTATGTGGCTAGTATGGTCACTTTTGGTTATATATTTATTTTCCAAAAGATCTCAGTGGAATATGGCAAGAGGAAAAAAGAATTACCATTACCTGTTATCATAAATATACATTATTAGTAGATGGAGGGAACTTAACCAAAAAATTTATACATTGTTCAATTCTCTGCATGTCTTGATTCAAAACAGTGTGATTAACAACTTATTACAACCCTAATTCAAGACACATTACAGAAGTGGAAGTAAATATTTATTATTTGATTTTTTGATTACTGTGCATCTAAACAATTTGATACACATAATTCATATTTAAAGGATGTGATTTCTATTAATGCACACATTGTAACTCTTGCAGTTTTAAATTGCAGATAGCTGCTAATGTTTACATCTGGTTTATGGAACTGCTGCCATTCAGATTGTAAAAATAATGTTGATTTTGGTTGGTTTTGGGTGTTATGGTCTACTATTTTGCTACAATAGGGTTAAATCAATATTGGGGCTCATACCAATATGTTTTTAAAAAAGATTGTTTACAAAAATAGAGCTTTGATTTTCTACCTTGTGATTGCTAAGAAATGCTAAAAAATTGTAACTTTTGTAAAATTGTGTTAAATTTTTTTATTTTTTGATGAGTTTTAGCTTTATCCTAACAACTTCACTCTTGTTAGGTTTTATTAACTAATGAACTTAAGAGTTACTTGATTTTAAATGAAAGCATGTCCTGTGGGTATCAATGATATGCTTCTTTGTTGAGTTTGCTGTTACTGTTCTTTTACGTTGATCAGACTGTGAAATAGTTTTGTTGCATTTAAGATCTAACAAAATTGTGCAATTTTAGCAGTATTCTGAGGATTAAAGTAGAAGATTAAGAAAGTAAAATCTTTAATTTTGGAAAAGCTTTGGGTCAGTTTAAATAAAAATAAAAGAACTTAACCTAATAGTTTTAAAAAATAAATTTAATAATTCATTTCAAAATTCTTTTGTTATTTGTGTCATTCCTTATTTTATTTGTTTATTTTTTTAAGTTTGAAAAAAATTAAAGTATTAACTTTTGGGTATATGTGTGTGCTTATGTGTATAATACATTTTAACAGTTGTTAGTAATTATTGTATTTATAATTTTCACATGGTACCATTTGTTATATTTAAATTTTAAAAGTTTTTTTAACCTGATGTTTTATCCTTTATATATATATATATATATATATATATATATATATATATATATATATATATATATAGGCATTTTACATTGACTTCATTCACCTCCACTTTCTCTCTTTTAAGTACTATGATCAAATTAGAATTACAATGTTTCAGATTTGTTACAAAGATAAAAGGAAAATAGTAAAAGATAATTCTATTTAATCCTTTTTGATTGTAGCAACATGTAGTTAATTATTTTTCAATTATTTATTTTTGTTTAAATTTTAGTTATGAACCTGAATTACACCCAGGTGCAACCTATAAAATCAAAGAGCTTAAAGCAACTTTAAAAATATTTACTACTGGAAGTATTACAATTACAGGTAAGGATCTAGGATTGTTCATTAGAATTGATTTAAAATTGTATGTTTTTGCTGTTTATTTACTGGACAATTATTCATATTTTGAAATTGTTAATGTGCTATACTTTACTGATCTTGATTTTTACTGAAATATCTTTATTTTTAACTAAACAATAACAAAAAGTAACAAAAGAACTTTTATAGAAAAATTGTTAGGCATTTCTAACAGTTCTATAAATTTAGTTTAATTTTTGGAAGTGTGCTCAAACTTTATTTTTAAAAGTTAAGTCTATAAAAATTTGCTGAAGCGAGACATACAAATTGACAGTTGTATTTTAGTTAAGTAGAAGTTTAAACTATATGGAATAGTGGAATATAGTGGAAGTTTATTATATTAATGTTTTCATGTGCTATTTCTAATGTTATTATCGCTTCTTAAAAAGCTTTTACAAAATGTTCACATCTTTTTCATTGTTTATAAATATAAAACTATTAAATAAATTTTTAAAGCACTGGTATTTAAATAAGCACAAAAACAAATGAAAGTTAAAACATTGATTTGATGTCAGATTCAAAAAGAAAGTCCTGAAAGAAACCTGATTTGGTTAAAAATTTAATTACTAAATAGAAGGATACTTATTTAAAATTTAGTTTTCATTTGCAAATGCTGAGATATGAGTTTCTGTGTATTCTAATGCTGCTGGTAGCACCCTTTTTTCATGTAGTGAAACAATAACGCTTAAAAAATTCATAAAGAGTAAAAGAAAGTACTGATTTAATTCACTAATTTAACACTAGAGCTTCAAGAGGGGTCATTTTGACCCAAATTTTTTTTGTTTTCTTAAGATTTTTTTTTCAGATGGTAATAACAGAAATAATATACTCATTAAAGTATATTTTTAAAATTTATCCTTATAAATATTTTTGTAAAAAATATTTCTCTTATTACTATCTGAAAAAAATATAAATCTATTAAGATAACACAAAATAGTTTTTAGGTCAAAATGACCCCTCCTGTGGGTCTAGTGTTAAAAAAAATTCTAATGGTTTAAATCAGAGGCTCCTTTTTCCAAACTACTGCCCCCTTTTTACAAAGAAAAAATAATCGAACACTCCACCTTTCTTAATTGTTAATTATACCAGATATAAGTATATGTAAAATGTTTTGTTGTATTTTATATACACCTATTATATTTTTCTGCTTGTCTATTAAAAATTGTAAAGTAGAAATTAGTTGGGCTATCAAATGTAGTAAAAAAATGTTTATTAAAATTTAAAAATAAGCCTAAAATAAATGAGAAATAAAAAATGTAATGGCAGAGTCTTTTGGAGTCTAAAAAATTGTCTGGTTCCAATTTTAACAGCATTTGTAAATCATCATGTTCAGTGATATGCAGTGTTTCTTTTCTTAGACAGTAAATTAGCAACTGCACTGAACCCATGCTTAAATACAATGAAGGAATTGCAATTAAAAATATCTGTACTGTAGCTCACAATCTAGGGTAGAAAACTGGTATTAACTTTTGAAGCCAGAACTCTTGGTTTCCTATTGTCAACCTAAGAAATAAAACATGAAATTAAGTTGCTATCAACCAACCCATTATATATGTATAAAAGTAATTTAACTTAGATATGCTTCATTTTCCTTATTAAAATGAGGAAAATTCAAATATGAATTCTCCTCGTTTTATTCATTCATGTTTGAATTTTATTCATATGAAAATTCAAATATGAATGAATAAATGTGAAATTCATCCATTTCACATACTTTGAAATAGTCTATGTTGCTTTGTAAATCAACAATAACTAAATTACAAACTGAAGTATAGTTGGGAGAGTTAGAGATAGTTAATAATAGCTATAAAGTCATGTGTAGTCTCTTTTATATATAATATAATATAGGGGAGACTGGGGCACCTTGGGACACTTTTAAGTTAAACATTTTTATGAATTTTTTTAAAGCTAATTTAAAAAAATAAGTATGCATGCATACATTGTCATCATATCTGCTTCTTATAAACATTAAATCTACTTAATATCTCATTTAGTTAAAGAGTAATAAAAGAAATAAAATACCTTTCCAATGTCCCAACCTGCCTCACTGTATGGGGTAGGTTGGGACACTAAATAACAAATACAAAATACTGTTCAAATTATTTTTATTACCTGTTATAAAAGAGAAATGGCTGAAAATTGTTCAAGTTAATACATTTTTTTAACACATCTTATATTTGATGTCAACAAATTGAACCAACAAATGAAGAGAAATAGATTTAGCATGTCTTTTCATGAAGCCAAGGTACCAAACTACACCAGCTTTTTCTTCCCGAATCCAATTTGGCAAAATATTTTTATTAGCAGCTAGAGAAAACTGAAATGCAAGAGTTCTAAATTCACTTACTGTTAGCCCATAGTGAAGTTTTGAAGCCTGTAATAAAATACTAACATTATCTTTTCTTCCTCACTAAAAATTTGGCGACTTTTTATATTTGACTAGTATTTAAAGCCTGTTGTGGATTAAGATTTGCTTTTGAATTTAAGTATATAGCGGCTAAGGGTACTTTTGCTTACACAAAAGGTTCTTGTTGCTTCTCTTACAGACAATACACCAGCCAGAACTTTTTCTGCAGCTGATTCAAGCATATTTGCATTTACAGCAGAATACTTTCTGTTTGTTTTTGTTGTTCTCACCATTTTTTTCTGAAAAAAAAGTTAATAAATTAATATTTTGGCATGTTAAATCATTAATTAAAAATTAGGCACCAAAATATGAATTATTTTGCTTGAATTGATATTTGTATACACTTTTTAAAGTGTCCCAAGGTGCCCCATCTATGTGTGTCCCAACATGCCCCATTTTACATAGTATCTTTTGGTAACTACTGTACAGTTAGATTTAACAATACAGTTTATTTATTAGCATAGAAATAATAGTAAATGAATTTTCTTTCATAACAATACACTTTTTTTAAATATTTAAATTTGTTTTCAAAAAAATTACTTTTTAAAATGCACATTGATGTAATTTTGGGTTATCCAAAACAAAGAAAAGGAAATTGTTCCTTACCTATAAGCACTATCTTCATCAAAATTCTTTGAGAAGGGAAGAGTAATGTCATCTATTAATACACATGAGCACTAATTCCTGGTTGCAAATTAAAGCCTGAAAATAAAGGTGCCCCAAGGTACCCCACTCTCCCCTACCCACAAGCACAATTGTAAGCATCCTAGGATATATATAGTCTTAACTTTTGAAAATGACAATTAACATAGTTCTTTAACATCATAATTAGATTTCTGCAATTACTTCTTTTCTGCAAGAGATATTACAGTTGTATTTGTTTTTCATTCTAACTTTTTAGGATGTTTAATCTATGTGATTTAGTGTAGTGTACAAAAAAAATATGCTTTTTTAATATGTACTTGTTTCACAGTCAAATGTTTAAATTATTTTTATTTATTTTTTTTAAAGCTCCTAGTGTTGAAAATGTTCAAGGTGCTGTGGAACGTATTTTTCCTCTAGTGTATGAATTTAAAACAATTAAACCAGCTTACAGGAATGAAAACAAAATAGACTCGTCAGTATTTTTGAACAGAAATCCATGTTTACAGCCAAATCTGGAGGAAGATTCTGATCTCTCAGAGGAAGATAGTCATAATCAAGATCTGTTAATAGACAGTGATACTAGTTATGGTTAACTTTTATTTTTATTTTTTAAACTTCTGGACTAGTCTGGTCACATGAAACATTTATATTTGGGGACATGGACATTTGATACTGTTTTTGCATAAACTTTGCTCTCTTAAAAAAAAAATGATTAGATTGGGTTAATTTCTCTTTTTCATTTTATTGTAGTTGAATTTAAAGGAAAGTTTATGTATAGACAACTGGATAAATAGTCCCAACATTTTCAGTGATCAGAATAGCATATATTTTCTTTTGGTGATTGCTAAAATTCTTTTGTAAATTGGTATCGTGGGTTATTTTTAATGGATTATGGAAATATGTTAAAGAAAGCAAGTGATATATGAAAAATTTTCCTGTGCCTATTATCCAGCTATGAGGTAAGATTGCTATTAAAATTTTTCTTAAAACGAAAGTGTTTCTTGCAGTTCAAATAAATGTTTCTATTCTTACTTCTTTGTTATTAATTCTTTATGTAAATTCATTTTAACTAAAACAAATTATTATTGCTTTCTTTTCTGAATCTTGTATGTTGATTCTGTAACATTTTATTCCTAAAACGCTCTACAGAGGTGCTATAATTGTTAACTTTTTTATACTTTGAAATTTGTATATAATTTAAAGTTAATTTTCATATAAAATTTGGAATGTTAGTTCAGATTTTGAGTGAAATGGGAGAAGGAGACACAATATTCATGAAATGACTTAAAAACAAATGTTTTGAAAATATTAATTATACAATTTCTTGTCTTAATAAAACTTGAAAATTAGTTTTCTGAAGTAGTTCTCTAACGTGTGTAACAGTTGATTATAAAAATGGAATTTGATATTGATTTTATACTTAATTTAATTAAGTATTTATTAGATTAGTACCCTGAGAAATTGTCAAATGTTGCACCTCTGTAAAATAACAGAATTTGGTGTTCATTTTGATTCAGTAGAATAACAGTTTCAAATAGAAGCATCTGCTTATGTAGTTTCAATAGTCATTTGAAAGAATATAGGTTAATCTGTCCCTAACTCTTTTCAGAAATATATGTAATAGTGACCTATTTATATTGCTGGCTTTTAATTTCTGGACAACTAGTCTGAATTGTTTCTTATATGTGTTTGTAGTAGTAGTGTACAAAGCATTGTTTAATACATTAATTTATATTTTGTAGTTTTCATGTCTCATAATCATGCATAGTTTGAACATTTGGTGCAATGTCATGTTTCTTCCCCCCCCCTTCTCCATTTTTTTTTTCTTTAAATACATGCCAAAACTTTTCTTGTTTTAGATTTTGAATTGTTCGTGTTTTTCATTTTCATTCCATTATTTTTTCCAAATTCATGTAATTTTTTTTTCTGGTCTTAAAATCCTGATTGTCTTTGGATGTGATGTGAAATTGAAGTTATAAGAAAATACATTTGAAATATCCAAAATTTATCTTTTATTATCAGATGTCCATCTAATCAATTTTGTATGTATTGAAATGTAAACTATTAAATAAATTTGATAAAGATTTTTTTAAACTCTTGGTCTTAATTAGATTATTTAATAAAATTGTGTTTGTAATTTTTAAATTGTTGTTTATTTAGTCATTATCACACATACATTAAAAGTGATAGTTGAGACTATCACTTTTTACTTTTGAGAGAGGTGCCAACTAGTTTGTGATATTCATTATTTCCATTTCTGTTGAGAAAATTTTAAAAATCAGCATATTTGTTGTAAAGTGTAGTAAAAAATTATGTTTAGTCTTGTGTTATTTGATTTTTTACTGCTACTTTTTTCACAGCACTCTTACATAATACATTTCAAAAGTTCTCTGAAATTTAAGATATATTTTCGTGTAAAGTATTATTGAAAACTACTAAAATGTTTTATTATAGTAGTGATCTTTTTTAAAATGTTTTTTTAAATGTGTAAATCAAAATAAGTGAAGGTAAAATTTCATTTTGGTCTGAGGTAATTTTAAATTACAAAGATAATTTAAAATTGAATTTCATAGTTTTATGTTTTAAAATTTTCTTACAACTAAATTATTTCAATATTGGTTAAAATTGCTTTTAATATTTTATATAAAAGAGGTAATTCTGTTAATATAGAAGAACAGAACTCATGAAAATTAGAAATGTTTAGGAATTTCTACTCTCATTTTTCGAAATTTGTGGTTTACAATATTATAATTTGATAAAGTATTAGAACAGAGTGAAAGATATTATGTTAGTAATGATAATAATAAAGTTTTAAGAAAACTTAAATTATTTTCTTATGAAACACTTATTTTTTATTTGTGTAGTTCAAAAATTTATTTAGTTTAAATCAAATTAATATGCATATTTGCAATCAGAAAATAATTCTGACTGTTTAGTGACATTTTTAGTCTTAATTGTTACTGTCTTTCTATATAATTTCATGTGCTTGTCAGTAGCTTTGTCTATTTTCTAGTAAGCACACCAAAATTTATCCCAAAAATTATGTCAACTTGCAATATGGATATGCAAAATTATTTCCTGTTAGTACCATTAATATTTGCTGTGTGTATTTCAATATAGACAATGCAAGCAAAGTGCCACCCCCTTTCTAAAAATAATTTTTTAAACTTGTTGTTTTTATAAATCAGATATGATTTTTTTCCCTTGTAAAATTAAATTACTAACAAGGTGGTGTAGGTAACCCATGTTCTGGTTATTATATAAGCTGTTTTCTTAAAAAAAAAAAAAAAAAAAAAAAAAAAAGTAGTAATATTTTATATTATATGATGAAGATGCTTAAAAGTTTATATTTGGATGGTTGGAAAAATACTGATATATCTTAATGCACTCATTTTATGTTTTTTAAATATTAAATTGATTTAAGTTTTATAATGTGATCATTTTTTAATTATTTGTTAGAAAGTTATTGCAGTTTAATTTTTGAACAAAATAGGTATACAGTAAATGGACTTGTAGCACTTTCAAAGCAATTATTTTTGTAATTCCAATAACTATGTAAATTTATATTGACAAAAGAAAGAAAATTTTGAAGGATTTTTTTTTTTTTTTTTTTTTTTATGGAAAGTACTTACTGATAAAAAGCTTAGATTGCATTCATTGCTATCAATAACTAACCTTTTAAACTTAACCACTTTCAAAGAAAATGGCTCATATAATAACTTTCCTTAGTATTTCTGCTGTAGTTCTTGGAATTTAATATTATTTAAAGCATTTCCCCCCCTTTTTTTCATTCTCTCTCTCTCTCTCTCTGTATATGTATATATATATATATATATATATATATATATATATATATATATATAGGTGTCTGTTGGAGCATGTTTTATTTTTTCTCAGTAAAACTCCCATGAAATATGCACATTTTAAAATTCATTTGGAAACATGTTATATCTTTTCGGATTTTATAACATGTGTTATCATTTTTAAATGCAAAGGTACATCCAGATTAGAATTATTTTAATCCATATTTATCACTGCCTTTGGAGTGAAAATATGCATTTCCAATATATTAGGTTATTGACATAACAATGAAGATTATATTTGTTTTACCAATTTAATTTTTCCAATAAAATGTTCATCGAATATCTCTACTAAATCAGTTCTGATGTGCATAACATTGAGTGTAAACAAAAACTACAAATCAGTGTTTCCACCTGCTGATAATAGCTGCAAACTAATTGAATTTTCCCGTTCTAGGCGTTAATTTTGTGCTATTTGTCTTCATAAATTCTAAATTTTTAAAAGAATGTTTCCATAATTTTTTTCTTCCTGTAATATACAGTTCCTGTAAGGCTGGCACCTCTTGTGTTAAAAGGATATTTTAAGTTTCAAGGAAAAGGAACATTTTGTATATTTGTCTTTTAGTTGTTTATGTATTCTGTAAATTCTTGATAAAATATTGAAATTTTTTGGTATTTGTGATAAATTTTTCACTGTTGTATGTTTGTATTAGGTTTGATTATAAATTTTTTGCAATTTTTTTTGGCATTCCATATAGTTGATTCCTTTAAATAATACATTCACAAACCATAATGGTTTTTAATTTTTACAATTTGTTTGCTCATATGTTAAATATATTACTACCAATTAATATAACTTCTGTGCATTAATTTTATATTTTTTTATCTAAATATTAGGCACACTTAATTAAATGGTAGATATGTGCCACTAAGTAAAGTTGTACAATAATTTTGCTTACGACAATCATGACTCATCAAGTGCAGATGGCAGTTACAAATCTCTAAATATTGTATGTGTATGTGCTTTGAGTAAAAGGGATATCCTTATTTTATAACTTTTTGTTTACAAATGCTAAACCAAAAAAAGTATAGGAATACATATCGAATTATTTGTGTTACTTGTAAACTTAAAGTTTTGAGATTTAGATGGCATATCCTCTTCAACATACATTTAACCTTTATATCACATTTCATATCATTTATATAAGAAAATACAACAAAAATGAAAGCTAAAACTGAGCCCACATAATTCCAAATGTTTGAGGCATATCAGTATAAATTCGAAATGCAATAAAATTAACATTGTTTTTTTCAGTGTTTTTATGGTTTTTTTTTTTTAATAAATGCAAGTTTTTTTTTTCATTTTCTAAATACTATTTAAGGCCTTTAAAATATTCATATACTGTAAACAGATGTTACCATGTTTAAAAATGAAATATTAAATTTATCTATCTCAGGCATATCAGTTTACAGTTGTACTCTATTCAGAATGACTTAAAGGTTTTAAAAATTATGAATTGGAAGTTCAGGGCCAAAGATAAGACTGCCTGGTATCGGATTCTGGAGAAGGCTATGGCCCATCTAGGGCTGTGATGCCACTGAAGAAGGTAACAGTTTATATGACCATTTCTCTAGAAAAGCTTTTTCTTTTATATTTAGGTTAAATGATTTTGTTTATATACTTTTAAAGTCCATTGTATTTTGTAAGTTGTAATATAAAGCTCTATTAAAAATCAAACCTGTGGTTTAAATTTATTTTGTTCTTGAATAGTCTTATCATTTTATCAGTATTTGTCCTTGTCATTAAATAAATTTAATATTTTTGAAACTTAAGTTGCATGCACCATTTCAAGCATTTTGAAGAAATTGTTTCTAGTACATCATGAGTAAAATTTTCAAATACTTATTAAAGTAAGAATGCTTGATTCACATAGTATAATAAAAGTTAAATTCTTTCAAATGTTATTAAAACCAGCTGTTTCAAAACAAGAAAATCACTTAGGAATGGAAAACCAATGCTGGTAGAGGTATGAATATTCAGCCGCCTTTTCCGAGAAAGGGAGAAAAGTAAACTTGTTACTCTTCACAGATATTAGATTTTTTTTTTTTTTCTTGTGTATCTAATACATCAGTCTTTTTTAATGTTTCTGCACAATATATTTTTCAGTACTTACCATTTAATTCCTTTAGTTGAATAAAGTAGAAATAAAAGTAAAATCAACTTGTTTTGGCTCTTTTTGTAAATACACTTTAAAAATGTGTGACTATATAAAAGAAATATAAAAATGTATAATTCTTTTTTTTTAATGACTCTTGATGTTTGTTAAATTTACATTAAAAATCTTTCGAATAAAACTGCAAAAATTTGTTCCACCCAATCTTTATATATATATATATATATATAATTTCAAAGTCTAAATCAGGTGTTTATGAAGTAAATTGCCAAATATTTTTCATGCAAACAATTTTAATATAAGTTGTAATTTTAGTCTAGTTATATTTTTGATATTTATAATTTGTATTTGATAATTAAAAATTTTAAATTAGGTTTAAAATTGTATATTAATATGAATTCTACATTTAAAAACAAAAATATTTAAAATGGATTGTTACAACTTGGTTTGTTTTACTTACATTCCTTAACTAGTAATTCTTGTAATTGAATAGTTGTTTATGAATTTGGTATAGATATGTTTCTGTTTTGCAACTGTTTAATCCATTATCTGAAACAGTAACAATTTTTTTTTACGAACCTAACAATATTTTATTTATAAAGGAGAGATACTAATTTCCATTTTTGTAAAGATCATACATTTTCTTAAATGTGAATAATAGGCATTATTTATATTTAAGAATTGAAAATCATAAAATTTGGACATCATGAGTTTATTTTTGTGTATTTATTTAAACTTTATTTGAAATAATTTTTTTTTCTAATTGTTGTTAACAAGTTGTTTCTGAATTTTAGTATTATTGAGAATGTGAAGCTTGAGTTCAATGAAAGTGTGTTATTGCTAGATTAAAGACGACTTTGTGTGTTGAGGCAAATGACAATGTGGTATTTCTTAGATGCAAATAATTTTGTGATTGAACTGTGTGTGTGTGTGTGTGGTGCTGTATCCTGCATGATTTTTTGAAATAAGTTGTAAAGTTAGTTCATTAGTTTAAAAGAAAAATTTGTTTAATATCAACAGTTCCCATGTTTGCACTATAAGGAATAACTATGAATTATAGGTATGCTGCAATAAATTTTTTTTTATTTATTTATTTCATCCCATTTCTTCCTTAAAACTTGGTTAAATTAGACTGAAAATTTCCTCCTTATATTTCTAAACTTGTTTATTGGAATGCACTACTAAAAATTTCATTTATTTTTATGAATGTGGTTTTAATTACTGTAATTTACATTAAGTATTCATGATGGAATTCATAAGTTTTCTTTTCTAGTTTGGTAAAAATCTAGTCTAAGTATTATTCAATTTTCTAAAATTGAAACAATGAAAAAGTTAGTATATTATATAATATTTATATTTATAGCGTGGAAACTTGAAAGCACATATTTTTTTCTGCATTCATGTTTAAAACTCTAATGGGCTCAGTATTTGTAAAACAGAAAATTTTCATGAACATATTTAATGTAGTTTTACAAGGTATATATATATATATATATATATATGTAAAACCATGTCCTAAATTTTCTTTGAAAGAAAAAAAAAATCAGTGATATGCTATCCAATATTGTTATTCATTACCTGTTATTTTTTATAAGCAATTTTAAAGCCTTGTGAATTGTTTTCAACAGTCAAGAAATTGGAAACTTTAGTTTATATATTTTCTATATTTTAAATGAATTTAAAAACCAATCTTTGAATGAATAACTTTATAAAGACTTATACTAAATAAAAACTTCGTCCATAAAATCTTTCTATTCAAAGCCATAAAGAGAAAATTAAAAATTAAATAATTGATATTTATGCATTGCTCGAGTGTTCTTGTGCAATTTATAGAAGCAGAAGTGTCAACCTGCAGATAATTTATCCTTAGTTTGCCTTTTATTTTCTATGTAATTATTATTATATATAAAATTTTAAAATATAAATAAACTTCGAATGTTTTTTTTTTAAATAGGACTTGTAAAATTTTTTTTATTGTAATAAAATATTAATACAATTAATAATTTATCATTAGTGTTTGCCTTTTTTTAATAGGACTTGTAAAAAAATTTTTATTGCAATAAAGCATTAATACAATTACTGATAATTTTAAAGAGCAAAAATTTTCCATCTGTTTGAACCTGGGATTAGATTGTTAAAATGTGTGTGCGTGTTTGGAGAGGGAGGTTTGTACCCTTAGCTCACATTTTAGTTAATGTAGTCAATTCACTTGTAAATATTAATTTCTGTTTATTTATGATGATTTGTATGATGTGTAATGGCAAAATAAGGATAAAATAGTTGATTGTCACTTCTTATTGTTTCTTTAAGTTTGCAAATTCAGTTATATTTTGTGTACAATTACTTTCATATCTTTAATGTGTCTTACGTTTTCCACTCAGTTCATTGTATAAAGTTTCTGTTCAGTTTAGGTGTACATCAAGCAATGTTACTCATCTTTACTTACAAAACCTTATGTGTTGTCATAATTGATAGTGTAATTTCTTATGTTTCCATGCAGTGAATTGTGTGTTGTAATATTTTTGTGTTGTGCTTCTGTTGCAGAAGAAAAAACTTGTAGGAAATAAATAGTGAAATTTAATGTACTGTTTCTTTCAATAAGCTTTGTTCCATCATCTGTTTTCACATATTTGCTTTTTATTTATTTATTTATTTATTTATTTTTTTTTTTAAGGAATGTTTATTTTGGAACTGTTTTTATGACAAGCTCTCACCCTGAATTATGAGAATATTACTCCGTGCTCTCTATATGGGAGCATACACAACTTTAACATTGAAGAATTTACAACCTACATAAATCCTAATATGGATAGTACTTGGATCTAGTATAAAATATTCTTTCTAAAAAATTTAGAAAGGTATTGAAAATATTAAATTTCTTTTAACAATATTTTGATAACAATTGAAAGATGCTTGGTTTACTGGGAGTGTTGTGATAAACTTTTTACTATTTGAGGCCTTTACATCCAAGTAGCATATAGTTCCATATTAAAGAGTAGATTTTTTATTTTTTTATTTTTCCTAAACCTAAAGTGGGGGGATCAGCTTACATATGGATCCATGGAAAAAGTATAAGATATATCCTTCTTGACAATAAAGTTATCAAATTTAACAAAACTAAGTTAAACTTTTTTTTAAAGCATAAAACAGGAAAATAATATATAGTGGCAGAAAATAAAATTTTAAAGTAAATTTACAATGATTTTTATCTGTATTATAATGATTTTTATATTTCATTGTAAAACATTTTCTCTGCTTTATCAGCTTGGCAACATATTTGAACATTAAAGAACATTATTTTAGCTTTTACAACTTTTTTTAAATTTTGGGTAACTTTTTGAAGAAAATTTTTTTTATACACAGATGGGTTTCTATTTGGAAATAAATGGTAGTTAAGATTAATGGCAGCTTTCAAAGTACATAGAGATCTAAACTGTTCTGCTGCAGCACACCAGAAGTTTCATGGTGAGAAGTTTGAGAATGGGTATAAAAGATGGCTGTATTTCAAAATAAATATAAGGACAATTGTTATAACATTTCAGTAGTAGTGCATGGCGTAAGAAGGTAACTGAAATATTTTACATCTTTAATACATTGGATCTTGATTATTGCAGAGGTATCCCTGTCATACATTTGTAACATCCCAGAGTGCCATTGTACCCAGATTTAGAACCACAGGTTTTGTTCATATTTATACTATGTAAATTTGATTTAAACCTACTGTTTCTGGGATCAAAAGGCAGTATGTTTTCTATGTGAATACCATATTCAATATTTCATAAATTTATTTTATATTTATTTTTATTGTTATAGTTATAAGATAATTTATCAAATATTGCTGATAAGAGTAATTTTCACTGTATGATATACCTTAAGTTTTGATATAAGTATTACAGCAAGTATTCTGTAGATAGCTATTTTAATGAGGATTGGTTGTTTCAGACTGAAATAGTTAACGATATATAGCCTTACAGAATGATGCCATATACCAGTCCCACACCTATTCATTCAACATCTTAATATGACAGGTGTGACTTTCGGTTCACTGATATTCATGTTCAGCATTCCTCTTTAGGGATTGTGAATTTGTAGTTTTTTTTCTTGGAATTGTTTTTTCAATGAAGATATTAATCTTATAAAAAATTTCCCCAACTAAATATTTGCTATTATTTATAATTTTATCATGTGGATAGATATTTCATAGTTTTTCAATCCTCAAACATTTTTTTCAGCAGGTACATAAACTGAAAGCAAGATAAAGAGCTATATTCATTATAAAACTTCACTTTATAGTACTGTGTTTATGAAGTTTTATGTGAAGTATGATCATGAAGGTTTTCTTTTTAATTGAGGGCTTTGTATGAATTTAAAAGTGACTGCTTGTCATTCATAAAGATAATATTAAACGTTTAAATTTTTTTTTTCACTTTTAGAAGTTCAAAAGAATTTTAGATTTAAAATATTCTATGTTGCCAACTTGTACAGTTTAGCCGTACATTATATGGATTTAGTTTATATTGTAAGATTATACATTTTCATGTAAAAAAAGTTAGTTTTGAGTCAACTATAAAAAAAAAAAAATCTTGACGGTTTTATTTAAGTTTAAGATTTTGTTTTAACACTATTGACTAAGATATAAATTTATTTATTAGCTCAAATAGAGATGCAATTGCATGCATAAGAGCTATGAATAATGTATATAAAGTTTTTCATTTATTTCTTTTTAGAGAAAAAGGAGAGGTAAGCATTGTATTGCTTAAAAATTTATAGTTACTTTGCAATTTTTAAGCAGCTTTCTTTGACAAGGATTTGTTAATTACACACACACACACACACACACACATATATATATATATATATATATATATATATATATATATATATATATATATATATATACTTTTTAATATATATTCAGGCTACATTTTTAGCTTGTGTATTTTAGTGTGTGAAATGGAAAGATTTTCAAAGTTGGTATAATGGCAATATATAAATATATATATTTTTAAACAATTTCAAACATTAATAAGTTATTCACTTTCAGTAGGAAATTAGAAGGGGGAAAAATGTGCTATGTAAACATCACCTAAAATTGGATAAGTTTTGTATAAGCTATGTTTCTAAGTAAACTATTTTTATCCTGATTATGTACTAAAGAAACTATTTGGTAATTGCTATATATAAATTGTATGTTTGATTAACATCAACTCATCAGAACATTCAATACCACAAATTGATTAGTCTTCATAAGCAGCAAGGAGCGTGAAATGAAAAAAGCAACATAATACACAGTAAATGTCTTATTTTTAAAATAACATTTTAAAGATTAAATAAGTAAGAAAGATCTTGTTTTCAGTATAAGGTACTCAATTTGTATCAAATGTATTTATATAAAAAAAAAAAAAAAAAAAAGAATGTTGTAGTCAATATGACTTGGATTGAGGAGCTTTTAATTAAGCTACTTATTTTAATTGTTTTATGAGAAATTAACAATTATATAATATCAAAATATATTGCAATTCTGTGCTAAATTTCAAGACACTTCGATTTGGAATGCCATGGTCAGTTTCTTTGTAGAAAAGCTTATATCAGGACCTACTGATACAAACCAATTTCTTTTTTCTTAAAATAATAAACCAGTTTTTTTTTTTTTTTTTAAAGAATATCTGTCTGGTCATACTAAAATATTTTTATATAATTCTTTGATCTACTTAGAATTAGTAATTTTCTATATTTGTCAAATTAATATGAAAGCAATAACTTCCTAGGAAATTACCATGAATTTTTAAGAATTGAAGTTAAACTGTAAAATTTTAGTGATTCTAACTTAGAACTGATGCAAAATATAAAAGCCCCTCCCCCCAACCATCCAGCTTTGTGTTGTAACAGTATACCACCTAATGGCGGTGAAAGAGAAGGTCTCGATCAAGTATTTTGCAGTGTGAGTTGTATGAAAGAATTTTATTCCCAGCAAAGTGTGATTATGTACGATTTCTACATGAAAAGAGACATGATAATTAGAGTTCACCTTGCTGGAGTGTCTGTGTCCAGAAAACCAATCTTGTGGGTGTTTCAAGGACTACTATGCCAAGGGTTATGACAGCCTACACAAACCTGGATAAGTTGTATTCTGCAGAGTACAACAATGGGCAAAAGTCAAAGTTGAAGGACCATGCTAGATGGAGGTTGAAGAAGTTAGTCACCCGAAATTGTATGATTATACTGCTGGAGATAACTTCTGAGATGAATACCCACTTTCTGAACCCATGAAAACTATTCAACGAGAATTGCATGCTGCAAACATTCATGCAGAGGAGCTATTCCAAAACCATTAGTTTGGTCACAAAATACTATGAAGAGACTTCAGTGGTGATGAGAACACCTAAACTGGACACAACTGCAATGGGAACAAGTCATCTTCTCAGATGAATCCTCATTTACATTATTCCAGATCACCAGATGTGTATTTGTCTGGTGAACACAGGCAAGAAGCATTTCATGTTGACTGCCTCATTCTCACCATGTAATATGTGGAAGGGGTTTTGTGATGATCACAAGCGACTATTATCGAAGCATTCGCACAGATCATCTTCACCGTATACTTCTGACTATTTTTCTGGGAGAATATCCTGTGTTCCAAGAGGACAATACACCTGTTCCACTATGTACAAATTTTTTACATGAGCATGATAATGAAGTGCTACATTTAACCTGACGTCCTAAGTCTCCAGATCTCAATATCATTGAACCTTTGTAGGGTTATTTAGAGAACAAAGTCTGTGCTCAGTTTCCTCCTCCATGCACACTATCTGAATTTGAGGTGGCCCTGCACAAGAAATGGGTGTGAATTTCGATGAACTTTGTTCAAGACCTTTATTTGGAAATCCCACATTGAATGCTAGTTGTCATTTAGGTCTAAAGTGTCCCAACTCCCTAAAAATTTTGAATTTTTTTTTCATAGTTGTTCCTATTATTTTTTCCTATACTTGTGTGTGTATAATAGAATTTTATTGTAAACTAGCTGTGGCAAGAATTATAAATATATATATTTAGAGAGAGGTTAGTCTAGTTGGGATCCGTGTAAAATCTAGTTTCTGGTGTTATATTTACTAACAATTTCTTTATATATACATATTAGAGTTAAAAGTTTTCTTGTTAAAATTGTTTCTCCTATTAACACAGTAATTATTAATATACAGTATGAGCACAATATATGATACAAATATACATCACTTATATTAATATTTTTTAATATCTGTTTGCTTATGTGCATTATCTTGTGATGATAAATATGTCACTACCCCAATTTCATTGTCTTATACATTATTTTAAGTTACCTTGCAAAATTAATGAATATTCTAGCATAATTTTTTAGTTGTGAAAATTTATATATATATATATATATCTTCAAGTTTACATGAAAGGAAAACTTAATATAGACAATATCTTAAATGCTCATTATTAAGTATTTTTTTAAATTCTTTCTTATTGCTCATAAAATTAGCTGAAAACTAAAAATTCCTGTTCTTAGTTTAGAGTTAAATTCTTTAAGAGTTTTTGGAACAACTAACCTATACCTTTCTACAACAGAGAGAGAAAAAAAAAAAAAAAAAAAAAGGAATAAAATGAACACACAAGAATGTCAATACAAAATTACAATTTATTATGTGATGAGTCTGCTATTAGTTACCAGAATAAGTTTATATTGCACCAAACCTGTACAATAATCTACAGAAATATTTTATGTAATGTTCCAGTTCAGACAAACATTTACATTACAAACATTTGCTTATAAAAAAAAATGACATTTTTAATGCATGAATTGGGTATGATGATGTTATTAAGTATTTAATTTACTTTTTTTAACGCTGGAGCTGAGAATTAATAAATATTAAACAAAGGAAAAACAAATCACTCTTTTAAGGCATATGTAATTTTTCAGCAAAGAAAAGAAGCAGTAATAAATACTTTTAAATAAATTTTCAGTAATATTTTCTTTGATAATTTAAATCTGTGATCAAAGTTGAATGATATGAAATAATTCTGATACATTCATTAAATTTTTATTTAACTTAAACAATAGTAATAAAATAAATCTTGAAAAAATGATTTTTTTTCATTTTTTTTAATACTACAGTAATTCACTTTCATAAAAATGTATTTAATGTATTAATAACTATTTATGTACATCTTAATGTCATGTGTACAAGAAATAAATTTTACAAAAAATGTCTCTAGATAGACACATATTTACAGATTTAGTGAGAGATGAATAATAAAAACAGATGCACAAGACTGCATGATCAAAATATATTTTCTATTTAAAAAAAAAATAAAAAATAATAAAATTTTTTACAAGCTTTAACTTTGCCTTTGAAAAGGATTAAAACATTCTTGTTATGCTCTGCACAGCAAAAAAGCTCTTGTCAAAAATTTTAAAAACTGATTTGCACATCGGAATGAATAACTGAAAGATGGTAATACTACACGTGAAATAATTGGATGAAATGAAGATAACATTTTACAAGTGTACAATCACAATTTACATATGGAAACAACTGGTTGTTTCTGATGAACACACACAATAGCAGCAACACTGCCCTGCAAGTTGCTTGTTGCACACAACTCTCACTTTTACTTGAAAGGTCTAGTCCATGCAAATTAATCACTTATTCACAGTCTCATCTGCACTATTATTTCCTTAATACATAAGAAGAGGACACATATGTGACAGTCTGGAGATCAAGAGTCCTATGGCACTAGACTACCGGAGTCTATCTTTATCAATTTTTTGATCTTCCAAATAAATAGGTGTCACTCGAGCAGGCTTGAAAGATCTGGGGAATAAAAAATGTATAAGTAACAGGTAATGTCAACATTGTTATTCATTTGATTATTGTTAAATTTTTAATCAAATCAGACTTCAGTAGTAACTTTACATCATATCTGACAAGCCCTGGAAATGTCTTGTATATTTAAAAACTGCTCCATATTTTTTAGCCATTGCTTAGAGCTATAACTAAGAATGGATGTCTGAATATCAATTAATTTAAAATGTGTAAACTCGACTCTAACAAAGTATAAAGTACTTTGTGTAATTTTGAGTAGTGATTTTTTTTGTTAAAAAATGGTTTGTATAATTTTATTACATAGTTTTAAATTATATAATATTTCAGTTTTAAGTCGTTATCACATTACTTTTCTTCATACTGAGATACAGATGATATCATAGTAAACTTGATGAACTTAATACATTTATGACCGTTGACATGAATTCACGTCCTGTAATTTCTGTTCCTAAATACAGCTATATACTTAATAGGTACAGTTATATAAAGAGGGAGCATGTCTTGTGAAATCAGATGTAGACATGCAACACTTGTAACAATACACAGTGGCACAAAATAAAAGGGAAATGACTAATATGCATACACTCACAGTCATTCTATATGTGTATATACCCCATCTACTAGTAAAATGTTAAAAAAAAGTCCTGAAAGAGAAATTTTAAACACAACTCTCCAGCATAGCAGTCCAGACTGATACTGTAGTAGGAATAGAAAACACCACTTCTAGTACAGAAAAGAAACAAAGCAAGAAAATAAAATACAGGGAAAAAAAAAAACTCATTTGAAAATGGGAAAAGAAAGATTACTATTAGGTTATGCATAGGGTTGCCATATCCAGCTGGGACCTTGTCAGAACACTTTGAGATGGGGTATAAAAATGAAGTGAAAAATTTACTTAATATAATTACTTTTTATTTAGAACAATTACATGGAACTTGTTGCAGCAGTGGCAATAGTTGGTACGCTTTTTTTTTTGAAAGATTTTCTGTTTCTTAATAAGTTTTCTCCCCTTTTTACATATTTATAAAAAAACTATGTAAGTCGGTTTGTAGTTAATCTGGTACTGTAAGACTGATTCCATAGTTCCTGGCAGCAGTCGATATCTTTCATCAGTCCACTAGGTGGATATCCACAAAAATATTCTTTCAACATTGGCATTGAGTGTGGAGATCGAAAACAAATACCTGCATAATTTTAACAATTGGCATTTGCATCCAGGATTTTTGGTTTCTTTAAGAAGGTAAATCAATTAGAAAAAAAAAATAATCTTTCTTTCACAGAGTGTTTAGATTTCCATTCTGAGTCACGCTTAGTTTCTAAAAAGCACTTCAGATACATATATTGCTGAAAGTAATTATCGCCTGAAATCTTCTCATCCTTTTTATTCAGGTATATAATAGTGTTTTCAACCACCACCCAATTCAGATAGATTCTTGAGCTAAGCTTATAACAGTATTTTGCAAAATTAGGACAAAATTGGGTCTTGTCGGGATGCCAGGACAAGGAGGTCCATAACAGTGATGGTCCCAATCTATCAGAATGGATGGCAACCCTAGTTGTGCATGCACTCCAATTGAACAATTTTTCAATATGCTGTGTGTAACTTTATAATGTTTATCCTTGTGTTAATGACATTAGTTTGTGACAGCCAACTTCAAAATTTTATTTTTTTTTGGCTGGTACTCAATATATATAATGAAAAAAAAAACCAGTGGCAAATGTTTTGTTAGACTAAAAATAACTATGTTTAATTTTCACTACATTAAATTTTTAAAAAAATCTACATACTACAATTTTAGTCACTATACATATTTGTCATATTTTACAGAATCTTATTTATTCACAAATTAAAGCAACAGAAAAACTAATGAGAAAACTTACGAATAGGAAGAATTTGGCACACCAACAACTAATAAGTGGTTTCCTTTCATAAAAAGTCTCCACATGCTCTGTAAAAAAATAAATAAATACAAGTGTTACCTTTAATATTACATGTTCAATCCATAGTTAAAGTCTTCATCAACAGAAGATGTTAACTGTGGATTTCCATGAGAAAGGAAAACTTACCTTATGATAACCTCTAGCATCTAAATCCCAAATTTTAAAACACTGAAATGAGAAGACAAATTACTAAGTATTAGTTGATGTTAACAGACACTTAGAAAAATATAGGGTGTACATAAAAGAATATAGCAGTTTGAATTTATTATAATATCAATTAGATAAAGAGTACTAAGTTGTTTGCATTCTAGAATTGAACAGCTAATTTTAGAATTTTTGTTTTAGTTGTTCAAATGCATGTAGATCAGTTGCCCTCGAACATTTTTTGTTGCAGCACTTGGGCCCATGCTTAGGGCATATCAGGATGTTGCAGCACAGTTTGAAAACAGCAGAAATAAAAAAAAAAGCAGCAGCCCCTAAATATAAATAAATACAGTGGAGGGTTGTGAAAATCAGGCCTGATCTGGCTAAAGATCTACCTTGTTCATTAATGGCAATTGGGACATAGTAGGATAGGTTCAGGGTCACAATGCCATCTAAGTTCCCAAATGATACCTCTAGAAATCTCAAGCCGATCCTGGGGGGTCTACTGAATTGTTCTTATTTCTAAAATTATGAGGACCCAATTTGTTTGAATTGTCGAAGGGAGTAATGTTGACCATCTAAATGGTGCTCCCACAATACAATGGTCAACAATTTCTGCAGCATAATATGAGCAATTACTTAACAGGCAAATTCCCCCACATTACTTAAAAAAAAATAAAATTTTAAAAAAGTTTGAGAGTAGTGCAGTAATGTGAAAAAAAATTAATTTTATCTTTTAAAGTATTTGTATGCTTTTTTTAATAACTTCATAATTTTTAGTCAATTTTCTATACTACTGTATACCTCTGGTAAATGTTTGAGGTACCCAGCATAAAAACTGCAGATGGAGATAGTCTCCTCCATGCCTTGCATAACAATCAGAAATAAAAATGGTGATTCTAAGGCAAAAAAGCATATTTTATTTTGCAGTTTGTTTGGGGCAATCAGAAGTATCAACAGGTTCGATCTGTGTTGCATGACAAATGAAGCTCCCATTAACAAATTAAAAGATAAACTAGAAATGTTACTACATCTTCTATTATGTAGATTTTTATTGCTACTGACAATTAAAAGTGCAATTAAGCATACTGTAATAATGCTATATTCTTTCATGTACACACTGTAATTCAAAAATGTTTCTTCATAACAGTCAACAGATCCAAATAACAGACTAATTAAATTAGCAGGATATTATGCATACATGATGGGATAATTTTTTTCTTCTCCTAAAACTGAACATCTACCAATTGTTAAATAAGGATACAAAAATTGAAAAAAAAAAGTTCAAGTTACTAATAGTTTTTACATGTTCATGCAAAGAATAGGAATAAATATATAAAAATAAAAAATTACATTTGTTCTGACATTTTTTTGAAGAAATATTTCCTTAGGTATGTTTGATTTAGAGTAAGAATGAAATAGGCAAAATTTTCTAAAATTAAACTTCAAAATTATTATTGATTTTAGAGTTGCTACTTGCAACTACCAGTACTACACTTGTCTTAGTGGGTGACTGATTCATAAATGCTAAAATTTAGAGAACCATTTTCATATTCAACAGAATAAAATTTTCACAATTATAAACCTTGTTTAGTTTTTGTTTCAACACATTTTATAGCCTTTAAATAATCATAAACAACAAATTTATCCTGCAGAGTGTTTTTTCCCCATAGAAGAATCCTAAAGAGTTATACATTCACTTGCTTAAATATCAGGAAAAATTTTATCTTACCTTTGCAATTTGTAACCAAGTTGTAAAATCTCTTGGACCATTCATTTTTATAAACATAACATAGACTTCCCCCTGTAAAAGAATATCATTAATGTTTGCTTAAATTAACGTTTTATCATTCAGAAATTAGTTAACTCAGAAATTTACCTTAGTATCAGGGATAAAGTTTTCTTCACATGGAGATTTGCTATGATCTAATACCACTGCTTTTCTGTAAAAGAACATACGCATTAATAATCTACATACAAAATATTCCTTTCCTCCCTTTAAAAATAAATAATGAATCAAATTTATGTTCATGCAAACTTTAAAGCAATATTAAAATTGTTTAAAACAGCACACAAACAAAAGGTTTCAGCAACCCCTTCCTCCTAACTAATGTTTACGCATGTGTACACACACACATAAAATAACTAAAAAAAGTCTTCTAAAATATACATAAAAATATAATTTTTTAACGTTTTAATAACTTTTACAACAATTTATTTCACACTTGTTCTTTGTTATATTAAAGCATTACACCCCCATTCACCATGAAGAGTACATTATGTATTCATTAACGCATACAGGACTGGCAGAAAGAGATGGTTTGGTTTGGTTTTGGAGCGCTATGGTCTATTTTTTGCAACACGAGGGCTAATGAGACCGGAACCTACTGTTTAAAGCTGATTCTGAATGGCTATGGACATCTGTGCCACAGTGGGATTTGAACCCACAAACTCCAGTTCCGAAGGTCAGCAACCTAACCATTCGGCCATCGTTCGGCTCTGGCAGAAAGAGAAAGTACTTCTTCCCTAGGACCATGCCTAATTTCCTTCATAAAAATAACTTCAATTAATATGCTGAAATTTACAGTTTATAATCCTGATAGTATCTGTACACACTGTAACAAAATTTTAGTGACATTAAAAAATTACAAATTTTAAAGAAAATGTTTTTATTTTAATAAAAATAGTTTCATTTTAATAAAATTTATGTTTACGGTCAATAAAAAATGGATATTTTAAAATTTTATCAAATGCTATGATATTGCTAAAAACTTTCATAAATTTAATGAAGTGAATAAGTAAATATAACTCCAGGAATATCAGATCTTTCATAACTGTTTGTCATTCATTTGCTTTTAAATTGCTCTGACTATTTTACACATTATTAAACATTTTCATGTCATCTGACTAGTCAGGTTCACTGTCAATAGTATTACAGAAATTACTTTCCTCAATTCCACTATCTAATTCATTCATTAATAAAAAAAATCCTGTTTTCACTTAAATAATTAACTCTTTTTGTCCTGATGGCTAAAATAAAACTGACCCAAAATATGCAAAATACTATCTAGCAAATACCACATGACAATTTTACTTCCATCTTTAACCATAATAAACATTCCATTCTTTCCCATTCAGTCAAAATATAAACACCCATTACTCAATAAATCACAGCTCATCTTGGGATGACTCAAACACATACAGTTGTTTGCTTGTTCAAAATTTTGTGATTCAGAGCATATATTTAAAGTTAACATTCTTAACCCCTTGCCTTATGAATCGAGCAGTGTTTGTGTGTGCCACTTTCGATAAAAGCTTTCATGTCTGACACGAGCTTTTCACTTTTGGCCAGACAGAATCATAACGTGTGTGATACGAGGTTATCATTTTAAGCTCAGCAGTATGATCACATCTCCCATACGTTGTTTTAAGGCAAAGAGTTAAGAATAACATTTGAAAATCTAACAGACTACAACTGTCATCTAATGCTGTATAAAAATTTAAATAAAATGTTCCAATTTCCAATCACACCAGTGTGTCCATGGGCCCTGAATGAAGAATTGTGTTATATGTATGTGATTGTAGTCCTTGATGGGTTAAGAACCCTTTAAATGTACTTTAAAAAGCTCATAAAATAATTTTTAAAATAGCATTTAAAGACTCATTAAGTTTGGTATTAAAATAAATCTTTTACATAATTCTTTATAATGTATGAGTCAAACCAATTATTTATAGCTTATTATAAACACGGAGCCTATTATAAAACATTTCAACAAAGAATTCATATGGTTTACAAAAAGATTCAAATTAATTATGAGGATATTAAGCTGTAATATAAATGAAATAATGTCAATGGTAATAAAATATAAATCTAACCAGTCAAAAGATGAAACAGAGTAACTAGAGATTTAACTTCTAATGAATGAAAGTTATGTAAACAATGTATTGAGAAATTATAAATTCCAGAAATTTTCTATATAACATGTTCAGAGTTGCTAATAATTCAATTTTAAAATTAGTTTGATTTTACTGGCATGCAATTTATATCTGTGTATATATATATGCAGCATAATCCAGAATACTATGGCAATTCTAAAATTCTTAAAACGTGAGGTACAAAGTAAAATAAGTAGCACTCTCTCTCTCTCTCTATATATATAGAGTGAAACTTCTCCGAGCGGCCACCCTTCTAAACAGCCAATTTTTCATGGCATGGATTTTTCGACTCATAGACCTAATGGTAAAATAACCTGTATTAGTGGCCACCTGACCCCCTCTAAATGGCAACCAAATGGGATTGCCCATTTCATTTTTTAGAAAATTCTACTCACTCAGTGCTTTAATTTTGAGCAGAAAAACTTGGTTTGTTTTATGGCCTGATATAAGACCCAGAAATAATTTGCAAATTCCATTCCCCCCCCCTTTTCTTAGAAACATTAAATGTGTTATCTCTTTTGTATTCTCCCTACACCCTTCAGATAGGAAATCCCTATTGCAATACCCATAGAAACTGAGGAAGGAACTGAACAATCAAGCGTTGCAGGTATCCCAAAGCCTTTATTTGAAATTCCAATATGTACAGTAAAGGAAGATTTGCACCCCTGTCAGCAAAAATGTCATCCATGCCAGTTTCATTTTATTAGTTTGTCAGTGATCTGAGTTACAACGATGTCATAACGCATTTTCCTAAATCTTGAGCAGCGCATTGAAGTTTGGTTTGAATATGAAAATGGCAAATCAGCAAGGAAGTTAGTTGAATTATCTAACTGCGGAAGAACACAAATCAACGAAGTCATTAAAATAAAGAATTTGATTTTGAAGGAATATGAAGACTCCAATTTTCTGCTTTTAAAGTAAAAAATGAACTTAAAAAAAAATGGTTGTTATAGAGAAAAGTAAAAACTCAAAACACACAAATTGTAGCCTTTAATAAATAAATAAATAAAAAGTAAGAGCATAAAATAAAGTACTATATTCTCTTTAGATAAGTTTTTAATTTCATTTTAAATAAGGAATATATGTCATACTTGTTTATATTGCACATTATAGCAATCATTTTATAATAAAATTCTTCAGAGCGGCCACCCCCTCTGAGTGGCCAAATATTCTCAGAGCAGTGGGGTGGCCGCTCTGAAAGGTTTCACTGTATATGATCAATTATAATCTTAAAAAAAAAAAAATTATATTGATTAAATAACGAGGCAAATATATCTGCTTGGAAATACTTAAATCCCAATTATAATGACACACAGAGAAAAATTATATATGCAGTATGCATCATTGAAATTACAATTTACAAAAAACTTCATCAAATAAAAGAGCAAATACAGATCAAAAGACAAACTATTTACCTTAAAAGATCATGAACAACTTCTTCATAATTATCTTTTTTCACACTAAAAGTAAAAGAATAAATGCATGAATAAATAGAAGCTTGCAATAACTTATAAATGGCTTGAATTCTGAAAATTAGTTAACAGAAAGAAAAATTAATCACTGGAGACTTACACAGTATATGACTCAGAATTCTCAAAATGATTTATTCAAATACTCCAGAGATAAAATATTAGACTTAATTTGCAAGAACTATTAATAAATTTAGTTTTAAATAAAAAACAAAAGGAAAGAAATTTTATGATAATACCTTGATTAATATAAAGATATTTTCACTAACAATGCATTGACTCTTTATACTCTTTTTAAAAACATGTTATTTTTAAAAAAATCTAAATATAAAAAAAGTTCTTATATTGAATTCACTCACTAACTTTAAAGTATTTCAATAATAATTCAAAAGAAATGCCTAACAAATTTCATGTGCAAACTTATTGTTACAAAGTAATTTCCTCCTCAACACTGTATAATAGATAAATTTCAAATCAAACCCTTATATATTTTATTTCAAAATATATAGTTATGGTTTTTATTTTTATTTTCTTTTAAAGTTTCAAAATGCTTTGGGATGCACAACAACCAGGTGTACTGTAAATTTGGGTAGATAAACTGCCCTGGATACATACACATTAGTTGACTACAAGAAAATTAAAGCTCATTGGATAAGATGTATCCTTACATGAATTTCATGTAAGGATGAACATTAAATTTCTCAAAATAAAAGTTCACAAATTCCTATTATCAACATAAAATATTTGAAAATTTTTTAATTTTATTGACTATGAGATTACTGTTGTTGCTTATGTATTATATAAACACATAAATATAGATACATATATGCAATAATGGGGAGCATTGCTTAAAATATTTTGGTTTCAAAATTCTACGTCAATTCTTTTAAAAAGGCAGTGTTCTTCTGGTTTTGGGATTTGCACACGGCACTCTGTCAGTGCGATGTGTTTTTAGAATTCTCAAGATTAGAATTCTCTATGCAGCATGATTGGCTGTCTCTTGACATCAATAATGATGCTGATTCCAGCGATGTTTTTAATAGGCGAGCACCAAGGTTTGAGGCGCTGTTCATTGTTGTTCGTGATTATTGTTGTTGTCTGTTGATGTGTGTATTCATTGAATCATGTGAAATAGGAATAAACAAAGTTAGTCAAAGCTGTTGGTGCCTCTGCTTGCCACTCCCAATGGACACAACTACATTCCGTTGCCGTTGTGAGGGCTACGGTTGCCACATATATATGCAAAATATCAAAATTGTACCCCTAAAATAGTTATCCAAAATTCTTTTTTCAATATCAAATTTTCTTGCCATAAAATGTAAAATAAAGAAATGCCTTCCAACTTAAATTCTTTTTACCCATTTCTCAAAACTAATGCCAGAAAAAAAAATGTTAATTTTCTGTCCACTGGCCACAATTTTTCAGTCAAATGTTCAGCTATCCCAGGGAAATGGTATTGCAAAAGCTATAATTAAATTGCTGCATGTGTGTTTTAGTGCTTTCTTAAATGTTCACTCTTGCTGATCTAGATATTCTTTGGAGAACAAAATCCCATGGCTCACTCCCCGTAGGGCTGACATTGGAGGCAAATGTGTATGTTCTTGATGTATGAGCATTTAGACATGTATGAGCATTTAATGTAAAACTACCACACTATAAACACATTCAATAGACCCATGCATGTTTTATATTAAATAAATACGAAGTTCCATGACTCTTTGGACTTAGTTTCTTTGATGTCATGACTGCCATTAAAACTTCTTTTTGCCTTGCAAGCCTGGGAAAATTAGATAATAAGGGTTGATTGCATGTAAAACTTTGAATTCAGTTTATTCCTACCTTTGTCATATGTTGAAAAAGCATGTCCCCCCATATATATATATATATATATTTATATATAAACTCCTTCAAGAATGTAAGAAAAAATCAAAGTTTTTATTACCTGTCTAGATCTTTGAGTTCCACATTTGGCTGTGTATTGAATGCATGTTTTTTAAAGTAAATATCTTGAAAGAAGGAGTTCATGTTTAAACCAGATGATCCAAAATGATACGTCCTAGACACATCAGGCACAATGCATTCCCGACCTTTTCTAATATCAGGTAACCTCATCCACATGTCCCAATCCCAAAGCTGAAATAAATTTTTCACTATTATATATCAAAGTAACTAAATCCACTTAGATATTTCTTGAATTAGACTGATAACACATTGTTGACCAGTCACAAGTAAACTGGTGATTTTTTTTTTCTCATCAGACGACCATACAGTGCAAGTGTTGGTCAGTATAACACAAGCTGTTTCTCTCACTTATAAAACTTGCCAAAACTTTTGTTGTAAAAAATATTTAATAATTAAAAAAATTTTTTTAAATAATGACAGAACATAATGAAGAACCTTTCAATGAATTATACGTGGATACTTTATCTGAATGTCCAAGCAATTATGAATCAAATTATGCTAATAGCCGGTGACATGAGATAAATTTTCAGTAAAATTGCCGGTCAACAATGTGATAAAATAACCCAAAATTTTATATTCATCTTATTGAAACTAATAAATAACAAATAAAATGAACTTTAAAATATTCAAATTTTATTTTATGAGTATAAAAAGGAAAACTGATCATTAACAACATCAAAATAAAGCATATAAAGAGAGGGGAGGTATTTAAAATAATAAAGATTCCTAGTAAAATACAATTTAATAAAACTCATTTCAACCAATGAAGTCCCTTTCATATAATTACAGACATCTCTTTAAAATATTTCACAATGTCTAAAAGACTTTTACCTATATATTAAGCATAAAATAATTTCTTATAAAATGTACACTTCAGATAAATTAAAACTTATATGACTCAAGTTAGCACACATATACTTTAGGATAAGATGGGGCTTTTTAAAGATAATCATTAATAACTCAAACTACAAAAGCCATTTACTTTTATCATTAAAAGATATTACCAAACTATTGTTGAAACACCTGTTTGCTAAAACATAATGGCTAAATAGCCAAAAAGCAATATAAAAAATACATCTAAATGCAAAAGATTTTTTGCATGTAGCATTTTTGGTAAATTTGGAGGATAAGTTATAAAATAAGAGACTCTTTAAATGCTTAGTGTCTCTGTACAGAATAAGTTAAAAAATAATTTGTAGAAATATTTTTTCTTAGAGACTCTTCTCAACAAACTCCACCTCCTCAAAGACTTCTAAACATGAACAGATATATCCAAAACTTGACATTAATAAATAATATTAAAAATACATTTCACCAGTAACCTGCAATATGCTCCAACATAACATTTTATATAGTAAATTATTTCAAATACCTTTTCTGGTGTAGGCCATCGAGGTTCTAACTCTTCTTTATACAAACTTCTTTTCAAAATCCATCCTAAACCTGGCATTGTCTCCACTCTATACAATAAGCCAGAATCTTCACTTGTGTGTTCATAACCCTAAGAAAAATTGTTACAAAAGGATTGTTAAAGCAATATATCTTAATAATCTTATATATTAAAATCTGACTGTATCTATCTATCTATCTATGTGCATCTACCTCCTAGCAAACTGCTGGACTCAGAAGGGTGCCGAAGGTACCAAAAGATTCGGAATGATTTGGGAATATCATTTCGCCCATTTGCGTTTCGTTATTCCAATTAGTTCAAAAGATATTAACAAAAAACCAACCAAAATGCGAGTTTAATTTTGCAGCATGCACATCTCCTTTGTTGAGTCGGCGTCAAAAGATAATGTTATTCAAGGTTGGCTTTATTATCGCCTGATACTTGGTATTCTGAGTCACATAAAAATGTATCTATGCTATTAAAATTCAAGTGAAAAGAAATATATTTATGATCATATATATGTATATGACACTATTTTTGTATCTGCTAAATGCTAAAATAATCTTTTTTCGAAAAGCAGTATTTCTTTTCTATTTTACTACCTTGGCAAGATTTTTGTTTTCAGTAATTATAAACTTGCCACGGTCTACCTAATTTTTGTTTGCATTTTGCAGTTACCATTTCTTAAATAAAAACTAACATACAGTTAGAGGTTCTTATTTTACACTGAAGTTTTATTTATAATTTGTATACACTTGAAAAATAAATAGGCAAATGATGTACTTAGATAAGGGAACACATAAATTTTCATTTTAGATATGGCAACTATGAAATTTTAACAAAATTGAAATATTATTGCTACTTTTGATTAACATTTAAAATATGTTTCCAGATTTTGTGGCACACGCATTGTCATTATTCAGTTGGAATAAAAATACGACGGTATTATCCAACGTTGGCATTAATATTTGGTATTCTGAGTAACATAAAAATGTATCTACGCTATAAAAATTTAAGTCAAAAGTAATATATTTATAAAAATATAAATGTATATAAAATAGTTTTACATCAACTCAGAATTTATCTTTTTTTTTAGAAAATCATTTTATTTCTATTTTAGTATCTTGGTGATATTTTGATTTTCTATAATCTTAAAACTCGCCATGTTGTATTAAAATTTTTTTGTATTTCTCAGTTGCCATTTCTTAAACACGAAGTAACATATGCTTATATGTTTAGTTATTTTAAACTGGATTTTTAAAAAAAAATACTATGAACAAGAGAAAAAAATAGGCAATTGATGTATTTAGGTACAGGAAACAAATTTTCATTTTAGAAATAGCAAATGTGAAATGCAAACAAAATTGAAATATTTTGATTGATGTTGACTACTTTTGATTAACATTTAAAATGCGTTTTCAGATAATATAATTGTTCTCGGTTATTTAAGACTTATTTATTTTGTTTTTATCAATTTTTATTTATTTTGGTATATTTCTTTCATTTTAGTTTCAATTATGCCCTTTTTATTTATCAATTTTGAGACATCAATCAGTATTTCACTTTTTCTTAATTAGGATTGGCAGCGATCGGTAATTTATAATTTTAATTGTCTTTTGTTAACAAACTATCATATTCGTCAACAATCTGCAGAATGTGAGATTCATTCAGCATTTCTATTAATACATCTTATTACCTTCAATAGCGGTTCTAAACATTTAATCGAAATATTTTAATACCCAGATTGAAGGCTGGGTTTTTTAAGCAGCTAGTTTTAATTAATGCTTTTAAATTACAGCATGATGAATTAACAAAGTACTCTTTAAACTATAAAATCGCAAATTTACCTGGTCATTCCAAGCAGATATACAATAAATAGATTCATCTTCTTCAAGCAACCGGAGGGTTTGACTAAAATAACTGTAAAGAATAAAGTGTTTAATTTATATATGTAATAAATAATGTATTAATAATTTTAAACAAATATGTTAAAAAGAGCAAAATGAAATATTTATTTTAAAATTGAATTTGAAAGCAACGATCCGTGAAATCTACAATTTTACAGAAACAACGAGAAAAGAAAACAAGTGCAAAAAATTTGTGATAAAATAAATAAAATATTCTGATATTTTTCTGATTTTTTTAAACTGTTGCATCTGAATTGATCTTATGATGTTTAAATGTTACATGAAATGATTGTTTTAATAAATTCAAGAATTTGAAATTACAAAGTTGGAATATTTGTTTTTGTCTTGAAAATACATTAAACTAAGAAATTTTGATTTATACTATATTCTGAATGTCACTACTTATATTTCCTGCTAAATTTATATTTTTACAGAAATTAGCACACAAAACTAAAAAATTATTAATTTACATACATAACAAAAAACAGCTTTACAGAGAAAACCTTTAATAAGTTTAAATCATTTAATACATAAATAAATAAAACAAACCTAAAAAAATCAGGCGATACATCCAAGTCTTCTTCAATAATTATTGCATACTTAGCATCCTATAAAATAAATGTTTTTGAGATTAGTTGTGAAACTATTCCCTCAGCAACATCATATCATTGCACATAGTACGTCATTAAGAGATATATATTGATGATATATCGAGGACGTATTACAGTGATAAAATCTATGCAAACTGAATTCCATGAATTATTACATAATTATTAATACAAGTATACCATTATTCTTAGTACTCATTGCCATAATCCTCTAAAAAATCAAAACTTATATTGCATATTCTAAATACCAGAAAAGTAGTATCACGGATAAAATCATAGAGGTTGTGCTTGGTGAAATAATAAAAATGACTCATTCCTGTGTTGTTAGTTTAAAAATAATTTGCTCCTTGGATGAATACATTAAATTTCATTAATGTCATTTCAATTATAATTTCAGCTTATGTGACATTATTTTGTACTACTTCCATGAATAAAATTAGTTTTGGTCAGCGAAAGTTTTTTAAATCGTAAAGCTAAAAACTTAGAGTGATATTTTAAAATAATTTATTGGCTGATTCTAATTCTAGGACAGAGAAGGAGTATGCCAAATCTGTAGCCATAGTCACTAAATTCTAGATGCTATATTTCTGAGAACTCTTCTAAATATAACAGCTTGAGATTTTTTTTTAATTATTAAAATACTGTTTTACTTGTTTTTAGAATATTAAACAATATGATCTGTGAACAATAGTATCTGTATTTTTTAATTAATATGATCACTAAAAAGTTATATTAACCTTATTATTAGATTTGTCTTTTTTAAAAATTTACTATAAGATTCTTCACTGGTTAGATCATAATACACTACAAAATCACACTTACAAAATGAATGTAGCATAACTTGACATTGTATTGACAATCCATTCCAAAAATTGCTATGTATATATAAATTTTTTTAAATATGTGTATATAAAGTTTGGTTTTGGAGTGCTGAGGTCTACATAAGGGCTACACAAGGGCTGATGATATCAGGACCTACTGCTTGTAGCCAATTCCAATTGGCTACAATCATCCATGCTAACAGTTGGATTTGAACATGTGCACTCTAGTTTTGAAAGGTAGCACCATATAATCCATCCATGTCTGGCATATATATATATATATATATATATAGTTATAGAAGATAAATGGGAAAGAGAGAGTCTCTGAGATACCTTAATAAATGCAGAATTAATTAGAAAAAAGCTAGTAAAATATACCAAAGATGCCTTTGTAAAATTCAACTATATATATATATATATATATATATATATATATATATATATATATATATATATATATATATATATATATATATATATATATATATATATTGTTTAGTGAAATTGCAAATATATCCGATTGCTTCATCTACCCCTTACTCTCTAATTCTCATTCCATTTTACTAGAGACAGTTTCTATATATTTTTTATAAACAACATATAATTAAAAAAAAGTGATTTAACACTGGGAAGGCAGACTAATTATGTCTTTTAATAATAATTTGGAAATAAAAATAAAGGACAGAAATTTAAAAAATTGATATAAGAACCCAAGAAAATACTTACTGGAAATAAATTGAATGTAGCGGTAAGACTAGCTTTGTAATGTTGTGATATCCTGGCATTCTTGGCACCAATTGGCGTATGCTAAAATATGTAGGCATTGATTTAATTATATACAAACATTTAATTTTTTAGAGAAAATAAATAACACTCAAAACCATATTTAGATCTTCTCTTTTCTCCTTTTTTTTAAATTTAAATTTTTATTTAATTATTCTATACTCTTTATATTTTATTTAACTGACAGGACATATATGTCCACTTACAGCTTAAAAATTAATACAGATAAAAAGTGCTTTGAAACTTGTTCATAGTGGCCACAAAATCCAAGGAAAAAAGAACCCTGATGATTTTTCAAAAATTCCCTGACATTTCTTGGAAAATCTATTCAATTTTGATACAATGAAGGGCTGTGTCTATAGGAAATAGGGGTCATAATTTTGCCTTTATATAAGCAAAAAAGTAATATTTTAGGTATAACGTTAACACAATTTTTCCACCTGAAAGCTGCTAATAATTTCACCACTTTTTGAAAAAGAGTGTAATCAAAATCCCATAAATTGTGTTTCTATTCCCTGTGCAGTGGGTATATTGCAATTACAATTTTTCACCCAAATGTCTAAATTGGCATATTTATGGATGGTGCAATTAAAAGTAATCTAATGTTTTTTTGAAATTTGAATTGAGAAAGAAAAATTTAAATGAAAAATATTAAAAACATAAATATTACAATACCTTAAAATGAAAATAAAAAAAGAAACCCTAACTTAAAAAGTAAACATTTTTTAAAGCTGTTTCATAAAATGTTAAACTACTTAAAAAAAATAAAAATGAAATAAGTGTCAAAAATAGTTTTCTTTTAAGTTTCAGTTACACTAAACCTATAACTGTGAATAGTTTTATCTTAAAATTTCCAGAAATGCTGAAATTTTGTATTCTGATTCAAGAAGAAGTTTGAAAAGTTCCCTGATAAGTCGTTTAAGTTTGGCCACCCTGTAATTGTAATGTAACCAGTAATAAAATAAGCTTTGCCAAATAAATTACAAATGCTAAATGCCTCATTTAGGATCTTATATGCTGCCTTAAAAATACACAGAATTGTTTTACGACTATAGTTAAAGAGTTAAAGTTAATTTTGAAATTCAATAACTAATTTTTTAAGAGCTTAATTTTCAAAACACCTTAAATTTAATATTTGTATATTTAACTATTTGCAATACAAACAAATGATAACAATCTATTGAAATGGGAGTAAAATGAAGCATTTATAAAACAGGAGTGAATAAAGGCAAAAACTATACAAAAAAAAAAGTGTTGTTTATAGTTTCTTCATGTAGGTTAACATGAAATGAATATATGAAATAATTACCTGAATACCCCTCAATCCAAACAGTTTAGTGACTTCTAAAGGCTCCTAGAATATGCAATGAAAATAAATAAAATAAATTTTAACATAAAACAAATAATTTGCTTTCATATAAGTGTCTGAATATATGAACAACTAATAATAATAATGGGAAATAAAGATTAACTTTACCTCAAAATAGCCATCTATAAATACTGTAATCATTTCTGGATTGCAACCATGAGCAGACAAAAGAGATCTTAACATTCTATAAAAAACACAGAAGCTAATTGCATGACTGAATTTTTCAATAGCCAATTAAAATATATTTTTAGAAAAGGTAGGATTTAAGGGGAAAACAAGATGAAAAATATTTTATAAATGAAATTTTTAAAACACCTTATTGAGCAAGCACAATTTCACACACCAATGAAATAATTTCAACCTAATAAATGGGTTACACATCAGCTTTCATTTTGAGATTAATATTGCAAAATTATACAAAATTTCAAAGGGCTGTAAAATTAAAGCCAATAAAAATAGAGAGGAGGACAATAAGGGTTTAATCATAACCATAAAAGTAAGTACACTAGGTATCATTATAATCAGTTGGTGAGAATTGGACCCTGGTTGAACTAACATGGAAAGACTCAAAAACATGGTTACCAATATGTGCATAAGTTACAAGTGAATATTTTATGTACACTCGCACATAATATTTTAGAACTGTTTAACCCATTGATGCCTGAATGAATATGAATAGCCTTAATCTAAGTTATTAGGGACTGCACAGAGTAAACAAATATGAAATTTTAATAACTTCAAATGTTATAGTTTGTCCACATCAGTGATGAGTACATCAGTGAAATTTTAAACAGCATAAAGGGTCATTTATTATCAAAGAAAAATCATGCGATAAGTAATAAATTTGGGGAATTGTTTATTGGATTACCATCTATCTTCATTGAAAAGAAAAACACCGAGAAAATATAAATATTCTATTAACTATTTTTCAACTATGCCTGAAGAAGGAGGTTACACATTAATGGGTTAGCAAAACTTTTAATCTTGAGGTACTAAACTTTAACAGCAAAAGGTAATTTTAATGTTTAAATTTATATTAAAATCTTGAGTAATTAAAATCAACAAATGAATATATTTATTACTTTCCTTATTTAAAATTTATCATGCTGTATGGAACTAACCAGTGCTGGTCCTATGCAAATACACTAGAGCTGACTTAGGTGATGGTGTGCAGGAGGAACATTGCTATAATTTGCTAGAAAAATCTTAAATTTGATAAGAAATTCATCTAGCATTGAAAATATGAACAAGAAAAATTAAATTGGTTTGGAGGATATGGCCAAAATTTTTACAACCTAAGTGGTAATGAGACAAGGACCTTCTGGAATAGCGTGTGGAGTACATGACAGAACAGATTATCTGATAAGTTTTTCCTTCGTGAAGTGAATCAGTAGACTGTAGTGCTCCAACCCAAACTTATTTAAAATTATAATTTCAAATTCAGTGCAATAAAAGGGACACTAAATCAAACGCCAAAATAAATAATAAACTTACCTATATAAGTAGTGAGGTCTATTACTAGCAATTATAGCTACAGGAACATCTCTCACTCTGTTGTTTTGTATCTACAAATAAATGACACATAATTTGTGATAACTGTTTATTCAATAAATGTTTTAGATTGAATTTTTGTACCAAAGCAATTTTGTTTTATTTGAGTAATGTGTGCATGATCAAAGTCTTAAATGGTACATTACCCTCCCTTCCATTCTATAAATCTAATTTTTAACCCTCAAATTTTCTTTGTAGAGGTTATATAAAACTAGTTAGCATTATAAAATCTACAAACAAAATTTTTAAAAATAAATAAAATATATAATGCAACATGCTTAGCTTATCCAGAAGTTTTATTATTTGCACTTCTCCATTTAAATAAATATTTTGCTACCATATTAAATAAAAATTAAACATGCATATAAACTTAAACAATTAACAAAAAAGCTTTAAATTATATATAAGGAATGGAATTGAAAAATATTGAATATGAATTCTTATAATTTATTAAATTAAATGAATTATTTTTAACTGATATTTTTTATTACAGTATAAACTAAAAATCTAGATCCAAGCTTTAAAAATAGAATGGTTCGTTGCAAAAGATAATTATACAGCAAGTATATTTGTAAAAACTTATGACAGTATTAAATTTATGAGTTATATTATGTCTTATATAATGTATTGTTACACATTTGGAACTGAATTATACTATGCAATATTTCTCTTGTAAACTACACTTAACTATTACTCAAAAACCATAGAAAAAAAGAGTAATTTACGAAATTGAAATGTAATCCTTAGTAGTAGTTAAGAAAAAATAAAGAAAGAAGCAGATATTGTTAAATGTTAAAAATATTTTATTTTTATTTAAACTCCCAGAAATCCATTAAATATTGTAAAAAAACTTTGCAGATCACACACATATATATAAAATTCAATTATGCTGCATCCAGGCTGACAGTTGTGCTTTTAGTAGAGCATCAGGAATAGAGCTCTTAAACTTTTGGATATATAAAAAACATGTTACGATTAACATAAATATATATATATATATATGTTTTATTATAATATATGTTTTATTTAACAAATGTTGTATATGTTTTATTTAACAGATAAACTGACCAAAATTTAGTATAAATGGTACAAAAGAAAGCTATAAATTATGTTAATATTTTATGTAAAATGTAAAAGACCACAAAAACCAAAAATCCAAGCTTTTTATACAACATTTTATGATAACAATACTCAAGTCACATTCTATGATGTTAACATGCAAAAGCTTAAATGCATATTGAACAAATTCAATTCAGTTAACTAAAATTATATTTGCCTCTTTTGGAGCAAAAGATAGTGGTGCAGGATCTACACAGCTACAAACGCTTCCATAGCCCTCAATATGGTTACAAAATCCTCTTCTCCTGCTGTTTTCTTCATTATCTGTCCAATCACACTCACTCTCTAGAAATTAAATAATTAGTTATTCAAACAGTTAAATACAGGGTATCTGCCAAAATAAAATTTTTCAAATCCATGACTTTCCCTGATTTAGCAGATCATTTTCCATGACTTTAAAAAGCTTTTGTTAAAGTATATATGAATAAAACTTCTGATGTACATACAAATAAAATATATGCTTTTAGAGAAATTACAGGAATTTTATCATTAAAAAAAACTATAAACTTACTTTATAAGTGTTAATAAACTCACATACATAAAAATAAATTGTTGTATCTACATACCTAAGTTTAATCATATAGCAATTTTTCAATCAAAATGTTTCCAATTTGAATTCAGGGTACTTTGGTATTATCCAGGTGACCATAAATAATAGCCAAATATAACCCTATAATGTTTATATACAATATCCCTAGAGATAAACTTATATTTTGTGCAAAAATCTTAACTAATTTTTATTAAAAAATAATTATTATTATATTAATAAAATTTTAATCTACAATTTAAGAAAAAAACCAGAATAATATACATTTACCCACCCATTAAGCTTTCTTGCTTTGAGTTTCCTTGGTGAACAAATTTTACTTGGCAATATGGTCAATAGGATAATACATAAATACCAAACTCAGTAACTTCAGCCAAATGGCAAGTAAAAATAGAATTAAACAATTCAATGCATTTTTTTAATTGGTAGTTTAGCGGATCCATGACTTTCCATGACTTTTACTCATTTTACTTGAAAAATCAAGACTTTCCATGACAAAATTAATCCATTGTCTAAATCCATGATTTTCTCTGACTTTCCAGGTGCGCAGAAACCATGTAAATACTGTTTTTTTATAATTTCATTTTCCAATGTGAAATATACATACATAACAAAACGCTTATGTCATTAACAGATCAAATTGATATTTAAATGTAAATTAATTTACACATAATTTAATTAAATCTTTTCTCAGAGCAGTTAGGAAATTATAAAATAGATTTACACTGATTTTAATCCTTAAAATTGCATTTTTTTCTACATATTTATCAACATAATTCAAAACAGTATAAGTGTTTATTTATAGTACGAGAATTTAAATAAGCTTCTAAATTTACTTTTCATGTAAAACTGCTTTGAGATTTCCACCGCTTCTCTTTTTAATGATCTGACATTTATAAAAGAGAAATCTAGGGCAAGATTATTTTATTTACTCATTTTACTGTAAATTATAAAAATTTAAACATAATTTATTAAATTGAGTAATGTTTTTAAAAACAGGAAAAACTAAATAGAAAACATCTGCAATTAAAAACAATAAATAACCAGATAGGGTAACTGAATGCATTATACCTATTAGTTAAAAGTTTAAAAATTTCTTATTAATGATTCTATACTAAAATCTACATTGAACACCTAAGATCTTTGATAATATATTTATACATAATATAATCTTTAAAAGATTTTTGATGATTTAATATGAAAAAAAGTATGAATAGCCTCTACACATAAAAAATGTTTAAGAAATATATAAAATCTTAATTTTTTTATTATTGGCTGTATAAAGAAAAAAAAAAGGCAATACTTCAGAACTGCAATTAACTAGTTTAATAGCATACTAATTTATTAAAGAAAAATATATAGAAAACAAAATGAAAATCACCTTCAACAGGGACTAAAGGAACTTCAACCCGCAATAATACTGGAGCTCCCCAGCTATTGAATTCAGGACTTTTACTATAGTTTTCACCATAAAGCTTTCCTATTATGAAGAAAAAATATATTTTACAGTACACTATATTTGTAAAGAAGTTGTGGACAGTGATATAAAAAATGCATATAAATCATACATATTTATCTTAATGATTAGTTTACTTTTTAAAAAATTAATTATATCAAAAACAAATTTTCCCAGAAACAATATTTTAAAATGAAACCAGTTCCTAACCTTCATATGATTCTGTTATACATAAAATTAAATATTCTAATTTATTTAAAATTTACACCAAATATAAAAAAAAATAACATGATCAATAAAGAATCACAATCAATGCATTTCTAATAAAACTCACACATTTGAATTCACAGAATAAAAATATTTTACATAGAGAATTACTTGAAAAACAACAGTTTTTGTTCTCATTAACACTCCAATAATCATACCATGAAAAGGTACATTGATAGTTGCTTTCTATCTGTGAAATTCATGATCACCAATTCTCAATTATCTCATGTAAGGCTTGGTTATCAATTTCTGACATCTCATCGCATGGAGCATAAAATTGATTACTTATATGATGCTCCCATAATAAATTGGCCAACAAAACTTGCAGTGTTGTATAGGTAAATGCTTAATAAGGAATACTCCCATGTTATTAAAAATACTTTCCCAATTACCTACAGCATTAAAAATTCTGGATGTCAGGCTGAATAAATATTCACAATTAAGAACATCTATGTATTTACATAGTTGGTAATGAAACATTTCATTAAAATTTATTTTTATTAATATATGGACAGCTCATCACATATTTAAGAAATCATGTATAAGAGATATGATACCAGTACTAGAGTGTCAATAACACATTCAGAATCTAGTTTAACATTCTGTTCATCAGGTCATAATTTTTTTTTCTTTGTTGGTTGCATGCATCTAAAAGATGAATACCATATTATTGTAACCAAAGTCATCTGTGCGACATTAAAATTATAATTTAAAAAAAATGTTCATACTGTCACCCTTAAATTTATACATACAATAATTTTTAAAAAACTTTAAAAAATATTGCATTTTCTTTTTAGTACATTGTTTTTAATAAGAATGGATACAGAATAATTATGAAATATAAAATTATTTTTAAAAGATTAGAGAAATAAGATTCCAGCAATATTCACATACCAATAAAAGATCAAAGATATCTACTTTGAGAGGTTGTTACTACAGTTATGCATTTTAACAGCATAAAAAATTCAATATACAAGTAAAAGGAAAAACTTGTGGAAAATAATTTATAGTTACAAATTAACTTTTTCTTTCTTTATAATTAATTTTGAAATTAGCTATGGGAGGGCACCAATAGAAAATTTGCCTTCTTCCAGAAACAAACTAGTTTAAACTAAAGACCAACAAGTTTACCTCCTTTCTGAGTTGCCATTGCCCACATATCCCTCCATCCAATGACATGTGCTTTTTTACTTCCTAATCGTTTCAGTAATTCTCTGGCAGGTTGTTTCATCTGAAATGTTCCTTCATCCTAAAAAAAAAATCAAAATTATGAAAAATTCGCTTACAATATTTTAGAAGATGATTTAAATGTAGTTAGACATTGATTGATAAGATCTTTTATATGATAAACATCAAACTTTTTTAGGTGCATGTCAAAATGCAAGCATTAAGAAGACTGGTATTTTCATTTTAAAAGGTCATAAAAACAACATAAATAAAATGAAACATAACAGACAAAACAAACATAAGAATGACATACTAAAATAGCTTAAGCACAAGAAAATAACCAGAAAATTAATATTCTAACTATTGTAAAAGCAAACATAACTGAATGAACTTTATTTATAGATCTCTTTGATATCAATGGCTCTATTTATGCTGAACTCCTGGTGACAGTTTAATCAAAAATTTCCTGCACATTTAGCAATATATATTAATTATTTTTTTCTGTTGACATTTCACTCATTTAATGTATCGAAGAAAGTGACAATCAGATAATATAAGTTCTGCTTGTAGATATTGTGGCAGCTGGTCACAAGAGAACGAGAGAGGGTTGGTCATTCTCAGGACCCATGGGAATTTTTTCCCCTGAAAAAAAAGCAGGAGTTCCAGACCCAGAGGGGTTTCGGATTTTTATGTCCCTGCATACATCTGTGTGGAATGCCGGCTATCATTGAGGAGCCCAGTCTGCTGACCACTCCCTTGCTCTCAGGCTTTTTTTCTCCCCCCATCTTTTTGTGAGGGGTCTTTCAAGAAGAAAGCAGTGGGTTGTCGGGGGCTTGAGGAGAAGGTTGTTTCTCTCTCCCAACCGATGTTGTTATATATCATGTATATATTGTAGATAGTCGAGATAAATAAAGTCTAGGACTTTAAGCGATTGTTTTTACTAAGCCCCCACAAACACAGAGGTGTATGAATTTTGCGACGTTACAATATAGCTGTACATAAAGTACATACCAATTTGTCAGCATTTTCTATACATTTATATTTTTTTCTCCACAAATCCCAAAATAGCCCCCTTTTTTTGCTTCTTATGCTACACAAGAGCTAACACTAAGATAACACACTCATTGAGAGAATACATAATTCATTCAGACAAGGTTGCTGTTTTCTGTTTTAATTACTACAAGTTTAAAATCAAACCAAAATGTTATTATGTATTTAGTTTAACTTTTTATACATTCTCAAAGTGTTCAATTGATGTTTATACTTTAGTTTGTATATTATACTTTATTATTCATAACTCAAGAGGGTAACTTGAAATAATAAAATGGGTTACTCTGATCCACAAGTCATAGGTTGCCAGCACATGTGAAAAACATAGGGATACTCGTGGTTAAAAAACAAAACTTTAAGATTTTTTTTTTCTAATTTCTCAATACTACTGAAAATATACTATAATTTAGGCAAAATTATGGTACTTAATTAGCACTTTATAACAATTAAAAAGCTCACTATACAAACATTAATATAGGAAATCAAATTAATATACAAAAATTTAATATTAAATATGGTACTGAATAATTAGATTTGATTTGGTTTGGTTTAGAGTGCTACAGTCTACTGTTTTGCTCATGAGGGCTAAAGAGACTCAGACAAACTGCTTAAAGCTGATGCCAAACAGCTATGAGCATCCATGGCAGTAACAGGATTCAAACCGGCAAACTGTACAGAAGAGCAGTGTCCAAACATTTGACCATTGTTTGGCACCCTGAATAAATAATTGATTATCAAGAGAGAAAGCTACATCCTTTAACAGTGTTTTTATTCATAATGAATTTCAATATCAATAGTAGATGCCCCCTCAAAATCTGGAAGCTTTTAAGGTATCTGTTTACGTTCGGAGTACTTTTTTCTTTAAATGTAGAAACTAGTTCATGTTTTTACATTTTTAGATTTATTTTTTATATTATCATAGAGAATTGCACTTAAATTTATTCCTGGAGAAGTTTTTATAAAATTTCTAATAAATGCAGAAAATTTAGTAAAAAAATAGTTTTTTAGAAAGGTCTAATTTTTTAGTAAATTAAATTAATTCAATATTTTTTGATGTAACACATTTCTAATACACTGGAATAGTGAATCACCTAAAATCTTTGCTAAATTTACATTTAGTAAACAATTTTGTTCCTTCAAAATCATACACAGTAAATTTTTAACGAATTTTCATTACCTTTATATCTAACTATGAGTGTAATATCATGAAAACTTATCCAAATTTAAAGCTTTTAGGTTATTCACTAGTAAATACTATCAAAAGCATTCATAATAATTTTCAACAATTTATTAAAAATACCGTTCTGAGAAAAACGCATTTGAAGTTTACGAAAGCAACTTTAAGTATTAAAAAAATAAAATACATGTTTAAAATTCCCCACACTTTCTTACTTAAAAATTTTCTAAATGCCCAGTTGCTAATTATTAAAAATACTAGAAACATGTTTAAACTTATCTTCATGAAAATTTAAAACTTTTGTTCAAAAAATGCTCTTTAAAAGGCTTTAAATTCACAACTTCCGGTCCTAAAGTTGCTACTTCCGTTTTGTTTTGACAGCTGTCACTGATGTTTAAACAGCTGTAACTTTTCTTTAAAGTGCAGTAGAGACAAAACAAAAACAGATTTAGAAGCCTAAAAGTTGAAATTTTACAACAGAGAAATAAAAACAAATTATGATTTTTGGCAAAAAATGATGTTTTCAACGTAGACGGATACCTTAAAGGACACTGCAGGACCTATTTTTCTCCAAGAATTTCAGGATAATTATGATTATGTATAAACAATGCATAAAAGTGTAACTGAAAGAAACTAAATTTATTAAATTATAGCAAAAATGTTTAAAAACAATAGATAAGGAACAAAACTAAAAACTACCCTACAATATTTTCTGTTCTGAACTTTCATAAAATAACATAAATCTAAGATCGTCTTTTTTTAAATAAAGTAATATTTAAAATTTTCACTGTTATAATACATGTATGTCTTTCATAGCAGCAAAACTTACTTCAAATACCTACATACATATTAATTAATTTTCCCTGGGTTTTAAATGTTTATTCATACTGGTGTAAAACAAAAGCAACAAAGATAGTGAACACCTTACTTTTATAGTAAAAATTAGAATCCTTCCATCTGAAACCATGTTGAGGAACAGAGACATTGCTTCATCTTCATGAGGAGAATAAGTATCAAACATACGTTGAGCCATTACACTGCCCTACAATACAAGCATTTTAAAATTTAGGAGTTATAGAATACTGTTCACAGAACTCACAATGCTATAATATTTTTTTGATAATTACTAATAGTTTTGAACACCACTAGAAATAAATTAAAAAATAAATATAATTTTTTACAGTTAAGAATTATGAAAATTATGAATGAAAAAATGTATAGGTATATAGATACTGAGAATATATATATATTCTCACACACAGTGAAACCTCTCTGAGCAGCCACCCCTCCGTACCGAGAATATTTGGCCACTCTGAAGGGTTTTATTTACTATTAAAAGATAATTACTATAATACATAATATAAACAAGTCTGACGTATATTCCTGATGTAAATGAAATTTAAACTTATCTAAAGAGAAAATTGTACTTTATTTCCTGCTTCTTTACATTTTTTTAAAAAAAGGCTACAATTTGTTTCTGTTTGTTCTGTAGTCTTAGTTTTCCTTCAAAATCTTTTCTTTAATGACTTTGTTGATTTCCGTTCTTCCGCAGTTAAACAATTCAGTTGCTATTCAGTGGTGGCCGCTCGGAGAAGTTTACTGTATATATAATGCAATTCTGTTATCCAAACAAAGTAAAAGAAATTTAAAATTTTACTAAGTCAGAAATAATTCATTCCATACTCCAGGCAGTTTTAAATTAATAAACTTATAACTACATCCACAATTCTGCAGCAATAACTAAGAAAGTTTGGGAAATTATTAAAGAAGGTATGAAAATACATTGAACATATTAAAATTCAAGTCGTCTTCCTTTACAACTGAGAAAATGTTTTAAGAATTACCACTGTATTTATCTCAAGGTGCAATCCTTTACCCCTGTGTTTATCAAACTGAATGACACAAACTTGGGTATTTTGAGCATATGCCTAGGGTGCTACTGTGAAAAAAGTTTAGGAACAGCTAGGCTACACTACTCTAAATTATTTAATAAAACAAAAGTACTTTTAAAATCATTTTTATGCAGCATCATGAATGAAAAGTTCCAACTTATTCCCTTTGTTAGAAAGTAAGTTTCTTTCTTTTTTCCCCCCTTCCTCTTCCCATTTTCAAATTATATATATTATTTTATGGAACACTAAATTTCGTAACTAGCAAAAAATAATACTGCCATTTTTGAAAAAATTGCACACTCATAATAAATCATAGGATCTGTTCTACTAATAAGAGAAGTTGCTATACATTCTTAAAAAATGTATAATATTTTGGAAGACAAAAAGGAGAACAAATGTCTTAATACAAATAAAATTTTGACCTAAAAAAACTAATCTTTGGGTATAGCAGAATCTGAACTTTATATTCTTGATTATGAATGCCTCTCATTAAAGCTTTTCATTCAGATGCTGAAACTTTCTTTTGAACTTTCATAAGACTAAATTATTTGACCTTGTTATTTTATTTGAAAGTTACAAAAAAATCTTTAAGACACCTCTGTAAACTTATGAATTTCATTACAGACCAAACTGATTTTAAAAGTATAAATAAATATATTATATTGCAATTTAGCATAGGAGGATATTTAACTATGTTTAAATAAATATAAAGTTAATAGAAAAAAAATTAATTTAAATAGCAATATCTTACCGTGGCTTGATTAAGGACTAGTACATGTATACCCCTCCCCTTGTTATCTTCAGCATCTTCCAAAATCTAATAGATATAAAAAAAATTCAGACAGAACCTTCTTATACTATATACTTTTAAAATGAAAATAATACAAAAAAAAAAAAAAAATTAATAAATAAAAAAATAAAAATTGTTTAATTTTATTATTTAGATTTTTTACATGTTCTCTTAAATTGCATAGTTTATAAGTAATAAAAAAATGATTTTTTAAGAATGGTAATCTTTAAAAACTAACTGCAGCTTAAAAAAAAAAAAAAAAAAAAAAAAAAAAAACTAGATTATATTAATTAAAAAGCATGTTCAAAATAAAATTTAGCACACTATACTTTTAGAGAATTAGGTATTAATACTAAAATTAAAATAAAATTAACTCCTCTGCAACTAATATATATTTAATTTCAATTAAATAGCATAAACGCATAACTGAAATCTTTGAGTAAACATTTAGATGAATAATTAATCACTTATTATTTAAAGGTTATATTAACTACACTTCTTACTGAAAAGCCTACCCATCACTACTGGTCTCTGATAAAAAGGCAAATATTACTCAACTAATTTTTATGTATCAAGACTACTCTTTTGTTAATACTGCAAATGTTATAAAAATAACTTCCCAATCGTTTACAAAACGGATTTGCAGCTAAGGCATTATACCTTGTTATCTCATGAAAAATATAAATAGTAGTAAAAAGCCAAATCATTACTAGAAAACACTCTATGCAACTTTCAAATGATCAACTAAACATCATGAGTGAAGTTTTTCATGCATTTTCAAAAATGCATAAAATATCTAAAAATTAACAAATACAAATTTTAGAATGAATAGAAATAATGTACTTACAGTTGTACCATCAACGGAAACAGACACCTTAGACTGACTGGAAAGAACTTCTACAGTTAATGTTTTAGGCAAACTTTCTTGAAGTCGAAAGCTGTTGTATCGCTTTTCACCACCACCAAATCCATCACCATCTCCTATTAAAAGTAAAATTAGAATATCAATAATTCATTTAATGAAGAAGACAATACTAATATTAATAACATTCCTATTATTATTGTCTTAATCTGTTATTACAGCATTTAAAAAAGTTTAAAAATAAGTAAAATTATTGAAAAATACATACACACTATACATTGATTTTAAAATACCAGAAATGAATCAGAATATCTTTAAATGAAAATTTATATATTTTCTAAACTTTCAGAGATTTAATATACATAAATGAATGGCACTTTATAGGCCATAACAATTTTTAACTGAAAAAGAAAAAAAATTGAATGATATATTCATTTGCTAATGAATATTAGACTGAGATTAGAATGTGATTTGTTAGTGAATATTAGACAGTTCACAAACACTTTTTAAAATGATATTTTTCAATTTAAGAATACTTATAGAACTGATTCTTAAATGAAAACTTATAAATTTTTCACAGAAAATCTTAAAAAAAAAAAACCTAGATCTTATTACAAGAGTGAAATTAAAACTTTAACTTAGCCTTCACTTTTAGTTAATTTTTAAAGAGAAACATAATGAACTACCTAAAGAAGGGACATCTTCTTGAAGTTTTCGACTTGTGTCCAAAATGAAGAGGATATTTATAACTACTGTAATCATTAATACAACCAAAAGCAGAAACTGTAAAAAAAAAGTTTAAAATTATACAATAGTAAAGTTTTGAAGCAAAGAATAATAATAAAATCTGGAAAATGTATATACATAGCATCACTGAAACGATTCTTGTTCTGATTAAAATACTTTTGAGTGATTTTAAAAAAGTTAATATGAAAAAACTTAAAAATCTGTTTAATTTAAAAACAAATTTAGTATTAACTATCTTTACAGTAATTATTTTAGAAGTTCTACACTATAATACTGCAATAAGCTCTAACTATTGCTTTAACCCTTTAACTGTCAAGTTTTTTTGATGATTTGGGTATACAATTTGTCAAAATTTTTTATTGCAAAACTCAAATGTTTACTACAAAATAAATTATACTTAGCAGTTAAAAATTTATATTTTTAAGTACATGATATATATTCGGGTATAACAATACAATGCATTAATAAAAAATTACCCTGAGTAATACTTGGGCGTGACATTTTCGAACACCAGTGCCGTGCCCGAGAATATCTCGGGCATGACAGTTAAAAGGTTAATGAAAAAATTTAGCTTTGTAATAAACAGTTGCAGATTAATATAAGTTTAAAGATGCTAATTAATCCTCTCCTAACTCACTCCCCACAAGAAAAGAGATGAAGTACAGTCTAGAATGTTCCACAATAACAGCCAGTCAATTAAACAGTTGAAATAATTATATGCATACTAGCAGAAAATGCATATAAACAAAGTATACTTAAAAGGAAGTGATTCGATGGCTTCACATATTATCAGTAAACATCACTTATAAACAGAATCAGCCAAATGTACATTTTACTTTATAGATTTTTAAATATTTTACAATACCTGGAATAACTTGGAGAGCAACCTTCGAGGAGGCACTTGTCTTAGATATATTGAAGGAGTAAAGACAGCAGCCGGTGCCCGTTTTGGTACAAGGGGCTGTACACGGGGATTTGTTTTCCAGCTGTCCATAGCTGTCATAATAGCAGATCATGTAGAACCCTCACAATAGAATCACAAAAATATATACAAAATGTGTTGATTTTGTAGCCCACTTAATTGAGAGGCTACTAGCTGCAGTAAGAAAGTCATTTTCTGAAAGAAAACAGAAACACAATGCTATTAGAATTAACAGAAATACAGTTATCAAATAAATATATGAATTAATACAAAATTGTACAATTTTAATATCAAATATTGGTTGCAAAAATTACTAGCTCTTACCCTAAATTGATAGTGTATTTACATGATTGTCTATTAATACCAACATTATTTAAAATTTCTTTTTTTGTGCCAAAACGCATTTATTTTAAAACCTCGCCAAAAGAAATAAGATAATGATATACATTGAATATCAACACACGCTAGCATCGCAACAAACCTATATAAGTTTATTAAAATTAAATGCGATCAAATAAGATTTAACAATCCCTGTATAGTAAATACTAAAACTAGAAAGTTACATAAAAATAAGGTGCAACTAGGATAATATTGATATCATTTAATGATTAAAAATTTCCCTCCAAAAAATGTGGCTAGTAATTTTGAACGGAATCGAGACAGAGATGCATCATGCATTTGTCGTGCTTTTACTGAAATATAGATGGCGCTAAGTTCAGAAAGTCAACCAGCAATGTAATTTAAATAGAGTGACTACTCTACATGAAAGAGATTACTAGTTTAGTTTATGGTTTTAGGAAGAAAATTTAGAGGAATTTATGAAATTGAATTCTGTAAAGAAATTTTGTTAGTGACTTATACAACAAATGAATGCATTAAGAAAATCACAATAATGAATATTTTAATAAATAAATATTTGTTTGCCCAAATATAATAAACCTTCTAATTTTCAAACTCGTTTTTCATCTTTCATGAGCAAATTATTATTTATTAAACACAAAATAGTTAAAAAATTAATTAGTTGGGAGCGTTACACAATCCATGTCAACAGTAAGATTTGAACCCATGGACTGCGTACCAAACAGAAGTGTCCAGGGTTGATAATATTCCTATAGATTAAAAGTACTATTTTTTTTTATTCTGGCCTCTTGAAAGAGTTAATTTTAAAATCGCAGAATGCATATATATACTATTATTAGTACAATATGTTTTTATTTATATTTTTACTTTATTATTAATATTTAAATATATGACTTTCAAAACTGAGTTCATGTTATTTCAATAAATATTAATATATAATAACAATGAACTCATTTCATTGAGATCAATGACTATTACTATACATTTTCACGTACTGTAATTCCGGATTGATAAGCCATTCAGACATATACGCCGCACACGTAATAGTCGACCTAATTAAAATGGAAGTTCATCGGACCATTGATCCTCCAACAAAGGATTTTTAACACCCATTTTTTTGAGGAATTACTTTCGAATTATAACTATTGAAACGCGATAATCGACCTAATAAAATGGAAGTTCATGGGATAAGCAACCTTAGTGTATACGCCGCACATATCATTGTTGACTAAACAAAAATGCACATCCATTAGATCATCGGTCTTCCACCGAGATTGTTTTTAATTAGAATTTTCTTAACGTATTCTTGCTTGCGTTTTTTAACTCTTGACATTGATAATACACCCATTCAAACCTTTTGTTGTCACAGAGTACGGATGTCCCTGGCCCTAAATATATTTTGGATTTTCCATCCCTAAACTTTCTACTCTCTAGATTTTTGTGTTACGAATTCACGAATCCACCCTACAATCTCTCGCTTCCTCTTTTAGCTGTTTATTTCCTGCTCATTGTCATTTTTATGCTCACTGTTAGAAATATCTTAGTCGAGAACTCAGGCCATAGAATTCAGTTGCACCATCGCTTGGTAAACATTGATAATACGTTTTCTCATTGCTCTATTGTCCGTTTATCTAAATTGTCTTCCAAACAAGACCAGGCTATAGCGCCGGATATCTTTAATTCTTGGGTGTTTTCTACAATTCTCAAGGCTGGGGAATATTCTAATAGGACACAAAGCTTTCTTTGATATCTCTATACTGTCGGTAATAAAGTAGCTTCATCATCTTACATGATATTATAATGGATATTCACAATGTCAGTCGACGAAAGATGGTAAAATAGGAATTTTATTGATGCATTTTACCGCGTGAGGTAGGGGGAAAAAAGTTACCTAATTTGCAACCAGTAATTTATCCAAAGTCAAAATAGCTTACAGTTGTTTTTGAAATGTTTTTGGATAAAAGTAAAAAAAGAGAGGAAGGAGGGATCCTATTTAAAACCGCAGTATAATGAGAAATATGTCTTACTGTTTGAATAAAGTTTAGTTAATACGCAAAATTATTTTAATTATTGGCACATTTTTGGTACCTTTACCCTGCTAATTCTTTTTTTTTGCATCTTCTTGCGGCTAACACTAACCTGCGTTGTATTTTTTGTTTTATGAAAAGCATTATAAAAATTGAATGGGATTGTAATATTAAAAAAAGGGGTACTTTTTCGTTAGAATACCAGGAAAAATTGCCAAATATATCATTTGTATATGTCATAATTTAACTGAAATTCAAATCGCTTATAAAAATATTTTCGAAAGACCACTTGACGTTATTAATTATGTATACCTAGACATAAGACTGGTTGTAACGCGGCTAGTTTTTGAATTTATAAAGGACAAACCATTTGTTTTCAAATATTCGGAATAAAGAATAACACAAAAATGTAAAATTATAATACGTAGCAATTACGATGCATAATTAAATTTGATTAACCCTAAATTTAGTCTTGGTATTATGTTGAATAAACATGCGTAATAATGCTAAAACAATTTCTGATCTTTTAAATAATTACACAATAGAGGAAAAACGTTTGTGATATTAATAACTGCAGAGTGGAAAAAAGGCGCATCCCGTGCAGCCTAGGAACATCCATCAATTTATTCAAAACATTCTTTGTAAGATGTCAATTAGAAACTGGGACGCTCTTTGCGATACCAGAAAAAATATATATATATATACTTGCAACTAACTGACAAAAGAAGCTCTACCATTTGTCAAGAGTAAAATAATATCTTTTGTATATTTGTGAGAGAAAGACGGAGTGTTACTACTTCTTCAGTATGAAGCATTGTCGCCTGGGTTTATTACGCGATCTTATAGCAGCCATTTTGGAGTTAGTCGAAGCTTCCATCAAAGATGATTTTACTGACGAAGATTAACGACAACAATTTAAATCTCCGAGAAGCTGGAATAGCAGAGGCTTTGGGATGAATTTATTGATGAACGAAACGGGTATTTTTCAAACGGAAGAAAAAGTTTCACGGTTTAAAAAGATATATCTCTTTTAGGTAAATAAATAAAAATCGACTTTTTTGGTGGATGGTGTTTTTAAGATTCAACAATCCTTCGCCCTCCTTCAATTTCAGGATAGTTTTTTAAAAGTAAAATCAAGAAATTAAAATAATTGCAGAACGAAATGATTAAACATACAATTATATTCCAGCTAGGTCGTGATGGTCAGATATAAGAAAAAAATATAATAGTAAGACTTTGAATAGAGATTTATTACTTTCATTTCCTTCAACACATGAGCTTAATCTTTTGTCATTAATTGTTACAGCCTGACATCTATTTTGCGAATTATCCTTGGAACCAAGAGAATTTTGCGAATTTTTTCGTAAAATAACGAGTTATGAGCAGTGGAAAAAACCAGGTTTAAACCCGGGGGAAAAACGAGTTTTTTGGGAAGGGAATTTTGAAAATTTCCAAAACATGGGAACTTTAAAGTAATTTGTTTACTTTTATCCTAATTGCGCAAGACAATTTTTACATTTCATAAATGATTTGATATTTTAATAGCCACTGGCTCATCAGTATTTAAAATTTTACTTATAAATTTTAGTGTAATAGTTAATAAAAAATTTACTGCATAAATTGTGTCTTACATTAGCATTTTTTTTCCTTTTCTAATATGTGTGAGAAGTTTCGCAAATTCCTATGACACAATTAGAACAACCATTTTTTTTTCTGTTTTTGTTGTAAACCTCAAAAGTATTTTCACAAAATTTAACTATTACATGCTATGAAAAATAAATTGAATAATTGGGATTAACTAACTATATTTGTCAAGGTATCATGTTTAGCATGAAAGTATGAGTATATTTTTCCTTTGAGAAATATCCAACATTTTTATTATTACATAAATATTAGGCAATATTCTGGAGTGTCACAAAATCCATAAATCATTATTTTTCCTTTATAACATCTCTCTCTCATTATTTATATATATATATATATATATATATATATATATATATATATATATATATATATATATATATACATATATATATACATATATATATATATATATATATATATATATATATATATATATATATATATATATATATATATATATGTGTGTGTGTGTGTGTGTGTGTGTGTGTGTGTGTGTGTGTGTGTGTGTGTTTGATAAGACTAACAGGGTAATTAATAACATTAGTACTGCTATAAAATCGTTTAAATGCTCATTGCTATTATTTCTTGAATATATGTATGTATACATATTGCCAAATGTAAAAAAAAATCTCTTAGAAATAATATGCTAGTTCTTAAATAGCCACTGTTGAAAAAATAAATGTAAGCATTGTTAATACGATTTCTTTCTAAAGTTCGCAAAATTCCGGGAATATTATCCAAAATTCCCGGATTTATTCCCATCTCTTCAAAATTCCGGTTTTTTACATCTCTAAAAATAACCTTTAAATAGCGTTGAACATTCATTATTTAATAAACTTTTTACGGTGATCAAATTTTCTCTTTCCATATTTCTCAAACTCTTTTCTGAACATTTCAACCTTATTTTTCTTGTAGCTTACAAAAATTACTTGGTATAGTAATACGATGGTGTCTTTAAAATTAATCAATTTTAATATAAAATTTTTTAAACTAAAAAAGCACTGTTGTACAACTGGACGTCTTGCTTTATTCTTGTTTTCCTTATGAGGAAAACAT
>CM063508.1:118016082-118036082 GCA_032207245.1 Pardosa pseudoannulata
CGTTTCTAAGTTTTTTAAGATTTATAAGTCAATGAAATAATAAATGTTCTATTACTTTGTTGAGAGATATACTGAGGATTGGATTTTAAAACAACCCACTTTTGGCTATTAATTTATATCAATATATATATATATATATATATATATATATATATATATATATATATATATATTATATATATATATATATTATATATATATATTTTATATATATTATATATTATATAATATATATATATATATATATATATATATATATATATATATATATATATATATATATATATAATATATATATATATATATATATATATATATATATATAACTCCAAGCGAATTAAATAGTCACAACTCGCCATAGGTTTGCAAATATGATTTGCTTAGAATTTAACGCTATAATTTAAGACGAAATTTATTAAACGAGAGGTACTCTACTCCCATACAAAGACATTTTTAATTTAAAACACAAATTGATTCAAACAAAGAAATTAGTTTATGATTGGTTTTAAGAAAAATAATATTTCCCAATTTTTTTTATTTATAAGACAATGACTTCTCAGATTATGAGATCTATATACTATCGAATACCTCCGATTATTAAATTGTTTAACAAACGTAAAACGTAAGAACACTTAACGAGAACATTTATTTAGAAAGCGAAGGCGAATGCGAGAAAACAGAACTCAACCACGGCACTTTTACCCACTCGGAACAAGAAGCGGACATTATAAAAACCACGGCAAACTAGAATCTAGGCGACGAAGAGTGTTTTTCTCGTGAACTTCTAGTTGGCCAACAAAGGAAAGAAACTTTAAGGAGGCTATTTACCATGGATAACACTTACATTAATTGGAAGGAGAGGTTACTTGGTGCAATGACTTAAAGTAAAATATTCGGGCAAACACCAGAAAAAGTTTTTAAATAATTCTATCATATATTTCAATATAGTAAAAAAAAAAAAAAACAGAGCAATTAAATTAAAAACTTAACTATTAGTCACCCTGTGGTTACTTAAGTGATATTTGGACTCGGACACAAAAAAATGTAAATAATTTATTGAATTTTGAAAGAAAAATTTATGGCCCAATACAATTAAGTAATAACAATTAAGAATAAGAACTAATAACGAATTAGGGGCTCTTATCAAACATAATAATTTAGTAAAATTTATCAAGGCACACACTCTCATGGCTTAACACTAGAATTACGGAAGGGGTAATTTTGATACCTAGCGAACTTTTATCTCTGACAGCTCTTCTATTTCTTTTGAAAATATCTTAATCCTTTCTGGACTTTTCCTAAATCATTGTGATTTACGAAATAGTAAAGATTTCAAGAAAATCGTATTTTTATTTTAGCCCTAACAAATGATTATACCTAGAAATACGGCAGGCTATATACTGATGTTGACGATAAGTGTAAACTTTATAATGACTCTTTCACTATTTTATTAGCAGAACTGGAAGCATTCATAGCGTTGTTGTACGTAAGGGGGCATTAGCCGCCAAGGACTTACCAATTCTTAGTTTGTGGTCCAAGACATAGGGACCAAAGTTTTTTCATGAAACTATGAGTAGAGATAGGTTTTCGGAAGTTATGAAATTTCTTCGTTTTGAAAATAAACTAACAAGGTCTTCACGTATGCAGTGGGATAAATTTACACTAATATCCGAGGTATGGAATACTTTTATAGAAAACTGTAAGCTTTGCTACAAACCAAATGAAAATATTACGTTTGATGAACAGCTATTCCCTACAAAAACAAGATGCCGTTTTTTGCAGTATATGCCTAACAAGCTCGATAAATTCGGAATAAAATTTTGGCTAGAAGTAGATGTTAGGACAAAATACTTATTAAACGGATTTCCATATTTAGGAAAAGATGAAATGAGACCAAGTGATCACAGTTTAGGAGAGAACGTACTACATCGATTAATTGATCCTACATACCTGCAAAGTCTGTATATTTTTAAAAACAAACTGTAGTTGTCATAATTTGCGTTTTAATTTATTTTTCACAAATATATTATTTCATATAGAGAAATATGCAGATGTCTTATCAAGGGGTCAAAATGACACCCGCCGTAATTCTAGTGTTAAGCACATTGAAAGATCAACTGACAACCGAATGGTAAAGATCTTGGACTGGAAGTTCAAGTGCGCCAAGCTTGGGCTGTAGGCCAAGAGATAGACTCAAGAAAAGGTGAATGAATGATATCTTGATTAATCCTAAACACTTTAAAGATTTCCAACTGGAAACTTAAAGTCAAGGATAAAGCTGTCTGGAGAAACACTGCGGCAGACTAGGGCTAACCCGGGTTGTAATCCCAATAAGGAAGAAAGAGAAAATTACAGATAACAAACCGTCTCACAATAATGTATGTAAAGGAAAACAGGGTTTAGTAGATATTTTTTATATTTTAATAGTTAATAAATAATTTAATAGTACTTTTTTTAGCATAACTCTGGGTTTCCCCTTTGTACTATAGTACATGCATTATGGAATACATACTCTATAGTAAAAAAGAAAAAAAAATATATTTGCCCCGATTCCTTTGCAAAACATATATATATCTAGCGAGAATATTTAAAATGACTTCAAATTTTATAGCTCCAATTTTAGACTTCTAGGCGTATAACATTTATGATCTCCACGTAAAATGCATCTTTTGAACAAACTGATGCGAAAGCGAAATTCTGTGCTATAGCACATTTCGCGCCATAAAGGCACAAAAGAGAACAACTTGCGTGGGATACGAATGGGACTACGTCTGGTGGAGAACGGATGTGTATGTATATGTATATTTATAAAAGAAAACAAATTTAGGATCAGATCTACGAACACGGTTGGGAAAATCACAGACTATTTGAATCAAAATAAACCGAGAACAGGAAACAGCCCAGCCATGTCTTATTTGGGTCGTTAGGTGTTAAAAAGGGGGAAAAAACCCGAGACCACGTCTACAGGGCCTGCATTTCTACTGAATGACAAACTCAACCGAACGTTTAAGAATTCTGAAAATGTACGATACCGATATATTCATCGAATAACCACAATGCATTTCATCGAGTTTTCAGAGGAAGTAATTTCACTTCTGCCCTATCGTTTGCTGCTTTTTTTTTAAGATGGAAGAAATTTGAATTCCTTTTTTATTATTTGCAAACATTTCTTTTAGTGTCAGAAAAAGGCGTGAATATAATCAAGTTTAAAAAAAAACTACCAAACATAGAATTTCTTATTTATATTAGAATAATACAAATATATAAAAACAGAAAAAAGGTATACAATTTAATCACTATTTATAAATCTCCAAATACTCTGAGTTTTTTTAATAACCCCAAACTGCTCGGATCCAAGATGATTCTACATATTTAGTAATTATCTATGGATTTTGGAGAAGATTAATGTTTTTATTCCCTTATGAATGGCAATACCTATTTAGGAGGGGGGGTGAATTGCATTCTAGCTGCTGCTTTGGATCGATTCTGTTAATTGATTTCCCAATGTTCTCGTATGCTGAGGTAATTTTTTTCAATATTAAAAGGTGTTTTGGTTTGATTAACCTATATATTTACTACGTTTGTACCGAGGGTGAGGGTTGTGCGCAGATAAAAAGGTTTAAGCTCAAATCGGAGTCCCAATTCAATACGGGTAATAACAAACAGTATCCATTCCAATCCTTAGTCACTAATATATGACAACAGGCTCTTTAAGTTTTAGATTCTGGTTTTAGTTTCTCCTATTTTTATGACCTTAAACACACACACACACACAGTGGCGTGCGGTAGGTTTTCATGCAGGGTGTGCAGAGAACATGGATTTTCCAATAAATCTTTAATTATTGAGACATCTGAGTTCTCCATTCTGAAACGGGTTATTTATTATGAATATAAATTTAAAGATTACAATAAATATTTACCTACGAGTAGTCGAGTTATAACTATAAAAACAGCTAAACTTATGAGAATACTACTAGCACTGAAGCAAAAATCATGTCTTTTGTTATATGGTGTCATATCGGCGTCGAAAAAGTAATGCTTCGGGCTTCTAAGAAAAACTTATATGTTCAGCAAACATAGCACCTCATGGAGTCCGCCGCTGTGATGCCGACAAACCGAACATTTATTCCACGTGCAGAGGATTTCACTGCACGCTGGCACAATAGAACGAACTGTTTCTTGTTCGGTCAGTGGATTAAAATATATTTATTAATTGTTTTTAAAATTTGAAAATCATATATTCTGCGAAAAACATCTTGACAATTTTTAAAAACAAAACCAGGGATATGGTGTTACATAATATAACTTATATACTGTCTGTAAAACACAATGAATGGTAAAATTTGGACTGTTCTGTTAAAATTCGTTTCTTTAAAACAAAACATCGTTTTTCAGCTAATTATTTCAATAAATATAATACATCACCGAAATTAATTTACCTCACTAAAACTTTATATTGATGAAATACTTTTATATTTCCATGAAAACAAAATCTTACAATATATAAATTTAAACATTAATCGTCTGCAAAATCATATGGCCAGTTAATCAGTTAAAAAACAAAACAAAAAAAAGTCCCCGCTCTAATATAACGCTTAATAAACCGTACCTTCGGATGATTCTGAATGCCAAGTGCAGGAAAAATAGCTGCACTTGCCTCAGTGCCATAGTATGCTGTTCTTCTCTAGTAGCCAATACATATAAAAAAGCGTGATTTTCAATTTAGTGCACAGTGCGTACACATCAGAACTTCCTATGTTCGTTTGCGCGCTACGTGGTGCAGCACCTAGTACCGCACGCACTGCGGGAATACACGAAAGCAAATTAACATAATATTTGAATATATTATAAATAATATTTATTATATACCATGTAAAGATAGGTAGACATAGGTGCAGAAAATTATTGTCCCTCATGATTTTGCCAGGGTGTGCAGTGTATTTACATAAAAAAAATGAAACAAACATTAAATGTTGGAAATATAGAAAACTATTTCTTGTATTATATTTAACTCCTTCTGACTTCTGTTAATAAGTTTAAGCATATGGTACATTCATTCTAGATGTAATTAATTCTTGTCACAAGTAAAACAGAAACCCATTTTTACTATGCAGCAAGACAGCAAATGCGTAACAAGCATAAACCCAGTCATAGCAGAAGAATCATGGCGACATCTCCGGTAGCAAGATGCAATCTCCAACGTTTGCATTTATCAAGTTCAACACCTCTCATGTATGGAGAAAGCCAACCCGCTGCTACCTGGGTTTTAAGAAGGAAGAACCTTGGACCACTTCGCTTCCTCACCCTTGGGTACGCAATAATTACATTCCGACACGCGAGTCCGGCATTTTAAGTATGCCTTCAATAAGTGGGTCACAGCATGGACGAAAGTATTGGACGGAAGGGGAAAAAATAAAACTCCCCAATCAGAGGATTTCCAAGTCGTTATCTGTAAACAGTACAGCAGCAGTTAATTCGCGTTAAGAACAAACAAAAACTGAAAGTGGTGTTTCTCTAGAAGAATAAGTTCACAAATCCAGCCGTTTCGAAAATCAATGCTGATAGTAGTTTTATTTATACTTTAAAAAACCAAATGTAAGAAAAAAAATATGTTTTAAAAATGCAGTAATCTTTGTTGTAATAGTCTGCAAATTCCTTTACACAGAATAAAACACGTGGGAGGAAATTAACTACTCTAGAAGTTTTATATACAGTATACCGCCTACGTGCATAAAAAATGGCGCGGAAGAAGTTTTTCCACCTACGTTATTAAATCTAGCTATGTCGTTTTTGTTACTAACTCCCCCGATGTAGGAAAGCCTACACCAGGTCCAATAGATCAGTCGCAATATGCGACTGGTCCATGGGTAATACAAAGATTCCTTTGAGCGAGGAACCACGAAGGCTGAAGACCGACTAAACCTCAACCTACACCTTCCGTTTGATGAGCACTGAAGTGAAAGGACGACTTTGCTCAAGTGCTTTCTTGTTATTTAGAAGCATGTGCAAAACAAAAGACCTCCAGGCTTGGCTTGTCACCTTTAGAGGCATAAAATAGTTTGAGAATTTGGAGTACATTGCGACCATGGATCTATTTTATGTGCCCCAGCCACCATCAATGAACACGGCGGAACGTTGGCCAGCTCGAATTTTCATCGGAAACCTTCTGGTTACGAGATCGTTGCATTTGCCGACTGCGGTTCAAAATCTAGCTACATGTACCGTAACACTAATGAGACGACAATATTCATCACATTAGTACATTGATGTATTTCAAATGTAGAATATTTATAGGAGATTTTAATAATTTTGATTTAAAATACTAATGTCAAAGAATGCATATTTTCCTTTAGCCTGCTAGATACCGCCTGGTAGGAACAACTACCACAAATTCTTACCCTGCTACGACTGTGGTCCTACTTTCGGCCCGATAGATTTCAGCCACTCTCACGAATTCCAGCGTCATGATTAAGAGAGATATGCTAGAGCATACAGTCCTACTCTAAAATTTCTTCCTGAGACCGCAACTATGTTGTGGTCGCTCACTTGTGGAGCTTATAGTGCGCAATGGGTACCTAAAGAGCCTCAAACGCCTCTGCAAAGAGTCGCATGGGGCTCGAGACTTTCAAGCAGAAGTCCCAAAACTTTTCTAGACTACCTTCCCCTTTACAAGAAATAAAAATATTTCTTATACAGTCAATTAGCTACTACACTGAGTCCCTATTCTACCAAATAAGGAGGTGAAATTAAAATTCCTGTACCACATCGCAGAGGTAACCAAACAGCGGTCCGTGGTGAAATTCACAAAATTTATAACTGAAAACATATAGCATTTATCATGGTAAATACATTATTCCATTGATTTATTAATTATTTTTATAGACATGTATATTTTTATAGATATTAAGTCTACTGTCTTCCTTCCTCCATTTGCCTCTGCACTCCCTACTATCTTCGGAGGGCTTCTACGTTCTCAATGGGAACCTATGCCTTGTTAATTAACATGTGTTCCGCGGAACCCTAGAGTTTTACAATGACTCTAAAGAAGTTCCCATAGAAATTTTTATTCGTCATCGCAATTTTACAGACAATCCGTAATTTATTATTCTGTTTTCCGCAGACTTAAACTTGACTGTTTTCCAATAATAAAAAATCTTTCTTTCAATTTTAAAATAGGGAAGTTGAAAATAAGCAATAAGAGGATATCACCCAACATCTTGATTCTCAGTGATTCTAAGGTCCAATACTTCCCTAATAAGTAAAAAACAAATTATGTATCAAAAATTTATTTGTCAAAAACAAAAACCTTGTTTTTCTTAGGAGTATTGAAAAATTATTTAACTGACATTGGACTGTTCGATAGCATCACTTTATAAAGCAGCGTCAGTGTCAGAATTCTGATCTCGCTTGAAAAGAGAATATCCATAATTATCAGAAAATTCATTGTCTGTGATGTTAACATTTGCAACTACCTACATTTGTGAAAGTGGCTTTCTTACATCTGCCTTAACGAAAACTGAACATCGAAATATATGGATGCAGAACAGAATATGAGAAAAAAAAAACTTTTTTAATGCAACCAAACTTTAAAGAACTCTGTGACACTCAACAAAGCTATTCAATTCCATTAATACTTTTTTTTCATCAATGTATCATTTTACTTGCATCATTTCACCAAATATATTCTTGCTTCTCTGCCTTCTTTTCTAAGTATTCATCTACATTTTTAAACTGCTTTATACTGTTTATACTGTTAGTTTTTATGTTTATGTCTAATCAGTGATAAATACAATAAGTTCTTAGTTTCTCCTTAAGTAACATTTACTCAGGCATTCCACTGCTACATATGTAGTGAGAAAAGGGTTCCACGGAATAAAAAGTTTGAGAACCACTGCTTTAGAGGAAAAGTGCTGATCACAGCTTTGTGGGATAATCAAACGCAAAAACAAAAGCTATATTTACGGAAGAAAAACATATTCAATTCATTCATTCCAAAACTGGAGAACTAATTCTATAGTCGTCGTAATAAAACAAAAATTGGGAAAAGGTAAATGTAATCATTTGATAGAATTAGATACATTATCATGTTATATATACGCCAGATTGACTGGTAAAAGAAAATTTAGTAATCATGAAATCAGTTACCGCATGCCAAAATCAGCATTACTTTCTCACTGCATCTACAACTAATTCAAATGACTAATATAAGCGATACATAAATAACATAAAAAAAGTAAGGCGGAAAAAGCGTATATGCTTACCCATTCATCGTAAATAATGCCAAATCAAGGAGATATTTTTCACGGAGCAGTCGAAGAAAAGTTGAAATACGTGTCTCTACTGAGGCACAGAATTGAGAGGCAGCTGCGAGACTTTTGATAAGGGGCTTATATATTTAGTGTCCGAAATCTCAAAATAGAAGAGACTTCTAATTCAATACGCCTTCTGAATTCGCAGGATGCATAATAGAAAGAAAGAAGTGTGAAAAGTTGAAGAGGATTAAGAAATCGCGACTTCTTTCATATACTCCTGGACCCTCAGCTATGTGAAACTCGCTTAAAAAACGCAAAAATAAAAAATAATTTTTTTTGACAATTTTTTCCTTTTATATGCTTTTGTTAAAAATAACATCCAATTCTACAGGAATTTATGAAATTATATAGAAAAAAATTAAACTTTTTTTCCCCAATTTCATTACGCTTTCAATTTTGTAGCTTTCTCTTTTATAGCCGTCTCTTCAAAGTCTTGAGCAACAGTAGATAAGATTATTAAAGAAATGCCATATAAATGTCCGCGCGATAAGCTGCTACCGTATTTCAAGGATTTTTTACTCAAAAAGAGCTCATTTGTTTCTTTCTCATTCCTTCCATAATAGTTGCATTGAGAGATAGATATATATGTTTATTAGTTTTGAAATAGTGATGGATTAAGAGGTTCAATCTGATGTCGAAAGGGTTTCTGAATTAGTCGCATAAAACAGTTAGCGGATTGTATTTCAATAAATTAAAAGAAATCTCCAATTTTTACCTTACGTCATACATTGCCTTGAAAAGTTTATGTCATCATCTTTGTAGATGTAATTGAAGCCTTTCAGAACCTAAAAATTCCGATCAGGGATATATGGAATGACAAGCGAATAGATTCATTCGAACACTGTCATCCAACAGTTTTAAACTGTTGCAATCTCATACTGATTCATCATCTCCATCATATTTTAATGATAATAACATTAAACGGCCTTTCGTGAGTTATTCAAATTTAATATTTAAAAAATTGTTTGTAGTTTTTTTTTATAACCAACATCTTTATTATCACAATAATAAATTATAAGTCTCAAATTAATTTAATATTTTTTATAAGAACTGTAAAACAAATAAATAATTTTAAAAAAATTCCCTATATAATAATAGCCTAAGTTATCTGTCCGTCTGTCCTCGATTTTATGAAGCGGTTGGACCTGGAATGGATAGAGGCATCCATAGTTAGCAAAATTCAAAGAGAGTAATGTTTATCTTCTCCTAAACTATAGATACGATTCTAAAATAAATTGGTATAAATATGCTTCATATCACAGCGAAAAATACTGCCTTCTTTAAAACGTTCGAAATCCCCCCCTTCTCCTCTTTTCGAGCTTTTAAGGCCATTATTTCAACTCCTATTTTCCCCGGTTAAGAGCAGGCGATTAAATTTATCAATTTATCCCATAAAAAATAGGTAAAAATAACATTTTTCTAGCATTATGACGTCATTCCTTTAACCATCTCATTGAATCATTTCTTATTTTAAATTATTTAAATTATGTCTTATTTTCATACGGTTTATCATTGAACTTATATATTACGTAAATAATTTTCTTTTATATTTGGCTTAAATAATAGATTAGGTACATATGAGATAATTTTAAATTGAATCATCGATTATTTTTTTGTTGCAAGATAATTCTCAGCCAAACAACAAACCATTTATTTACCTGCCTCATAAGGTACTTTAGAATTTTGGAAAATTAAAAATTTTACTGATCCCGTCATATGACGGGTTATATCCTAATCAAGTAATATTTAACTTTAAAACTATACGAATTTCTCGGCAGGTAGAATCATCCAATACAGTACAAGCGAGTTTCCGTGACGTAATATATCATTAGTGAGCATGTTTTTGAAAATCTCAAACAATAAGGCCAATATATAACACGTGTGACACTCACAAATATCTAAGGCAGGGGTCGGCAACCTGTTTGTCTTTTAGGGCGCAATACTAAATTTGAAAATCACCGAGGGCGCATATTTTACAGATAATCAACAGGTATAAATAGGCATTAAAAAAAAAACAGATTTTTTATAACTTTATTTTGTTGGTGTCATACATAATGATACATATAATTCAGTGTGAAACTTGGGTGTCCATATTTTCAGCTAATTTCTTATAATTGGGGATATATTTAGAGTTTCCGGTCCGTAAACAATTATCTAAATGTGAGTCATTAAGCTGTGTTCGGTATTTTGATTTCAAATATATTTCATATTTGAGAACAAAGACTCGCAATTGTACGCTGTAATGAAGGGTTTTGAAAGAAAAGAATTATTTCGGATTACTTGGTAGTTTTAAATGCACGGTCTACGCGTGGTCTATTCGAAATACGATCACACACTAACAAAAATACGTGCGTGTTATTAGATACGCTCAAGGTTAGCAAACTGCTAATCTATGCACAATCCTAAACTCAACTGACTACTTGCTGTATATCGCCGTTTGACAAGAGTAAGTAAATCGCTCTGGCCATCATACAATATTTACATTAGCCCAGCGAGGGCGCATTAAAAATCGATCGGGGGCGCCGCGTTGCCTACCCCTGATCTAAGGTTTCTAAGAAAGAGGTGTAAAAATAATTACTGATATCTTTGGCATCTTTATAGATATTCAACTGAAATTTTCATATTTGCTCTACGTAATGGGATATCAAATTATGCAAATATAAATATTAAATTATCAGCACATGCGCAGTTGAAATTTTTGTAAAATATGTTTGTATATCAAATATTTAATAATTTTTTTCGCTTATTGTTCCTTGAAACGGCACAAAGTGGGTTCTCGTAATTTAGAAACAGGGACAAACAGAATACATTCAGAAGTATCACTTGAGAACTTTGAAGCCACTGCGGCTACGAAACAATTTTACGTGCCCAGCTACCCTTAACCCCTTCCGGTAAAATGACGAGTCTAGCTCGTCATTAGTTTTTCATTCCATACCGCACAATGACGAGCTACACTCGTCATGCGATTAAAGTTACTGTTAAATATGATAATTAATTTAGTTTAAAATTTCTAGTGTACTGAATTTGGCAACACTTTTATCACTTGTGAAAATCACAAGTCACTATTGCATATTGTTTACTTGGTACAAGTCATTGCCAAATTAATGAGTCAGAATAAAAGAAAACCTACTAAGAAATGCCGTGTGTGTTACAAGAATCAAATTAAAAGTGAGACTACTTGGCGGTGTAAACAATTAAGAATTCCTTTGCACTTTGTTTTGAAAAGTACCACTAGCTTGAAGACTATTATCTGTATACCTTATTAATGTTTTGCTTTGATATTTTCTTAATTTTACTGTTTCTGATATTATTTAACACTATGTAAAAAGTGGATTTTAATTAAGAATATGTAAGAATTGTAAAATGAAACAAGTTTTTTAAATAAAAATTAAATGGTTATTTCAAGCACAGTTTTTCATTATTAAATCATACCGGAAGGGGTTAATGAACACGGCGAATCTTTGGCTCAAGCCCCGAACCCGCAACCCTCGGGTTACGAGACCGCTACCTTAGCCGATCGAACAACTGCAAGTCTATCTAGGTTCTAACTACATGATATATTTTAGAAACTACAAAGAATAATTTTACTTAACTGTTTAGTTAGATATTGACTTATACCAAACGTAATAAATTATTACGTAAACATATCTGATACCAATAGATTTTCTCTAGATGCCTTTACATAAACACACAAATTTTGTGTACATTCAATGTGCCAAATGTAAAGTCACAGTAATAAGTTACTGAAGTGTGTACGAAGGTGAATTCGAGAGTAATATGGTTATGCTAACTTTTATGAGACGATTCATAAAAGAAACTTTGGGCGGAATCCGAATTTTATCCCGAGTAATTCTTGCGTGCAAATAATGATAACGAAATGATAAAACCGTTTACTGCTGCATGATAATCTAATAGATGACACGCAGAATAAACGAAGTATTCGGGAAAAATCCTTTTATGATGCCAAATACAAAACCGTAAGAAATCTAGCCACTAGTGCCAACAGCTGGAAGATTTCAAGGCTGTGTTGCACGGGATGTAACCGGCAGCTGTGACTTGTTAACTCAAAAGCTGGGGTGAAATAGAAAGTACGATAATGCCCGAGAAGACTGAATATACATGCATGCCTTCCAGGATAAAACAACGTCTCTTTTCCACGATTTAAAAGGGATAATTTACGAAGATAATTAGGATGGTATTCGAACGTACATTTTTACCAGAATTTATAATACTGAAAAAAATATATTTGGATATGTTTGAAATCGCGGGGGTTAAATTCTAGAAATCTACAAACATAAATGTGCGTTTGATAAAATTAAAAAGTAAAATAAATACGAAAATTATTTTCTATTAGCCATAAAATTACGTTTTGGTACACATTTCTTAAAAAATTACTGAAAAATAAAATTAATTCTTGTCTCGTTTCTGGCGACATTTCTGAACAATTTCTTTGCTGTCTTTTCACAGTTGAAATCATTACAAGTCTATTTAGAGTATCCGTATATATTATAATGGTTTTTAGAATTTTTTAATGATGTTTTAATGGAAGTCGCAATGAGACAAAGGTACGGATTCAGAAACATTGAATAAAAGCATCGGCGTGTTCCAGAAAATATTTCCATTTCATAACACAAACATTTATTAAACATCAAAATGATACCCAGTATTATTACGCATGGCATTCCTTCAATAAATGTGCCATATTCACGGTAACATGTTGCAATGTTTAATGTTTTAACTTTGAAAAACAGCATTTAGGCTCTGATATAAATGAAATAACTGATATATATATATATATATATATATATATATATATATATATATATATATATATATATATATATATATGTGTGTATAGTTGTAATGTCCAAATATAGTGAGTAAACTCGATAAACATTATGGACACGATGCAAACTGAATGAAGGAACTGCTGTAACGGACATGTGTATGAAAAGCCGTGAGAAGGCGCTGTTTTCTATTGTAAGTATACTAACTTTTCTGTAACTGTGTGATACTACTGAGTCCTTGTTTGCAACATGTTACCGTGCATATGGCACATTTATTGAAGGCACGCCAAGCCTAATAACACTGGGTACCATTTTTATGTTTAATAAATGTTAGTTTGTGTTTTGTGAAATGGAAATATTATTTTCTGGAACACGATGCTTTTATTGAATGTTTCTGAACCCGTGCCTTTGTTTCATTGCGCTTAATGTACAGTGTCGCTTGTGCATCTCACTGAGAATGAAAATGCTTTCGCGCGCATCAAGACATGCAAGATCTGGCACTATGATAAACAGTGCTACTAGTCTACATTAGCATCCAGTTTAGTGATGCTGGTTCGTAAGCTGATTGATTCTGCTTATTTGGTTGTTGTTGATGATGATAAACGCCCCCAGATGATGACGCCCCAGGTTTTAATACTATTTCGGTCACTTAGAGTTTACAGTTCAGGCTTATGCTGTGATGATGGTTTGTTATCGATTTCCCTAAATGCTCACAAAATGGTCTTTCTCTATTGCAGCTGGCAATACAGACAGATATCTTTATGCCAAACACGGATGAAGCTTTTAGTCTTCCGGTCAGCACGGGTTGTTTCAGCCAGATGGTCAGCCAGTTTAACAAAAACCTCCCACACTCTAGGGTGTCCGGCAACCAGAATGTCTTTTCTTTTTTTGCATCTGGCGGAAACGGGGGTGGAATATCCTTCCTCCTTATGGTCGAACTGTCGACCCCTTGGAGTAGGGCATTTCTAGTCTCTCTATGTCCGATTTTCGGCAGTACCTTTGTGCCGCAACAAAAACATTTCGGAACCGTTTATGGTACATCCCACTGCTCCAAAAATAAGTTTCGTTACATTCACATTTCGGCAGTAATAGTAATTGCAGATGGAAAAAAAATAATTATCATGTATCCGGTTTAATAGTATAATGCAAATCAAAATGGAAGACATAAATACAATAAAAAATAAATGCAAGCTTATTTATTTTCTACACGCACCGCAGAAATCTAGCATTTAAATTTGCTACAAACATATATCGTGATTTTAAAGGTCAAAAACATTTTCCTACTTACGAGTTCCATTGAAAATTAAAAAGGATGAGAAAGCAATGTCTTGCTTCAACATTTACTTTTCCTAAACATGTGTATTACATACATGTAAGGGTCGAAAAAGTGCCATTTTCGAAAAGGGGTCACGGCCCATAAAAAGCTCCAGAATACCTGCTTTTAGAATCAAACAATGCCATAAAAATGTTTGTTCTTGTTGCATTATTAAACAAGATACATTTATGTTGACCTGCCTTTATTTACCGCTTTGTAGCATATGTCAGGGCGGAACTAGGGCGTGGCAAAGGAGGAATTTGCATCAGTCGTAGGGGCGCCACACTATGCACAAATCGTTTGTTAAAGGTGATTGGGGATGGAACGAGACACTAACGAGGAGAATTCGCCTCCGCAAAGAAATAACGAAAAGTAGAAAGATATTTTCGAAAATTCTGTAAATCTATTTAAAAGGTATAATTAAAGGAAAACAAATTAGAATTATTTAAAAAAATCTAGGAGTGGAAATTTATATTTAGGTATGTCAGAGTAGATTCCTAAAACTTAGAAAGCTTTAAGATGTTTTAAAAGAAATTCATCAGCCAGAAGTCGGGAATACGTATCCAAATTTAGTAACTGCATTGAAAATCGTTCTAAGCCTTCTTGTAATGACAATTTTGTGTGAACACTTTTGAAACAAATTGAAAATTATAAAATCATTTCTACGCTTCTCTTGGGGCAGGAGCAATTAAAGGATATGTCAATACTGTGCACTGGAAAAAGAAACCGCAAAATTCTTGAATCACAATAAAGTCATTCTACATTATTTTTATTCTATATCGTTTCTGCGTAATGCATTTTTTAACACTAAGCACACTATAATTGGTCAAATACCCGGTAAAGTTTATGTAAAAAATGCGATGGGTAATGATTTGAAATTCTTATTCATTGTGTCTGTAATACATAAAAACTGACAATATACAATTTTGTTTAATTATAATAAAGTTTATTATTTTATTTTTCCCCAATATTCATATTTTATACATTCAATCACGATACAAGTCAGGTCATTTGACCGGCTATGGTAGAAGTAGGTATTTCTTAAGTGTTTGTATTTTTAGTGCAAAGCAAACTTTTGGAATATGCTTATTGAATTCAAAAATTTTACTTTTTATGTGTAGTATAATATAAACCTACTTGATTTAATTAAAGAAAAAGTAAAACATTATTCTATTTACAGGGTTAAAAAAAACAAGCACCTTCATACATGGTATCATAGTAATTCAGATTTAAGTATCACAATTCTATATAGGTTTCATTCTAAATAAATCGAAAAATATATTTATATAAATGTGATAATTGTTTCATACATAAATTTCGCGAATTTCACAGCGGGTTGCCAAATTTTAGCTGTGGGCAACCATTTGGCCACCTATGAAATAGACCATGTCATTTCATTCATTTAATAATTTTAACTAACGTCTTTAATTTTAGAGGTCAAAATGCAAATTTCTCACAATGGTATCTTTTTTAGTAGTAAGATTAATTACTAGACTGAAATAGATTGATTAACATGATGCAGATTAACACAGCTTTGAAATTATTTCTATCCCAAACGCAATTCCAAAGACGAGTCATTCTTAAGTTTCCCGAGACAGCTCTCTAATTCGTCGTATTTATTGTTCAACAGATTTTATGTAAATAATTGCATTGAGGGTAGAAATAAAAATAAATATGTGACGTCAAACAGGCGGGGACCGTTGAATATAAAAGCCTATGCTGTTAATTTCGACAGCTAATTAAAAGTCATCAGCAAACTGAACAACAAAGACCCACACACAAGGGAGGAGAAAATTTCATGTAGACCGATCTGAACCATCTGTCGGCCGCTGTTTGTTGAAGGTGCTCAAACGAAGCGTAACTGACACTGCATAAGTGGCTATCCCGAAGCGAGCCGGTACCACTCGAAGAGAAGGGAAAAGTCAGCTCGCAGTGATGATGATGATGCCTCTTGTTTGGAAATAGTCTGGAGTTATAGACAGCGGTTGGCGTTTTATCATTTCTTTTTTTCTCTTTCACCCCTCTGCTCCGAGAAAGGTTTCAGAGAGCCTCTTCAAAACTCACTCTGAAAATCACGTGGTATAAAATAAACGAGTTCTGAGTGGATGATAGCGCACGGAAGTCCATAATCATCGAGCACACTAAAAAGAATCAATAAACAAGTTTCAGAAGCACATGTTCCCCTTTTATTTTCTTATTACGAACAATTCCTTAAGTAAAAAAAATATGTGTGTACATTATATATATATATATATATATATATATATATATATATATTATATATATAACATATTATATATGTATGTATATATTTATGTATATATATGTATGTATATATATTATAATGTATATATGTAAAATATATATATATGTATATATATATAGCATATATATATTTGTATATATATAATACATATATATGTATATATATGTATATGTGTATTTATATATGTATACATATATTTTATATATTTATATATATATATTTTTTATACATATATATGTGTATATATATATGTATATATATATATACATATATATATTATATAATATATATATATATATATATGTTGTACATATTTATATATATGTATAGATTTATATATACATATTTGTTATATATATGTATAACATATATACATTATATATATATTTATATATTTATATATACATATATATACATATATGTATATATATTATACATATATATATTATATGTATACATATATATATATATATATATATATATATATATATATTTATATATATACATATATATATACATATATATATGTATATACATATATATTATATACATATATATATATAAATATATATATTTATTATAAATATACATATATATACATATAGTATATATATGTATAATTTTTATATATTATATACATTTATATATATACGTATAATATATACTTTATATATATTTATTTATATATATATATTAGATACATACAATAAAATATTACATATATATATATAATATATATATATATACATATATATATATATACATAATATTTTTGTATATATATATGTATATTTTATATTTATATATATGTAATAATAAATATATGTATATATGTATGGTATTATATATATATATATATATATATATATATATATATATATATAAGGCTATTACTATATAGGGGATATACATATACAGAATCCCTATATAATAAAGCCTAAGCTATCTGTCCGTCTGTCTTGGACCTGGAATGCATAGAGGATTCTTGATGAGTTAGGGTTAGCAAAATTCAAAGCGAGTAAAGTTTATCTTCTCCTAAACTATCGAACCGATTCTAAAATAAATTGGTATAGATATGTTTCATATCACAGCAAAAAATACTGTCGTCTTTAAAACGTTCGAAATCCCCCTTCCCCCCTTTCGAGCGTTTAACATTATTTAACTATTTTTATTAAAGCAGCGTTATTATCATTCATCACATAATAAATGTGTAAAAATAACACATATATATGAATTTTTTAAATTAACATTTTTTCTCTATTTTAAATTATAATATATCCTGCATTATTTTACGTTTTATATGAATTAATATACGTATTTTCTTTTATATTTCTTATAATATTAGATACATATTATATTTAAATTTAATCATAGATATTTTTTGTTGCATAAATATTTCGTACATTTTTTTTTATATGATACTTTACAATATTTAATTATTTATATATATATGTATATATATATATATATATATATATATTATATATATAATTTATATATATATATATATATACATATATTTATTATATATACATATATACATATATACATATATATTATTTATAAATATACATATATATTATACATATATATATATATATAAATACATTTATACATATATATAATATATACATATATATAATTTACATATATATAAATATATGTATATATATAATACATATATTAATATATACATATATATACATATATATTTTATATATATACATTATATTAAATATATATATATATATGTGTGTGTGTGTGTGTGGGTGTGTGTATATATATATATATATATATATATATATATATATATGCGTGTGTGTGTGTGTGTGTGTGAAGTCTAAAAAAGGGGTAGTTGAAAATTACGTGAGTTAAAAGCGATTTCAAAAAGATAACTCTTTTCTTGTAATAAAATAAATGAAAAAGACCCACGCTTTTGGGATCATCCGGTCAGTCGGAAGCATTTTTGAGCTATTTGATGTGCTTGCAAACAGATAAACTTCAATTGGCGCATGGACATGGAGCGGTCAACACTTTCACGCATAGCTCCGCCACGAACAATGAAAATGGCGCAAGTTGTTTTCTTTAAGAACGATGAGTTAATAAAACTTATTATTATTAAGAAGACTGTTTTTCATTCGTCTTAACTCTGAATCACGAGATATATATATATATATATATATATATATATATATATATATATATATATATATATATATATATTTGTAATACATCAATATTATCACCCCTAACATATCTATCCAAAATTTTCTTCCACCCCCTTCTCATATTTTAATATCTTATTTCCCATCAATAAAATGACAAATAAAGGTGTGTTCTCAGACAGTTTCCTCTTCACAGAAAGCGAATCAACATATGAAAATTTTATTCAGATAAATGAACAAACTGCTCATCATTTTAATTAATACAAGATTCCTCTCTTTCTTTTTATTACACAAATAAAGTTATCTGTAAAACTCAAGTAAATTACTTAAGAAAATATTTACATTTACAGTTTTAGAAACTAAACTGACTATATTAATACCAAAATTAAGACAGTCAAAAGGTATTTAATCACAGCTACTCATAGCAAAATAACAGCATATCGTAAAAATGCAATGAACTTATTTCACATGGATTTTTAAAATAACATTTTACAATCGAGAACATCGAACTGAGACTTAAAGCTGAGTATGTACCCTTTGTTCATGCAAGAAAGATTCAATTTAGTATACTTAGATTCAGAAAATGAATAGAAAAATAAAAAGCATTTTAAATTTTAAATATCAAATGAGCTTTAGAAGTTCTCGCTGATTGATACTTAAAATATCTATACATTCGATAGAATAATTGATATTGCTGGTGAAATAAAATGGGAAATTTTCTAAAGAATAAATGTAAAAGGATGTAAAAAAGACCATTAATCGAAAGTAAAATTATGGAAGAAAGCTCGTCACTATTTAAACTGTAAAGAAATAAAGAAAGGGAAGAATGAGTGAATTTCTAAGACTTTCTTTCACGGTGCAAGCTCATTAACTCGTTAAAAAGGAAGAAAAACTTCATAAAAAATGAGGGGAAAGTTTCAGAATACCATTTTGGTAATGGTTAAAATCCGAGGCTGCCTGCAAGCGATAATGAATTAGACAGCAGACGAATAAAAAAATTAAGACACGCAATGAAATATATTTACGTTCTCTTTTTAAGGTTAGTTCGAAATCCCCCACTAAATAAAAGTACTAAAAAATATTACATTAGTTGTTTTGATTTGAAAATCTTTTTCAACAGAACCGGAAATTCATTAAGGCGAATACAAAGATGGT
>CM063508.1:118041082-118103582 GCA_032207245.1 Pardosa pseudoannulata
TTACTTGCATTCGTAGAATTTCTTAACAGCTTCGCAGCCGTGCTTGGAATAAAGATATATGTCTGTATTGCCATCTGCATTGAAAAAAAAAACACAGTGGTTGGTGTTATACACTTTTAGGTTAGCCCACCTCCCTATATATACATAACTATATATCATTCTGTCTAGATCTATTCAACATAAACAAGAAATTTAACCCACTGACATCCTATTTAAATACATATTGCTGTGGAATCGTATTTAAACGGCCCAACAGTGCTATTTTGAACATTGTTGTCAGTGCTTCATTTGAGAATACATTTGAAGATAATTACTTGATTTCTAATTTCAATTTTCGATAAAACTTACTTGTGTTAATCTTTATACTCTACGAACATCGTGCTAAATTTCAAATGTTTGACTACGATCTTTGCTAAATATTTTACATTTTATCAATACTTGAATCTTTATACTCCATGAATATCGTGTATTTCACAATATAGTACACATTTGGACTGATTATCATCGTGCAGAAGTTCTGCAGATAGTTTTAACACATTTTGTGCCAAATTTCAAATGTTTGACCACGATCTTTGTTAAATATTTTACATTTTATCAATACATTATACATATCATTACATATCTATATCATATAAAATCTATATCATATACATATCATTTTTATTATATTTTAACTTTATTGATAAAAGCTTATGGAATAATTATTTTGTAACATTCTTACTTTTAACAATATATATTTTTTTGTGTACTTTATACAGCCTTTCTGATGGTGTACCATTTTAATTTAATTTAATTGAAAAGGAATTTATGTATTTATTGCCATGTAAACGTTGTTTAGGCTCTTATAAAACGAAAGGCGACCTTTTATGATCTCATGAGTGTCCGGCGCGTATTTATTTTAGCATTCGGAAAAATATTTTTTAATTCGGAGTTATTGATATACAAAGAGTTGATGAGTTCCTTTTTATCAGACGAAAGGAAGAAGTAAAACAAATACACACACGTTACAAGAACAAGACTGGGGTCTTCTGCTTGGAGGCTACTTCTAAATTACCAAGACCCAAGGGGGCAATGTTACTCATCCGTAGACTTTCTTAAGCTACAAGGTTACCTCGGCGGTGCTAAATGAGTAACAGCTTCGCAACAGTCTTTGAAATAAAGATATATGTTTGTATTGCCAGCTGCATTGAAAAAAAAATACAGTGGTTGATGTTATACACATTTAGTTTCGCCCACCTCCATATGTATATCCATAACTACATATTCAGTCTACATCTATTCAACATAAATTTAACCCACTGACATTCTATTTAAATACATACTGATTGTGTGGAATCAGATTTAAACGGCGTAACAGTGCAAATATGAGTATAATTTTAAATATTTTAACCTAAAGACATGTCTAAAAACAAACTTCGAATGACGTTCAAAAAATATATTTTGAATATTGTTGTCAGTGCTTGGTTTTAGAATACATTTGAAGAGAACTACCTGCCTTCTAATTATAATTTTCGATAAAACTTACTTGTGTGAATCTTACTTGTGAGTACTCTACGAATATCGTGTAATTTCATCGTACACACTTGGACTGATTATCATCGTGCAGAACTTCTGCAGACACTTTAGCACAATTTGTGCCAAATTTCAAATGTTTGACTAAGATCTTATAATAATAATAATACCGGTTAAACATTTTATCAATACATTTTCCTTATATGTCAGCTTTATTGAAGGTGAAGAAATAATTATTTTGTAAAATTCTTCCTTTTTAACATTATATATTTTCTGTATATTTTATACAGACCTTCTGATGGTGTACCATTTTAATTAAATTCAAAAAGAATTTATGTATTTAATGCTATGTAAATGTTGTGCGGCTCTTATAAAATGAAAGACCTTTTATGATCTCACGTGTGTCCGGCGATAATATATTTTAGAATTCAGGAAAATATTTTTCAATTCGAGTTACTGATAAACGAAGAGTTAATGCGTCTATTTTTATCAGACGAAAGAAATACAAATACACTCATGATATAATCATAACTATGAGATGTTTTATAATACTGAATACATTTTACTATTTTTGAATGGTAATTTGTCTGAAATAAAGCTTAAATACCCAAAAATGTTTAAAATTCTTTTACAGAAGAGAAGAGGTAAAATTAAAGAAATAACACAACCATTTAGGTATTAGTTTCCAAGCAACTCTTGCAAAACTACATGACGAAACGACTGACATGAACACTTGATTCACAAACTTGTATATCTGAGTTTATGCTTAAGCAATCGGAAAGAAGTATGCAAGAGTGAAAAAAAAAGTACGTAATAACACGATCGTAAGACTGATAGAAATCCGATTAGTAAGTAATACTCATGACTGGTCCGCGTGGAGAACGGATTAACAGTCTAAACCAGGGTTTCCAAAACTTTTAACCCAATTTTTAGAAATCGAAAAAAATTACGATTTTCGACGTTCTATAGTTACTCCACTTTATCCTTTGAATTTTTTTGGATTAAATTTTACTTATACGTATGTAGCAAAATAAAGGATATTTCAATAATTAATATGTATTAAACATTTCTTGTCTATAGAGACAAGCAACTTTTTTTTAAAGGAGGAAAGGGACATCAAGTTGTTACTATGTCACTTGATACAGATTTTTTAAGGCATCATCACCATTGTACAAATTGTAATGTAAGGTTCTCTTTTATTTATCGATGAAAGAATCGTAATTGTTTATTTATTTTTAGTTATCTTGTGAAAACAATTGTTGGCAACTTATATATATTGTCGATGTCCGCCATGATTGTGACTTAAGCAGTTGCTTTAAGAATAATAATAAATCTTTGTGTTTGTGATTAAGAACTCTTTCCTAAAATCTAAATTTTAAAAGGCTGATATTAAATCAACCTTATAGTAGAAAGGTACATAAACGTTAAGGTCTTGTGGCTTGCAGTTTGAAAGTACTGCTCCAAACCCAGTTTTGGTTTGGTTTGGTTTGGAGCGCTACGGTCTACTGTTTTGCACACGAGGGATAATGAGACCGGGACCTACGGTTTAAAGCCGATTCCGAACGGCTACGAACATCCATGCCAGCAGCGGGATTCGAACCCGCGAACTCCGGTTCCGACGAGCAGCGCTCTACCATTCGGCCATCGCTCCAAACCCAGATAGAGTTGGTTAGACGAAGAATATAAACTAGGGGATGCTGCAAATGTCAATTTGGCCGGATAACGAATACCGGATATCTGGCCCGAGTTTCAGCAGGATATCCGGCCGAATGTCAGTATGTTTAGCACTTTTTTTTTAAAATTAATTTTTAATAAATAAGCTTTATGTACTTTATTTTTGCAACCAAATTGTAGTATTTTTCTCACCTTCCATGTTTTTTTAACTAATCTACTATTTGTACTATAATTTATTTTAATTTTTTTTTCTTTAAGTTTCAGTACTCAATATCTCAATTCAACATTATTTAATTAAAAAATATCAAATCTGAATAAAAGCATTTTTAATAGTCTTTTACCGTTTTTCTTTAACCTCTTAATGCACAGTTTTTTAAAAAAGGCCGGCCGAAAAAAATAAATTTTTAATGTAAAAAACGCAATTTAGAACGTTGTCTTGTCAAAAAAAAAATTACAAAATTAATAAAAATTTTTATTGCAATTTTGGATTTAGATAACATTGCAGAAAATAGTCGAATATTGTAATATTACACGCACATCGACTTTTTTTACATTGTTATTTTCAATTCTTGATTGCATTCGAGTGTGAAAAATTATAGCAACACAAAGTACAACGCCGATCGCATTATCTCGAGTGTGCACAGTTTGGCCAGTTTAGCCAAACCTTCTTCAGGAAAAACGCGCTCGAGTTAACTCGAGCGCGAACGTTAAGGGGTTTATGGTTCTTATATTTGTGAATAAAAAATTTCAAGAACATATTCCCACTTTTTTTTTTGTAAATTTTATTTATTCTTCTATCCTCCAAAAATAAGTTTTGTCTTTTGTGTTGTTCTCAGATGCAAAAACACAATTTTGCAGTTGAGACTGAAAAAAGAATTAATAAATTTTTTGTAATGAAATGTACAAATAAATCTAATATTTTTCCATAAAGCTTTTTTTTTTTACATAATGCTCCAAAATATTTATACGCATTGTTTCATATAGTATATTGTTCAACATTTTGCCTTTTTTTTTGTTACATTTATCTTATTTCTAGGTGTATAATATTTGGACGGATGTACTGCCGAATAATTGTAATATCCGGCTACTGCCAATTATCTGGTATAGTGGCTAGATATGCAGGATGCAATATGTTGGCCGGATAATCGTTGCCTCCCTAATAGAAACAGTTTCGCACTATAACTTCATGGCACGAAAGAGCAAATGTCCCAGGGAGTACTGTTGCCAACTCGTCCTATGTGGCTAGCGAATGTCATATAACTGAGCTTTGAAGCTGACTTAACGGTTGAACTTTTGTTGACCGTTTGAGAACGGTTAGAACGGCGGCTTTTCACCTGTCGTATTGTAAATTAAGGATTCTATAATGTTTGTGTAACATTACTAAGTTTTCCTATGTGTTGATTAAAACATGCCAGTCTATCATCCTTATTTCGGGTTTTACGAGGTAAGACCACTTTGGATGAAATTCATTTAACAAGAGCCACGGAAATGTGATAAACTTTATACCAAAGAAATAGAAAGGCATTCTTACTCGTTTGGATCGGTCAACAACTTAAACACGTAACAATAAAACGAAATAAAAACACGTAAAGATCTTTATTCAAACTACCTCTATGCAGTTGATTTTACGCTTTTAGAAACTTATTTATCGGGAAAAATAGGGTTTCTATATCAAAGGACTGCTTTGTATTCAGATGCAAAAATATTCTATTATTAAAATATAAAAAAAATGCAAATTTTCAAACAGAAAATAAAAAAAAAACTTATTAAAAACATATGCACAGGATATAGCTTAAGTATATTTGTATTGGGGAAGAAAAAATGGAATTTTAAAATAGCCTTCTTCAAGATTTATTTTCAAGAGACAAGTTTACAGATATGAGATTATGCAATTGTATAGTTTAATTTAAATAAAAACGTCTAAAACTATAATTTTTCTGATAAATTTTGATAGAAAAAAATGAAGTTATAGATGACATACCTGTTTTAAATTTTAAAATAAAAGCAAACAAAAGAAAATAGCACAAACGAGGTATACGAGAATATCATTTTTTTAAATTTAAAATGATATTAATAGAACTTAAACAAATAAAACAGATTGCAGTAATAAAAAAAAGAGCTTTTAACCCAATTTGAAAATGCACACATAAAAACAACTACGTAAATCTAAAATTCTTCCACTAAGCAAATGAACAGACACTTCACAATTCTTTGGAGGAAAGTTTTGTAAGAAGTAGAACTTGAAAAAGCTGTTAAAGCCATTTTTCGGGATGTTTGGGGAATTTGTTAAAACAAACATAAAAGGAGTGTCTTGACACTTGGAAGACAAACAGTGCATCTAATTATTTTTAACATTTCTGTTATTAAATACAAATCACCTTGAAAAGAAAATGATAAAATTTTGAACAGAAATATTTTCATACTTTTTTTATTCGTTTATTTTGATAAGAACCATTATTTTAAACTCTTAATTATCTCAACTGGTGTATGAATTATTAATATTAAAAGATTTAATAGAGAAATAGTCACGTGGTGAAATTAATTCAAAACAAACTATATACATGAGTTTTCTGAGAAAGGAGTAAAAACTCCTACAGATACATTTCTAAGAGCTATTTCTCCTAAAAGTTAACAAAAATCGTAATGTAGTTAAAGTATACTTAAAAATTCACTTATTCCAGTTTCAAATATTTTCTAGTCAATAAGTGGGAGTAGTTATGTGTAGAGGTAAAGGGTCGAAAATCTAAGTAATGTTAACTCCTGTTGAATTTTCAGTTAAAGTAATTAGACGTAGGCGGTAACCTTTTTTTATTTTAAGATCGAAATAAATTGCTGAAATATCAACGCTTTTTAACATGGGTTTTAAATTAGCATTTTTGATATACAAACTCAGGATAACGACTTTCAGTCGCTAGGGAGGACGCTTTTAACTTGACGAAAAATGAGCAAATTCTCCGAAACTCAGAAATAACACTTCGATAAATAAGTAACTCCTATTTTAGTATGCAGGGAAGCCTCAAGATTTCACTGCTCCTGAAATACGGCACAGTTATCTACAAATAGCTGATTTTCTCACGAGCAGTAAATTCAAGCCATGAGATAGAATAAGCAATTCAGTATTAAAGCAGCACAAGTGGATGATAGCTCTCTTTTAAGTTATATGATTGTACGCGACAAAGCGAGGTAATCTGTATGTGTGTATAAATATATATATATATATATATATATATATATATATATATATATATATACACATATATATATACACACACACATATATATATATACATATATATATATATATGTATGTATGTATATATGCATATGTGTATATATGTATGTATATATAGATATGCATATTTATGTATGTATGTGTTGTATATATATAGATATGTATATTTATGTGTACATATATATATATATATATATATATATATATATATATATATATGATAGATACACACACATGTCGGAAAAACGAGTTTTGGTGCTTGCTTCAATACATTAAAAAGGGATTATTTTTTAAAACTGAAACAATTTTTTGCATTTTCAGCTTATTTTTCTGTTTTATAATTATATGAAATAAGGGAATTTTTTTAATTCTTAAATTACTGCTTTCCGCTCCACTGTTTGAAATTATTACCCAGTTATAATTACCTAGCAACAAGGAAGGTGATGCTAGTGTAGCCACTTTTAAATCATACAGTGGGTTTCGGTTTTTTAAAATCTTAACTTGCAGATACTAGTAGATTACTAAATTACAAGCATCTATTTTATGCACTTTTGTGTAAAACTTTTATTCAGCACCTTAACTACTTAGAAATTTTGGCCTACCTCACGCATGTAACACTGTATCACGCTGTATGTACGGACATCACATATTTTCTAATCACGCTGCAAACGTTAATCATTTTCAAATTTCACCTTTCTGATTATCATGTCTAATTTATTCTAGCTTACTTTTAAATTCATACGTGGTATCACTCAACTGTAGAACATATATGCCTAACTTCGTAGTCAATAAATGAATATTTACAGATTTTGCTGACAAATGTTTTAAAAAACAATTTCAGCAATATATACATTTTGGGAACTGATATTTTAAAATTTATTGAAATGCTAAACATAATAAAAAGCAAACTACAAGCGAGCCGGCCAAATCAACTAATTTTAATTTTTTTTAATTTTCTAAAATATACTAATTTAAACTATTAATGTTTATTGTTTTCATGCTAGAACAACGTCTTGCTATTTTTTTACACAGTCTTATGGTTTTATTTTTTGTTTTCTCTATAGCTTAATCTCATTCTTTTAATGTGCTCTAGAAATCTTTGTTAATCATTATATAATAAAAAATAATAAAAAAATAGGAAGAATATATATATATATATATATATATATATATATATATATATATATATATATATATATATATATATATATATAAAATCAAATTGCCATTATGATATGAATGCACTGTACGCACATTTTTATAGAATTTGATACACATTTGGTTTGGTTTGGTTTGGTTTGGAGTGCTACGGTCTACTTTTTGCAACACGAGGGCTAACGAGACCGGGACCTACAGCTTAAAGCCGATTCCGAACGGCTACGAACATCCATGCCAATGTGGGATTCGAACCCACGAACTCCGGTACCGAAGGCAAGCACCTTAACCAATCGGCTATCGTTCGGCTTGATACACATTTATAGTTAAGCTTTAAAATATATCTTTTCAAAAGGCTTCTAAAATATTTAGTATAATTTGCATAAAAATATTTTGTCAAATTAATGCATTAAAAAAACGAAACAATTGTCATAAATTTTAGGAATTGGAAAAGTTCATCAAAATATTAAAAGCACTGAATAATTAAAAATTATGTTACTTTATCATCTATATAAATAGCAAGTGTTTTAATATTCTATATTTCTTAGTTTTGAAGTAATGTTACACACACGTTTCAAAATAATAGTTTTAAGAAAGAACAGTTTAAGGTTAAAAATTAGGATACATTTGATATTCATTTGCCATAAAATAAGTTCTAATTGACGGATGGACTTACTTTATTGAAAAAAAAAATGTTTCATTACTTTATTTCATCAGATAAAATAATTGAAGAATTCCAGTTTTGGAAGATTTCAAGGTGATCTCCTCCTTAAAAAAAGTTTGTTCATATCTGAGCGAAGTGGTTAAAGGGATTAAAAAAGAAAACATAAAAACATATTCTTGAAATCTTGCAATTATCAAACAAAGTTCTAAATTACGCAGATTTCCGAATTACACTTGTTTGTCAATGAAATCACGCGATCTCGTAAAAATTCTGGAAAAAGGTTTACCACTTTAAAGAGAAAAATAAAATTAAAAGAATAAATATTAAACTTATAAAATGAATTATTTTTTTCAAAATTAACAAAAAGGTGTTTCTTTGTGAACGAAATATTTCGGTTAATAAATACTTTAAAATTCGTGATGCATGGCTAACTCCGAATCTGGATGAAAAGAAAGCAATTACAATGCACGAGAAAAGACAAAATCTGTATTAGCGGTAGACTAAATTACAAAATAGGGCAGTTTTAGGCCCATATTTCGTATTAACATTCTAAACTTTTCAATGAAGCAACAACGACAGCCTGCCATAGGAAAATTATGGCTTTCGAAAAACTAAAATATCTCTTTTCTGAACTAAGTATTGCTAAAAACTTGAAATTTAGAAAACGAGAAATATAAGCTTGCCAATAGTCTAAAAGCATTTATTTATATTCTAAGGGGATTGGCATAAAAACTCTTCCACAATATGTTTAGCGAAACATTTTATTTCTACTTTCATGTATATTATAGCATAGCAAATAACCTGACTTTATAATCATTTCTACGGTAAATACACTTACCATCAAAGTACCTATTTTTAAATGTGTATGGTAAACCACTTCACTGTTTCAGATAAGATTCACTATTTATTAATAACTTCAGAAATAAGAAAGGAGATTGATAAAAGTGTTGACCTTATAACAGGATTTTAACAATTAAAATTAAGTTTGGATAAAAAAAAGGAGAAGGCAACATTATGAAGTCAATTTCTACTAGCACTTAACCCATTATTCATTTGATTCATTTTCATTCATTCAATACATCTTTTATTAGATCGTAGTGTTTGCAAAATATGCTTTATAAATGCAACGAAGCACAACACAGAAAAGAATACTATAAAATGTGCAGGGTATCTGCCAAAATAAAATTTTTCAAATCCATGACTTTTCATGACTTTCCCTGATTTAGCAGATCATTTTCCATGACTTTAAAAAGCTTTCATTAAAGTATATATGAATAAAACTTCTGATGTACATACAAATAAAATATATGCTTTTAGAGAAATCAAGGGAATTTTATCATAAAAAAACTATAAACTTACTTTATAAGTGTTAATAAACTCACATAAAAATAAATTGTTGTATCTACATACCTAAGTTTAATCATATAGCAATTTTTCAATCAAAATGTTTCCAATTTGAATTCAAGGTACTTTGGTATTATCCCGGTGACCATGAATAATAGCCAAATATAACCCTATAATGTTTATATACAATATCCCTAGAGATAAACTTATATTTTGTGCAATAATCTTGACTAATTTTTATTAAAAAATAATTATTATTATATTAATAAAATTTTAATCTACAATTTAAGAAAAAAAAACAGAATAATATACATTTACCCACCCATTAAGTTTTCTTGCTTTGAGTTTCCTTGGTGAACAAATTTTACTTGGCAATATGGTCAATAGGATAATACATAAATACCAAACTCAGTAACTTCAGCCAAATGACAAGTAAAAATAGAATTAAACAATTCAATGCATTTTTTTTAATCGGTAGTTTAGCGGATCCATGACTTTCCATGACTTTTACTCATTTTGCTTCAAAAATCAAGACTTTCCATGACAAAATTAATCCATTGTCTAAATCCATGATTTTCCTTGACTTTCCAGGTGCGTGGAAACCATGAATGTGCTACTTTTTAATTGAACCCAGAGCGTGATGGTAAGTATACTTCCCACTAAAAAAAGAAGTTAAATATCAAACTAACTTAAGGAAATAAAGTATCTTTTGAGCTAGAAAGTTTTCACTAAAATAGCCTGTACCTGATTCAATGAGAAATAAAAAATTCTGCGCTCGTTCAGGATTATTTTTTTTCTTTATCATTATTAAGGTTCTAACTTTGTAAAAAAAATGTTTTGTTATATGGTGCGATTCATTTAAAAAATATAAAACAAGTATACCAAGTGATAAAAATAGAAATCCATTTACACAAAATAGGTTCTAATTTTCAAATTTCAAAAATTTTTTTATATCAGATACAAGCTAATTATCTTTATTCTGTCTGTCTCAATTATGTTAAACCAAGCAATAAATTTTCTTTTATAGCATGATAACGTCTATTTTTCATTTTAATTTTGAATTTCATGACAGCTTTTACTTTATTTAAATTTTAAAATGTCAGACACCTTTAAAATTTTAGGTTCACAGAATAAAACTCATAGTTCACTCCAATCCGATTAAAAACATTGGTTGCTACTGTACACAATATAACAGCTATCTTGCAAGTACGTTAATTTCATTTCTCATTCATTCAGTGTATATTTTCTATGTTATTTTAAAAAATAGACTACTCAAAATAACAAAACTAAATAATTTTTCAAAGCTAGAGCATAAATAAAAAATTTGTAAAAATTCATTCTAAGAGGAGCAATTTTTTTTTGTTTTATGATGAACCTGAAAGAGGCTGCTGTAATGAAGTTTTTTTTAGTTCCTAAAAGGTAATATATTGAATTAATCTAGTAATCGAAGTGAATTTCTTAAGGGAACAAGGAACATTGTATTTAAATTTTTAATTAAATTAAAAATTTAATTTAATTTTTAATTAAATTAAATTAAAAAGTTACAAACTTTCAATTTTTAACTTTCTTATAATGAGAATATATAACGCTATTATTTGATATATAAAAAATAAAATCTATTAGAATAAAATATTAGATTAAATGAGTCTATCTGATACAAATTGAGTCATCCAACAATATTCATAACAAATATTCTTAGTGAATAGCATACTAACCAAATGTTATTTTTCATTTTATATTTAGAATTGATAGAGAAATAAAAATGGGCATCAATTTTCACTTACGTTAAATACAACTTAAAAGACAATAATGCAAAATTATACTTATACAATGTTTTAGCAACTCTTTCCGCCGTTTTACGGTATTAAATCCTCTGTACCTCAAGAAAATATTTTGAGATTTTAAAAGGCATACCCAGTTTAATAACAAACACATTAATAGAAAGTATTCAAAATTTTGAATAATTGTATAAAAGTTAAGCACCTGGAATATTTCAAAATTATTAAATGAATACAAAAATCGTCAAAACTGGAAATTTTTTTAAAAAAATTTTGAGATAAGGGTGTATAACAAAACACAGGTATCAGGGCAGTAAACAAATCATGATTATTATTAGAAAATCAATTATTAGAAAAATCTTTTGATAAAACAAAATAGTAAAGCATATACCTAACTTGATAAAGCATCTGGAATATTTCAAAATTATTAAGTGAATACAAAAATCGTCAAACTGGAAACTTTTTTTAAAAAAAATTTGAGATAAGGATGTATAACAAAACACAGGTTTCAAGGCAGTAAACAAATCATGTTATTAGAAAAATCTTTTGATAAAACAAAATAGTAAAGCATATACCTAACTTGATAAAGCACCTGGAACATTTCAAAATTATTAAGTGAATACAAAAATCGTCAAACTGGAAACTTTTTAAAAAAAATTTTGAGATAAGGGTGTATGACAAAACACAGGTTTCAGGGCAGTAAACAAATCATGTTATTAGAAAAATCTTTTGATAAAACAAAATAGTAAAGCATATACCTAACTAGATTGTTTTCATGACAAAATATAATTTTATATTTCTGGTCGAAATGTCATAAAGGTCCCTTGTCTCCTTAAATGAATCTCAATTCAAAAAACTTTTTTATATATCATTGCTATGAAAAAAAGGGCTTTTAAGTGTTTAATTACATCTTGGCATTTTTTTCCAAATAACAGAATTACCGCAAAAATCTCCTTTAACCCTTAAACTGATAAACGACTTGTTACACGTTCAAGAAAAAAAATTGAGATACTAATGAGAAGATAAAATCCGAAAAAAAGTAAGGGTAGTCAACGCACCGTTTCAACAGTTCCTAGAATACCTGTGCACCTGCATCGGGACATTAAAAAAATGGGGCACACACGCACGCACAAACTAAATAAATTACTCTCGCATAACTCTCGTTTGGAGGGCAATAAACACGCAGAGTCACCCATTAGTCCAAACATGATGTACACGTGGTAACCAGACGCTTTTACATTTTTTTCCTTTCAAACGAAAGATGGGTATGTGTGGCGTGATAGTGAGACAGGATGTCGTTCTTTTGTCTGGTTCAAAAATAAAAAAAGGGAAAGAAAAACTTTATTAACTTTTATGTTTCTCTGAATACACAACTCGTAACATACAGCACGCATACAGGATGAAACGAAACGTGAATATGCACACACATGGTACAATGTTGTGAACACTTCAGTACAAATACAGACTTATCGAGATTAAATTTCGTAAGCCTTTTCGACATAGTGGCGAATGAAATTCAAGAAACAAAATCCTCTCCAAATCACTTGGATAATCAATTGGAAAAATATCTGTTTCAGATTCACATAGGTGAGTGTCACGAACGGTGAAACTTCCTGTTATTAGAATAAATAATAGTAAGATATTAAGTGAAACGTACTGTAAATATCGCGGAAATGAGCTTGAATGAAAATACAGTATTAGAGCTTGAATGAAAGTGGCTTTTATGCCATTAAAAGTTGGTTTTGGAGTGCTACGATCTACTCATTGCCGAACGATGCCTGAATGTTACGGCGCTGCTACTTGATACCTGAGTTCGAGGGTTCGAATCCCGCTGGTAGCATGGATGTTCGCAGGTTTTCGGAATCGCCTTTAAGCAGTAGGTCTCGGTCTCATTAGCCCTTGTGCAGCAAATTCGTAGACCGTTTGGTTTGAAACGCTATGACTTACTGTTAGTAAAATTTCTAAAAAAATTACTCTAATAGCAGCAAGAATTCTTGTTTTATGATGAATAGAAAAAATGACTTATAATAGTGATATTACATCTTAAAAGATCTTCCTAACACAAAGTGCGGAAAATAACCACGAGCAGAATATTTTCCAAGAGCTGTTCACTCATAACCATTTAATACAAACAACAAATTCAAACACAAATTCATATATACATCTGAGCAATATGCACAGTGTGTACGCTGTACAAAGCATGGAAGTTAGAGCTAGTTTCACAATTGTAAATTATTTGTGACTCCTATCGCACGTTCAAAATTATTCCGAAAGATTAAATTTCACCATAACTTTATAAAAAAATTCTTATTTAAAAATGACAACAATTTTCCTTTAGAGATTTTTTATACAAAATTCTCTACTATATTATTGCTCCTCTAATTGATATAACCGAGGGCTTTTCAATAAAACTATATTTGTACAGAAAAGAGATTACCATTGATGCCCATTATTTGCCTAATATTTTTTGTAGTATTTACCATGAAACGCTATGTGTTTCCTTCTTAATCATACTTAATCATACAAGGAAAGATCCAGAAATCGTACGCTGCGAGATCATAACTATAGTGAGGATGTGGTATGATATGTTATTCTTCAGTAAAACGTCTATTATGTAACCAGCAATGTGTGGCCTTGCATTAACGTGACGATTGGTAGCAAGTGGTATGCGATTTGAAACTAGCTGTAGTTTAGTCACTTGATACTGTGATATATTAGCCCAGTGGCTCTCAACTTTATTTGAATCATCGTCCGCTTTACAAGAAAAAAATATCTGAAAGCCCCTTTTTCAAAAATAGTTAATTATACCAAACTTTTAAGATTTGTTGCATATTATCAATATATTTTGTCTATATATCTATTAAGAATCACAAAGTAGAATTGAATTAAAATGACAATTATATTTTTGGAAAAATTGTTTATTAAAAATTTTAAAGTAAGCGTAGAATTAATAAAGAATTTTAAAAAATAATGATAAGATACCACCGTGGTGAGTCCGTTTGATGGCTTACCGTGATGGGTGTGGCTGGTAAAGTTTAAATAATTGGTTTATGTTTCAATTTCGTCAACAACATTTGTAAATTTTCAATGTACCCTTTCTTAGACAGTCAACTAGCTACTGCATTGAGCCCACGTTCAACCAAAAACGATGAAGGAAATGTGATTAAAATATTTGAACTTTACCCCAGGGGTGATCAATGGCAGTCCACGAAATTTAATAGTTGAAAGAAATAGCATTTATTAATGAAAATACACTATTATTCCACTGATTTATTAATGATTTTTATAGATATTATGTCTACTGGCCGTTCCCCTTAACTGCCATAGCACCCTCATTGGCCTGAAACTGCTGCTGTCTCCGTGGAAAGCTTCAGTGCCCATTGGGAAGTGGTACTAATCCCGTTGAAAACGTATGTATTAGACTGTAAGCTCCATCCATCGATCATTATTAATACAGACACTAGTATTTCTTTAGTGTAAAAATGTTTTCCATCTTTTTATTTTTCTCTAAATGTAAAATGTAGTGCAAGAATTTTGTAATGCTTTAAAGTATGTACTAACTGAGTTCTTTTTCGCTAGTTAATTATCTTCACCATCATGCATTACTCATTCATATTACTATTAATACTAAGACTGGGCTCCTGCTTGGGAAACCCCTTAACCGCAACCATAACTGCGTAAAAAGAAACTTGTTCCGGATATCGAAAATAATTTTCTCAAACATAGGCCATAGTTTGGGCTTTGGTTATTCCTTCAAATTATTCTAGCTAGTTCTAACCTTTATTTTCCTGCATACTGTTTTATTTACATTAAACAGAAAATGGCTATCTCAAAAATATTTCTTCTTCCAAGAATTGATTTCTTTAAATTCAAACAATCGACATCACGCAGAAAATGCTCGAGTATTTTCTTTCGTATTAATTTTACAACTTTTTTATTTAAAGCTATTGTTAAGAGGTAAAGTCTCATGGTAAATATTTTAAAACCTAGTCTTTAAGGGAAGGGTGTTTGCTACTGAGAGTCAAGACATAAACATTTCTTCTATTCAACATGAATTATTAATGTGATGAGTACTTTTGCGACAGTAAAATGAGTCTTATTACTTACTGAAAATCTTACTTTTTAATTTCCAAATTGGTTTATAAATAAAAGCTTGTTTGGCGACCAAATAGAATGACATTAGGAAGACATAGGAAAATAACGAGATGATGGGTATACCTCATTGTTACTAGCACATATACTATTCCTCAAGAGTTTACTCAACCGAGTTCTAAACAAAACGAAATTAGGAAAAATCAGTCATGTGTGAAAACGATAAAAACATCCGATAATAACATCTCGTATTTCTATTTCGAGATTAAACAATGTTAGAGGAACGTTACCACATCTTATCTAAGATATAAAAAAGTTACGCTAGTATAATTGGGAATTTTTGTCAATTTTATTCACATTTTTATATATTTTAATAATAATTTATGGAGATTAATTAAAAATGTACCTTTTCACTATTTTTAATCCTTATAGAGATTTGATGGAAAACAATGAAGAAAATTTTGTTTCAGTTCTTAAAAATCACCGTTTTAAACCGTAAAAGTTTTGACAATAGACAACACGGATAAATTGCTTTCTTGAAGGTTTAACGTAAAGATAAATGTTCTTACATAATAGTATTAATACAAATAAATGTTTTACATATCTCGACTTTTAGATATAAGATGGTAAACTTGTTAATAATGGAAACTATTAACATATCTATGCTTAATTTTCTCGAACGTTTCTAGAACGATGCGGAGAAATTCGTGAGTAATCTCGGAATTCCAAAAGCTAATTTTAAGGGGTAACTGACTGAACATCAAGGAATAAACAGCAAAAAAAAAAAAAAAATAAAATAACTTCATTCTCTTCATTATTCCATGGCTGAAATTTTATATTATATACTTATTTACCTGTGAATAACATGTAGTTTTTTACATTTAAAAATGGGAGAAAAGTACATATCATATATGACGCAAAACTTAGATTTGATATACACGTGACTTTTCAGATTGTAAATCAATGCTACGAGAACCCAATGAATCAAGCAAGGAATTAAGCTCCAACGCTCTTTCACATTCATATTAACCCCTTCGCGACCAACGTCTCGTATACGCGACGCAGCGGTTTCACTCTTATCAGTCCAGCGTCGTCTCCACGTGATGATCTCCTGTTGATATTGAGAGACTAGCGTCGCGTATGAGTAATAGGAGATCTGAAGTTTTTATTTTAATTTTAATTGCTAAATTTAATTACTAGATTGCGTAAACGGCAACGGTTTTCACAACGGTCGACTCGTATAGCACTTACTTGCTGGTCCTCAAGGGGTTGAGGATGACTCTAAGCTTAACGAAGTTCTTTACGCTGTAATCGGGTGTCTTAGACCATTGGGAGAGGAAGGGGTTAGCTACAATTCTATGACCGCTGAAATTGAAGACCTGGCAGTTCTAGTTATAAGTGAGTGTTATATAAGTTGTTGTATTTTGTTTATTACTCTTAATTCTATCGGAGTTCGTGGGTTCGAATCCCACTATGGCATGGATGTTCGTAGCTGTTCGGCTTTAAGCAGTAGGTCCCGGTCTCATTAGCTCTCGTGTTGTAAAAAGTAGACCGTAGCACACCAAACCACGCCCAGCAAACCAAACCCATCCTCTTAATTCTACAGTAAATAAGTGTTCTGACGGGGTGCATGTAAGATGGAGAAAAGATCTAATTATACTGTAGAATGTAAGCTATAAGTAATTCAGTATGCAAAAGATAATTGGAAACGCGCAGCAAGTACAAATTTGACGTTCAAATTTAATAATTAGTTGCCAGCACTGTTGTATAAAAAGTGTAATAGTAATGAAACATTGCTGTTGTAATACTTCTATTCAGTAGGATATATATATATATATATATATATATATATATATATATATATATATATATATATATATATATATATATATATATATGTAATATTAAAATCCCTTATTTGTATTTTAATATTAATTTAATAACTTTTGTTCATAAAGTGAGGTCGGGGTTTGCGCGGTAATTCTGTTTTTTTCCTCCAGACACGCTATAGACTTAGTTCAGCCTCTGTCTGGACTACATTAGCCAATAGTTAGCGAGTTCTCTTTAAACATGGGTATTTTGTATCACGTGATCAATTGTGCTTAGGGATTATTCGTAGTCTTTTACCTTAGGAATCCCTACTTGAAAAGAGTATGTGCGGGATCACATTCTCTGTTTGCACGAAATTGTAAAGCTGTCTGCCTGTTGTACGGATTTCAAGTTTATTACCAGAAATAAACTGTGTTGTGATTTTGAATGAGTCTCGCTTACATTATATATATATATATCCTCTCAGTGCTTCAAAGTATTGTTAAAATTTCATTACAAGTTTGAAGAAAAAGTAACGTGGGGCAAAAAAAAAGAAAAAAAAATACATAATTCAACAATTAACCAGTGAATAATCAAAAAATAATTGGTGATATTTAGTTGTTAATGTAGGGCACTTAATACAATACCTTTAGTTATATAATCCTTACTAGTTTCAGTTTCATGGAAATAATAATAAAAAGATCAAAATATTCCGTAAATACAAATGGAGAGAATAATTTCAAAACATACGGATATGAAACCTGCTTCGAATTAGGAAAATGTGTTTGCCCGCATTCACTGCAATATCAAATGCATAACGTTCCCACATACATAGAAAAATGGAGGATAAATTTATTTATTTGGTTCGGGCTAGCAGTTACTACAATTGATAACAGAGAAACAATCAGGTAGATATTGTAAACTCAATCGAACAAAACTATTAAAGAGATACCAAAAGAGACATTCTAATGGTAACACAGATTTGTGGTGAATAAATACGAATGGACGTAAAATTTGAATATATTTAAATGAAAACAAACACACAGTAAATAACCCGTATGAAATATGAATGTCAAACACAAATGACTTCAAACACGTTTGTACAATGAAAACTTTGGTGGGAAAACTATAATAATCAATTTGATATCTTTTAATGTGTATATAATCTGTATGAAACGTGAATGTAATAAAGAAATGATTTAATACACGTTTGTACAATGAAACTTTTACTGGTAAAAACTGCAATAATCAATACATTCTTTCTAGGAGATCATTTTAACTTCGTTTTGGTAATTTTTTTTTCGTTATTACAAAAAAATGTGTTCAATCTTACGGTTTTTACTCAGTAATTTCAACAAAAGCAAACGTTTTTGTTACGCGTAAATCTAATAGAAAGTTATATGCTGATAAATAGCCTATTCACAGTGCAAAAACTTGACAGAAACTTCAATAGTTACCGAGATATATTTTTAAAAACTATTATCCACCAAAATCTTATTATACCTACGTAAACCTCACATAAATATCTGCTGAGGGACCACTTTGAATTTTATATTGGTCACACAAATTCTTGCTTTGTTTCTTTCTCAATAACGCCTAACGTCTCTTTTTAGCAACAGTTAAAATATTTTGTAAACTTTTAACTTTTTCTTGGAAAGACTTTCTTTTTAAGTGAAGATAGAGGACTATTCTAAAAAAAAAAAAAATTTCTCAAACTTTCAAGTGTCTGGTATTTTTAATTTTATAATTTTGATCGACATTGAGATTTTTCAAGTTTTGCACTAGACTCTACTTTTTGGGTGGATAGTTCAACTAAAATCAGGATTAATAGCTACCTCTCTAATAAAAGTTCACTTTACAGTACTAAGTTTATATGTAACAGCAAGTCTCTTATCACTAAATGAGCCGCCTTCTTTGAAAGCGGTGTATGTCTATTTTGACAAAATTAGTTAAAGATAAAAATGAACTTTATATAAAAATAAGTTTTATATAAAATTATTTGTTTTATATAAAAATATAAAATTACTGTAATAATATATATCCATATTTTTTTTAAATTACTCAAGAGCAAAACCTTAAATATCTCTAAATAAAATAAAATACACTTACACCACTTTCAAAGAAAATGGCGTAAATATTTCTTTTTTATAAATGGTCTCTTATGCTGTTTAAAACTTCGGCTCATCGCAAATGAGGATGGAATGCATGTTTTATTGCTCAAACAAGGTTGCTCAAGTTTCAACAACTTAATTTTCGTTTACTCTCAGCATTCCATAACATCCATCAGCATTTAATAACTTAGATTTAAGATTTACATCAGTATATTGGTACATCGGTAGTTAAAGGACACTATTTCCATTTAAGAGGACGATGGTCTTACAGAATTAATTTTGTTTTTGACCTATCTGCTTGAAAAAAATTAATATTTCAAATATACTTATGTGAAAGTATTTACAATTTCATAGTAAAATCTTAATAATTTTAAACACTATTAGTTATTGTCTCAAGACCATTACTAAAAACGTTCCACACCTTACTCTTTAGCATATAATAGGGCCATTATCCATACGATTCTGTTTAGACCTTAGAATAAACAATTCGCTGGAAATAAAATTAGAAAATAATAACAGTTAATATCCATTCTCCCCACTTCTCTCCAAATAAATATATATATATAATTTTTAATTTCAAATAGAATAGATATTTGCTACTCGAAATATATTCATTTTAACTAACTTTTATTTCATACTCTGCAAGAGAAATTGTCAATAAATTAATAACATTGTATATGACAATTACAAATGCACCTGGAGTGTTTGAAATTCTTTTAAAATTCGGAAATATTTGTTTTAAAAACTGTTGAAAGCAGCAATTTTAAATAGCTGATTTATGTTTGCTTAATGCTTTTGTGGTTAAAAGTAAAATAATTATAAGGTAATGGATATTAAAATACACGTTTTGATTTTCATTCTTAGATATAGTCCCGAATTCAATGAGACGGAAACATGAAATTTTCTGGCAAATTTCACGATATGAACATCTACTGTAGGCCTAAGAAAATATTTACACAGTGCATAATTCGTTTTCCTCTTTTACGTGATAAACGCATTACCTCATGGGAATGGGTGAATTGAAAAAAAATGCTTTCTGGTTAAAAAAAATATTTGGACGTAAATTATCTTATTTCTACTATTTTGGTATGTTTAAAGGCACTACTATATCTGCTTTACTACCCCTAAAACGGTTATAAAGTTTTTACTAGAAAGAGTACTACAAACAAATCTATAAAAAACAAAATCTTTATTGTGCTCTAATGCAAAATTTGAAATTTGTGAGATAATGCTCTTTACTTCCGATGTAAAGATATTTTCTTCAGAAATTATGCGGGAATGAATGGGTTACGATAAACAACTTTTTAACAGCAGCCATACGTGCTGTTAAAAGAAAAATTGTACATTTTGTAGAATGAATTTTCAAAAATCTGTAATTCCTCGCGCTACAACTATTTAGATTTACGCAATAGCATTTCAGAATCCAATCAATTTTCAGACAAGTTAAAAATCGATCCCAATCCTGTTTATGCATAAGCGCGGAAACACAATAATTCGAAATCCACAGGGCATAAATGATCCCGTTGTTGGAAATGAAGCCTCTCCCGTCCCTCCCCAACACAAATTCATTGATTCGATACAAGGTAAAAGGAGTGAGTGTATTTACATATATCTGGGAAAGCTGCCCGCACTCTAATCGTTCGAGTCACGAAATATGAGTGTCAAAAGAGGGTCCTAACATCCCATCACGTTCGCCTTGGAACGCGGCAAAAGATATACATGTTAAAAGGCGATGGCAGACTTTCAAATTGGCTAAAATCGACCGAAAATTCGAATTTTCGATTTTAGTGAATAATGAAAGAATATATCATTAGGAATACGGAGCAAAAAGAATTTTTTCATCCCCATCATTTTATCATTACTTATGGGTATAATAAGCTTATCATTACTCCTGGGTATAGCAATAATAACTTCAAATGCTGTTTACTCAGAAGTAAAATTTTCATGTATTACAAATGTTTAAAGTACTCCAGGCGCATTGAAAATAGATCATTGTCTCTGAAATTCCAGTATTATTTACGTCAGAGTTTATAAAATAAAGTCTAGTTGAAACGGGTATGTTTTGAAGCATATATATGTTAGTTACGCATTTTAATTAACCGCTATAGCTGTTTATTCTGCAAAATATGGGTATCATCATCATCACCATCATAATTGTTTTTTTCTCTTTATAGTTTCTATGAATGTTTATGGAAACAACAACAATTTTTTGTAAAGTCTATAAGGTATACTATAAGGTAATTATAAGGTCTATAAGGTAATTTTTTTATAATATTTTATGCAAAATTGATGCGACTGGAGCATTTTCAATTAAGCTAATTATGAAACAATTAATAATTAATAACTCCAAAACTAATTAATATTTTGCCTCCAAATTTTTAAAATATTTATTTATGAATATTACTAATAACATAGTCAATCTTCAAGGAAATTCATTTAAAAGAAAATGTTTGTTCTAAAAGGTCCACTGTCGCCTTAAAAGGAATAATAAGATAAAGGTTTGGATAATGAGTTATACTTTCGAACCTCACCATAGTGAACCGGGGATATAGCTTTATTACTGGTCCCAAGTGAACTACTTAACTAATGTTATTTTAATGCTTGACTTACAACGACGAGTTGGAGTCATTACTCATTTCATCTGCCGCTATAGACTTGGATGAGTCTACATCGACAAGAGGTGTTTAAGGAGGACATAATATATTATCAAATAACTCAATTGCTTCACAGGTGCATTCGCTTTTGGTTTGTGTACAATGTTTAAGATGTTCACTTTCCCAACAGTATCAACAACAAAATAACATCCAAAAATCAGTAAATTAGTAAGAGGCACATTGAAAGTAGTATCTAGTACAGCAGTGATCTCGCACGGCGAATGCCAACTTGACAATATTAAAGTCTGAAATATCCTGACATACAACAGAAATATGACAACGCTTCAGCCAAATGTTATATAACAATCCAAATTTCAAAACAGAATGCTCTCTTTCTCAGCCTCTACATAACAACAAAATTACATCTAAACAAATCAGTAAATTAGTAAGAAGCTCATTAAAAGTAGTACCTAGTACAGCAATGATCTCGCACGGCGAATTCCATAATTGATTATATTTAAGACTGATACTCAAATATCTTGACATGCAACAGAAATATGACAATGATTCAGCCAAATGTTATATAACAATCCAAATTTCAAAACAAAACGTTCTCTTTCTTAGCCTCCACATAACTGTTCAGCCATACTAAATAGTATTTTTTTTTAAATTATCAAACTAAATTTTATTTGTATGTCAATGGGTTAAGCGCTTAAAGTGAACAGAAATTTCCCCATCCACAAACTTTCTTTTCCAGTTTTTTAAAGGTAACTTTATACATATGTAATAAATACTTTGAAATAAATGAAATTTAAAGGGACATTTAAACGGAAATAGAAAAAAGGACACACAAAAATTAACAGTAAAATTAAAACATTAGAATGGCAACAAATTTGGAAGGATTGTTTTAGACCAGTGATTTTCAACCTTTTTTAAACTACCGCCCTCCTACGGGGCCGAAATGTGTTCAAAGCCCCCCTTTGTAAAAAATCCCGTAATTTAAAGTGTAGGGTAGGAGAAGTACTCAATTATAAGAGACAAAATGTTTAAATTTCTTCAATAGAATTACAAATCAAATTTGTGTTACTTAAACACACTGAAGCAACGCTCAAACAAATGCTATATCCGAATGGTTAGGGCATTGACCTTGGGCTCTAGAGTTCGTGGGTTCGAATCCCACTGGGGCATAGATGTTTGTAGCCGGTCAGAATCGCCTTGAAGCAGTAGGTCCCGGTCTCAATTGCCCTCAAATTACAAAAGAGTAGACCTTAGCGCTCCAAATCAAACCAAACAAATGCTGCCGATTAAATATATTTTTCTGAATGTCGGCCCAATTTCACGCAGAATATAGGGAATAAAAATAACTGGTTTTCAAACCACCACGTAAGTTGTTTTATTCCTGGTAAAAATCGTGTAAATTATATAATCAATGTAATGAATTTATTAAGTAAATTTAAAATTGAGCTTTAAAGCCAAAACCTACTCACATCGCCGCTCTACAGCTCGAAACAAGTTCACTACACACCAGTATAGTCCCACCTCCTTTGAGAACTACTGTTTTAGACATATTAAGGAATAACTTTCAATAAAAACTTACCTTGGAACTCAAATTCAACAATTTTTGTCAATTTTCTGCTACATTGAAGGTATTGAATTTCCAGACGTCATCGAAATGTACGAATCAAATATTACAAATTTTATTCCATAGGATGCGAGGAAAAAAAACAGAAAGTACGTACAATATTTCAAACTGTATTATTCCGATAAACAAATTCGTATGTTCTTAATAATCTATTAATAAATTCTGTGTTATTCTAACGGGCGTTTTCCACAATAGCGACATTAAGAGCTCAATATTTCAACAAAACTGGATTAGTGAACCTTCTATTACAGCGAACTTTACATTGTGTCCGCAAATGGCTCACTACCAAATGAATTGACTGCAAAAAGGAGAATGGGCAGTAAGTATTTTTCTACCCACTGATTTTTACAGAAAATGTACAAAATCAAAATACATCTCATCTATTTGTTTGCCTTAAATTAACCTTTGCATGTTGAAGGTAAGAAATCATCCATTCATGTTTATATAATCCGAAATCGAAGTACTCATATTTATTTTGAGAAAATATGCCCTTCATATATGTTCAAACAGAATAGCTTAAATTGGAAAATCTCACTTTGTTTGCAAACATATGTAACAAATTGAGAGAGAAACAATAGTGTGATAAAAGGAAATTTTAAATAGAGTAGGTGAAATTCGATTGATAGCAATAAAATATGTTTACACGCGGGAATCTTAATTTAAACGTACCGTAAACATGTATGGGAAAAAGACATATACCATGGAGGAAAATATTTACCAAAGCCTTAATGTAAATTTTGAAAGGCATTTTAAGTACTAGAATTAACGGAACTATCATTTGTTTTCATAGACTTTTATTCAAAATGTGTTTTACATCTGAGTTCCCAACTAATGTGCTTGTACAATGAGCGCTACGTTACAAAAGTTATAGATACTTTAAAAAGTACTTATTTTAAAATACAAAGGATATAATACACAATATCCGTAATTAAGATGATATTAGCAAACATGCGATCTCAAATAGCAAAAGGAAAAGGTCTAACCTTACAACTAAAAGACAATGTTATTAGAAAAAAAAAAAAACCCAACAGTGGGACTTCGATCTATCATCCATGCATTATCCATTTTCCCATACGATGTACGATTTCCTGGACCAATGGTATTTTTCTCGCATGAATCGTTCATGTAATATTCGTTTCCCCGCATCTATCGCGGAACAGCTCGATCCTATAATTTTTGTTTTCTCAGGAGTATCGTTTACAGTCAATATACAAGAACAGGGAAAATAAAGTAAGCAAGTCTTTCTTAAAATCGGTTTTCGAAAATTCAGTGAATGTAAGCAAATTACATCTGATTATGACTCATTCCCGGACGACTGAAATAAGATGACATAAACTTCAAGATATACGTCGTAATTAATGGAAACCAAAAAAAGTAGTGGGGGTGGATCAGTGGAGGTCCTGAAGGAGTTTACAGAAGGAAAATCAGGAGAAAAAATAGATTGTAGATAGATACGAACCAGAATTAGTACTAATGGAGTATACGGGGGGAAACTTTGTGAAAATAAAAATGATAGCTTATTTGTAGATGCATAGGCGACAAAATGTTACTCTTTGCAGTCGGGGGATCAACTTGCAAAAGCAGGCATCAATTACAAAATTTTTTTAAAAGATTAAGTTCTAAATACAGTAAAACTTACACAATGAACACATCCGATTAAGGGACGCTTTTCCTATTACTAGAAGAAATATTCATAAAAAGGGACATTCCGAAAAGTAGACAGTAGTATTGGCTGAGAAATAATTTATATATTAATTCATTAATGTAAGATTCTTCATGCGAAATTTTCAAGTAGTAGTATCGTATAAACAACAGTTGAAAAATTTTTATATGGAAAAAGACGATTCCGAAAGATTAATGTCATTAAAATGATTTACAAATTCACACTGACAAAACAAGTAATACAAGACGTGAAGCGAAAACAAACATGTGCTACATTAGTATTATTTTTTAAATCAATCTATCTAATCTGTGTAAAATTTCATAAAGCGCACATATGCTTTCATTATGATTTTTAATAGGAAAGTTTAATTTTCTAATAATTTAGGATGATTTGTTTTAATATAATTAACCCTTAATTTGACAAGATGTTTTTTCAAATATTTATTAATTTCTGTTATTTTCCCATGTCTGTATAGACATTAGGATCTCTGTAAAATAAACAAAAAAAATATTTTCCATTTTTGAGATAATTAATGTCCGCTGTGCCGAAAACTTATGTTATATAGTAGATTTTATTTATTTGATTGTTCGTTGTAGCGGACTTAGCCAAATTAAGGGTTAAACAGCTTTTAACATCATTTTTCTAAATCTCTAAATAACATAACCTCTAAATAGGGAACAAATTTGTTTTCCCCAAGGTTATTTCACTTAAGTTATATTTTATAAAATGGTCAGTAAATTAGAGTTGTAAATAGTTTATTCAAAGTCATACATTTTAGCAAATTTTTACATCCATCTCTTTCCAATCTCATTCTCTTGAAAACTGATGGATCAAGATGTCCCTGTAATTTACTTGAAAATTTTGTGCCTATTAATATTATCAAGTAAGATATAAGAAATTATCTCATTAAATATTTTTTAAAGAGCTAATATAGTTAAGCAGAAAACGGGAGTGGGCAATGCAATCAGTAAGTATATGAGACCCTAACTAGAGAGCGGTCGTTGCTTCGAAATCCCTGCGCGACCATAGTGGTCCTATCCACGCAATTTATCCCCCATCCCCGCATATATGGTGGGTAATCGAGAATGGAGCTTTCACTTTCAGCGAGTCATTTTTTATGATAGGCGGGTAGTTATTCACTTTATTGTGGCGTATAAAACGTGGATGGAACCCCTGGATGTAATTTCCGCAAACCGGAACCCGAAAAAGGGGACTCCATTTTTTAATAATAGCTTGTGTACGTCATTCTGTGTAAATCACCCGCTACAGCCTAAGGGAGAAAGAGGAGTCTGCGCAGTCTTACATTCCCTGAAAAATGAAAGTCTAATGGTGAAAGCTTAATCGGTAGCAAATATAGTATAATATAAAATAATAAACATACACATACATACATACATACATAAGCTGTTGAATAAGAAAATACTAATTTATAATATTGCCTTTGTATCTTAAGATAATATTTCTCTCTATTAGCGCACCGAGAAATTACATCAATATAAAAGTACCCATGAAAAAATAACCGGGTTCTTATTTCCCACATCTAAAACCTGATGTATTGCTTTTACTCGTGTACTATTTCTACCCTTCTCTTACAAGAAAAAAGGGAGAAAAATAAATAGCAAAAATTTGACACACATGCAACATTCCAGATTATATAAACCCACTGCTATGCAAACCCAATAAATCAAGCTCCAATAATCTTTCAATGTCATTCCAAAGATGACTCCAGTCTTGTTCGGTCTGGAGAGCTACGGTCTTCTTCCTTCACATAGGCTAATGAAACCGAGATCTGATTACAGCCAATTCTGAACGACTACGATCTTACACGCTAGCATTGTGATTCGAACCCCACGAACTCCAAAACCGAAAGCAGTGCTCCACCCTACCATTCTATTTCGGCATGACTCCATTCTTAATGAAGTCTTCCAAGCAGAAAGGCGCTGAAGTACCAAAAGATGGTTTGGTTTGGTTTGGAGCGCTACGGTCTACTGTTTTGCACACGAGGGCTAATGAGACCAGAACCTACTGCTTAAAGCTGATTCCAAACATCCATGCCATAGTGGGATTCGATAATCCAAGGAATTCATTTCAGTCATTTGCAGCATTCCAAAATTTCAATTAGCTTAAAAGATATTAATTAAAAAAACTGTTGACCAAAATCTGTTTAATTATGTGGCACGTCCATTTGGGGTTAAAAATTGTTGCCACCATTACCGCCCGCTATTGGCAATCGCTAAGATAGGCAATTCCAAATTCTACCAAACTCGTTGTTGAAGATCTTTTCTAAACTCCGTGACTAAGAGCGGTTTTTTCGTTATTAATTCATACTATTCTTAAAAGTTCATAATTAAAAAATAAAAATTTATTTAAAATAATAGTAACGTTACTTTTCTAAGAGTATGCGAAAAAGTCGCAGAGATGCTACTCCTAATTTATTAAACCCATGTAGTAGTACAATGACTCTAATTAAAATATTTCCATTTTTTAATCATCAGGGATTCCAGAGTTTGTCTACTCAAATATGAACTAAATTCAGTTTGGTTTTTCCGCACAGTACTAAAAACTTTTAATGTAGCCTCCATACTATGGCCAATTGTTCACCACTACCTGATGGGGACCTTGGACGATGGTTCACGGATTGCATCCACACGCTGGGCCACTAAATGAGCCGAGCTCGTGGATTCGTACATAGGGTGTACTGCGCATTTTAGTTGCGCATCTGGCTGCTTTGATCTTTGGAGAAAAACCGCCTCCAAAGCCATCGTCCGCCAAGGCTATTTTATCGTCTGACACCATCGACCACGGTAAGACATACCCCCTCCCGATGGTGGTAATGGCTTGCAGTGGTCCATAGTGTGGAAGGGCCTTAACATGCAGCATTACCTTGCGAAAAGAGTAATATTCAGCAATTTTTTTTAACTTTGTATTTAATTGCTGATTTATAATCTTTTAGCTGTTCATAAATTTTGTTATTTTCCGAAAAAATCTGTAAAGTTTCCGGAGTTTTGAAATTTTCTCATTTCCGGAGTAGCTGGCATGTCTGTGAAGGTGAAAAAACAGTTCGATTTGTTTTAATAGTTAAAAGGAATTAAAAATGAGAATAATCATTTCGCGTGAATACTCCAAAGACACGTTAAGATAAAAGCGTTTACCGTGCCCCAGTCTGATTCTAATCTAACACTTCAGTGGGAAGAATAATTGCAATAACCTGCCTTTTTTAGCTACAATTTATTTGGAGCGGACCTAAATGCATAATTCTTTTTCAACACTATCTAGTAACTCAGAAAATAGTCTATTTCAGTTGTAATTTCTTTTGGCATAATATTTCTTTCCATAATGCATTAATTCAGCCGTTGTAAAGCAACATTATCTTTAGCAGAGGTGGGCAAAAGCCGGCCCGCGGGCCGAATCCGGCCCTTTTGCATTACTTTATCCGGCCCGTTGAAAAATCCTACATGCAATTTTTTTTACCTCTTATATGCGGTTTTGCTGAAATCAACAGTATTTGTATGCGTAGTGTACATATAAATAATGAAAAATATATAAATAATAGAGAGTATTGTAATTTGAACAGCTGTAACCATATCCTTTCTTTAATGTATGCAACATACATACTCTCATAAAGCGTGTGGTCGGCTTACTACATAGAATTGAACGTGCACTCCTCTCACTCTTCGATTATTCTATTTTATTGAATTATTCTATTTTAACGTTTGATGTTTGTCTTCTCTTTTTATAATTCTATTTACTATTATATTTACAAAATGTAATATAAATATCAAAATAAAACCTTTCATTAACTGATTTATTTAATGACCATTAATTTAATATAATGGATCGTATATCTTTAAAAATGAAGTGACAGATTTTACTGGGCACAAATTGTTCGCATATACACCTAAGTAAGACAATTTATTATTACTATTATCTTTATTATTTATTATTATTATTTATTATTACTATTATTACAGTTAATAAAAAACTGTCAAATTTCTCTGTCCAAATGCTTTAAAATGATACTTATAGTGTTTTTGTCAAAAAAATTTCTTGGGCAGGGAAAAAACTCCACCCAAAACATTCGCGTGTGTACAGCGTACGCGGTATAGTCCTCCGGCCCGGGAGACATTTTGAAAATTTCATTTTGGCCCGCGCTTAAAAGTATTTGCCCACCCCTGCATAGAGAGACAAAACAGGAAACAGCATTTATTGCACAGTTTTTTAAAATTCATGATTGTGGTATGAAGCTGGTGTACATCTTATCACCGGTCAGTGTTTCCTATCTCCAGTTAGTGACCGCGACGGAGGATAAACAATACCGCTTCTTTTGGGGTAGCCTCGGGGAATAATAGAGAGTATTATAATTTGAACAGCTGTAACCATATCCCTACTTAAATGTATGCAACAGGCATACTCTCCTATAGCGTGTGGTCGGCTTACTACATAGAATTGAACGTGCACTCCTCTCGCTCTTCGATTATTCTATTTTATTGAATTATTATATTTACAAAATGTAATATAAATATCAAAATAAAACCTTTCATTAACTGATTTATTTAATGACCATTAATTTAATATAATGGATCGTATATCTTTAAAAATGAAGTGACAGATTTTACTGGGCACAAATTGTTCGCATATACACCTAAGTAAGACAATTTATTATTACTATTATCTTTATTATTTATTATTATTATTTATTATTACTATTATTACAGTTAATAAAAAACTGTTAAATTTCTCTGTCCAAATTCTTTAAAATGATACTTATAGTGTTTTTGTCAAAACAATTTCTTGGACAGGGAAAAAAACATCACCCAACACATTCGCGTGTGCACAGCGTACGCGGTATAGTCCTCCGGCCCGGGAGACATTTTGGTTTGGTTTGGAGCGCTACGGTCTACTTTTTGCAACACGAGGGCTAATGAGACCGGGACCTACAGCTTAAAGCCGATTCCGAACGGCTACGAACGTCCATGCCACAGTGAGATTCGAACCCACTAAGCCCAGCACCCTAACCAATCGGCCATCGTTCGGCTGGGAGACATTTTGAAAATTTCATTTTGGTCTGCGCTTAAAAGTATTTGCCCACCCCTGCATAGAGAGACAAAACAGGAAACAGCATTTATTGCACAGTTTTTTAAAATTCATGATTGTGGTATGAAGCTGGTGTACATCTTATCACCGGTCAGTGTTTCCTATCTCCAGTTAGTGACCGCGACGGAGGATAAACAATACCGCTTCTTTTGGGGTAGCCTCGAGGAAGAGATATCGCCCATGGTCGGTCATTCGTGACTCTTCTGCGAGAGGCAACATCGCGAACATTTAAAACGTTCGAGCGGAACATGTTCGTACTACAGAGCAGGGTGCGCATTTCCCGAGAGAACTACACATTCTGAACTGTCATTTATTTTAAGGCTATTTTTTCCTTCTTAAGAATATCGGAGAACTATACATTAAGACACAAAAAGAAATCGTAAAACTAAAGCAGAGCGTTTTTATATATATGCTAGCATATATCCCGTCAAATGACGAAATCAGTAAAATTTTTAATTTTCCAGAATTGTAAAGTATTCTATGAAGCAGGTAAAAAAAATGGTTTGTTTTTTGGCTGAGAATTATCATAAAAAAAAAAAATTGATGATTAAATTTAAAATTATCACATATGTGCCTAATCTATTATTTAAGCCAAATATAAAAGAAAATTATTTACGTCATATCTAAGTTCAGTGATAAAACGTATGAAAATAATGCAGACGGTATTTAAATAATTTAAAATAAGAAATGATTAAATGAGATGGCTAATAGAATGACGTCATGATGCTAGAAAAAATTTTATTTTTACCTATTTATTATGTGATAAACTTAATCGCCTACTCTTAAAATGCGGCTTGATATTAATGACAAACTCTCGAAAAAGGGGAAGGGGTGGATATCAAGCATTTTAAAGATGACAGTATTTTACTCTGTGATATGAAGCATATTTATACCAATTTATTTTAGAATACGATCAATAGTTTAGGAGAAGATAAACTTTACTCGCTTTGAATTTTGCTAACCCTAACTCATCAAGAATCTAATACGGATGCCTCTATCCATTCCAAGTCCAACCGCTTCATAAATTCGAGGACAGACAGACAGATAACTTAGGCTATTATTATATAGGATATATGTATTGTAGTGTGTGTGTGTATGTATTACGTACGTACGTAAGGAAATATGAAACTAAATCTGTAAACAACAGTAGAGATTTTGTATAAAACTCCGAAGACGGCCCTTAAGAATTATACAATCGAATGCATCCTGTAGTCTGATAGATCAATGGAACCGAAATAAAATCATAGTCAAAAGCCCTCATTACGGTTCGAGAAAAATCTCAAGGGTTTTCAAATCTTTAATCAAGGGCCCAAACCCGCGTCTCTCTGCTTTTCGCTCTTAAACCTCTACCCTAAACTGGCACAGAAGCTACAGCTCACAGTACGAGGGTCTAACCAATTAAAACTTTATAAAGCCCTAGCAGCCAAATTTAGAAATTCTGAATAAAAAGGGTATGCACTCTATAGGAGACGCATTTTTCTAGGGATTTGTCTTAGAATATGTGTGTTAGATGATTTCGCAGTTCGTTCTGTCTCTATAATGAAGTGAGAACGCATCAGACAGACGCCGTGGCAATATTTTTAGTAACTGAAACGGTGTCTTGTTTTACAACAACCTACTAGCCATGAATGAACCCCCTCTCTCTGTCATACACCTCGTTTTAGGACACACACACAATTACACACATATATACACATCTGTGTGTGTACGCGAGTAAATTATAGGAATAAAAAGTAAACTTATGATCATATTTATGAACCTAAAATCGTACATAGAAAAATTCGGTAAAATTCAAGACGATCCCTAACCTAACACAACGCCAGTTCTTTAAACTTAACCGAGAAAATAAAGGTTTCAAACGGAATTACTTAATCGACCATCCAAAATTATACTCGGGGTTTCAAAATCTAAGGATAAGGCCGAAAACCTCAAGAGTTCCTTGTTTCCCCTTTCAGGCCAAACTGAAGTGACACTCATAAAGTCGCGCCAAAAGTAAGAGCTTGGCAAATTAAGTTTTTCTAAAGCTCTGGTGGTCTTGAGCTGGTGACATCTTTAGTTACCAATTTGTCACTTCTCTCGAAACGACTGCCCAGTTCATCCCACCCAAACACATAATCGACAGTTTTAGATTTAATAATTAATAAACGAATAATTAATAATTAAATAATGGGCATAATTTTAAATACAAAAATATAACTAAAATATTATAATGAATAATATTACAAATTTAAATAATATAATAAATGTAACTTAATCATCATTTCTGACAGAAATTTAAGGTTAGCACATACTCATTTCAATTTATAGCTTGAAATCCAAAAATCCGGCAATTTCAAGATCTGGGGAATATTGGATTGACGTATATATAGTATACTACATACATTTAAATGAAAATTGTTACTTGTACAGTCATTTAAAGTAACAAAATTAAACACTACAGCATATAGTGCGGAAAACTATAGTAAACATGAAACAATTGAGGAAATAAGCAGTAAAGAAATAATTGAATCCATGAAAAATATTTAGAACTTATCATTCATCATTTTAAGGCGACAGTGGGCTTTTGTTCAACGAAACGAAGCGGACAATTCCACATTTCTCTCGCATCAAATTACAAAATATAGCGAAAAATGAAATACAAAGTGTTTTTTTTATTTATTTTTTTATTTTTTATTTTTTAATGCTAACATCCTAAAAAATCGTATATCATAACCTAATGTCCTAAAATTCTAAATTACAATATAACCACAATATATAATACAATCATTACTAGTTTCACAAAAATATTTAAAATTATTACAAGGTATTTTTGACTGCATCAAACAGTCCAGGTGCATTTTTAACTGCCTATCTCTTTGAGATTTATTAATTTTTTTTGCTTATAGAAAAAAATTAGTAGGAATTAACATGTTTTAAAGCGAATAATTTATAAGAATATAAACTTATAAGAGCAATTAAAGAGATTTTGTACATGAAATGTGGATATCTCTACTTTATTATCTATACTTTCTTTTTCTGTTTCTGAAATGATAATATGACCTTAGTTTTATTCTTAAGTTTAAAACTGGTGCTTAAAATAAAAATGGCCATGTGTAAAAGAAACGCAATTCGAGCATTTTCATTAAAGATCGATTTTTATATCATGCTTACTAGCTCTAAAATATTTTACTGTTTAATCTTAACACTTTTTACATGTCTCCATTCCCAATAGCCGAACGATAGCCGAATGGTTAGGGTGCTGGGCTTCGGAACCAGAGTTCGTGGATTCGAATCCCACAGTGGCATGGATGGTCGTAGCTATTCGGAATCGGCTTTAAGCAGTAGGTCCCGGTCTCATTAGCCCTCGTGTTGCAAAAAGTAGACCGTAGAGCTCCAAACCAAACCATTCCCAATAACATATTACATTTTCAAGGAAATCAAACCAATAAAAGTTAATCTGAAGAGTTTACGGTAGCCTTACCATTGATGCAAACATCATTTCTACCAAATACTTTTTTTTGAATAACTTAAATTTAACTTTAATGGACATTCTGGAAACAAACGAAGCATGAAATTTAAGCGATTCTGAATAACACAACCCGTCCTCATTTGAAGCAAACTTGAAATTTTAAACATCATAGGTCATATAAAAAAAATGACGATAAAAGATTTATTTACAATTTTATGTAAAAACAGTATTATAAAGAAAAGTAGCTGATTTCAGTTAAAGTACCAGCCGAAAGAAAATTCCTGTACTTCAAAATCGTAAATAGCAGAAATTTGAAAATTTGGGATATTGTTTATGCGATTGCCATTTGCTTTTACTGTAAAGAAAACTAATCACTCAAAGAAAACAAAAAAATCGCAAACTTTATTGTAACTACCCCTTAAAACAGGGATGGACAAACTTTTTCAGCCGCTGGCAAAAATTAGAGAGAAAGTAAATTTGGCGGAACAAGATAAATTTTTCTAAAATTTTAAAAACAATATACAAGTACCTAACGGTTTAAATACGTTAATGAGAGGAATGAAATTGCGATTTCATTTTTAAAAGTTCCTTATACTGAGGTTCGAAGTGAGATGTACTGATTTTAAGGAACGATGCTAAATGCTCATCTGTCAGTCTACTTCTGAAATTATTCTTTCTAACGTTCAAAGTTGAAAACACTTGTTCACATATAAGAAGCAAATATACCGCTGATCTTCTGGGCGTGAGATAATAAATTTGGGATATAATATTTAAGCAAAGTAGAAAAGGAGATGGATATATAATGTATAAATATATATTTCTTTTAATTTGCCTCGGACCGGCAACTTAAAATTCTATCCACTGGCCGGATAATTTGCCCATCCCTGCCTTAAAAGAGTAGTTAAGTATTACATATGTGAAAGAAACATCCTGTCAGCTTTCATTTTTTCCAACTTCCTACACCGTACGATTTTAAAACATGAATGAAAAATTGAAATTCAAAAGAAAAACTTCATTCCAATTAGCTGACGAAGCTCTAAAAATAACGACGTAAGTGATACATAACAGTGCTTACATGTCGTCGCAGCATTTTAAATACCAACACAACTAATAAAGAAGCGCTTGTTCTCAGCCATATTATTCCAAAAATGGCCGCTTACCCTCCGCGCCACAAAGCTGCGATTTAAAACGGTCGCCCGATTTGCGCTTTTCCCTTTTGTTGGCGGCCAAAAAGACTTCCCGCCGTTCAATCACAATACAATTTACAGTGCGATACAAATCACTGTCTCATTCAATGGTAATTTAAATAATGAGCAACGTGTTATTGAAATCATTTGTGCCCGATTATCAGTGAACTGGCGGTAATAGTTCCCAGGCACAGAAAACTTTGGTATCAGATGTACGTTCTCATGACCTGCGGAGCAGCTGCCAGCAGAAAACAAGAGCGAACTAATGCGCGAACGATACCTCTGTAATTAACGACGTAATTAATTAACAAAAATAGGCAATGGAACATCAGGAAGAAAAGGAATTAAATGCGTTTCGGCGGTGGTATCGTTTCACATTTTAAGTGTTTGATCGTATCTCAGAATTTGCCGAAGAGTTTAAGGAGACAAGAGACCTACAGGGTGACAGAAATCAGGCAAAAATATGAAAATGTTTTTAGTTTTTGAAAAAGTAAAGCTATGAAAACGTAAAACTAGTTATGAAAATTTTCCAAGTGAATAATTATTTTATTTTATTAAAACCTATTTTTTCGTAAATTCTTATTTTTAAACTTTTATTTTTTAAACATGATGTTTTTGGTGTCAAATCAGTGACTTTAATAAAATGCTTTAGGTGCATTATTTTTTTTCCCTAATTTTTCTCAAAATTTTCAGTGTTATCTGTTAGTGTTGAGACGTAATAACCATCAGTTTTCATTACTCGACCTGCTAGCATAAGGGAATTACTTTCTGGTATGGGATGACGACACTACTGGACAAAAGAAAATTTTCCGGTCCCGCCCTTGACAGGCCTCCCTTGAGGGTTGAAAGTGGCCAACAGGGAGGGGTGAGGTCAGACTTTAAAACTTGGCAAATCCCAAGATAGAGCGAGCATCATTTCCCCAAAAGATTAACCAACCAGGATGAGACGACCGACTGACGTCAGTCAGGGCAAAAGCCACTGAAGTATAGAAAGAACTTTGGTTGGAAATAGAGGAGATAGACGCTACGGAGTGTGGGTGTGAGTATTCTTTTTCTTCTTAGGAGATCTCCTTATCTTTTTGTCAGTTTGCTCTGAGTTGTGAGAGCACATCAAGACTTTTGTTTTGTTTTGTTTTGGTTTGGTTTGGAGTGCTACGGTCTACTGCTTTGCTCACGGGGGCTAATGAGACGGGGACCTACAGCTTAAAGCCGATTCCGAATGGCTACGAACATCCATGCTACAGACATTTTTAGTCTTGCCAGGTGTCGACTCGTACCCAGTGCAAATTTTCACTCTGGAATTCCCTCGTCTCTCCATAAAATTAATTTGAAATTTTAACCTGTGCATTTAAAAAATATTTTTGTAACCAAAGCTGTGTTCTTGATCTTTGGTATTCCTTGACACTTATGTGCTGCCAAAAATAGAGAAGCCCCAGATGCCACATTGTGTTTTTCTTACAACTAGGTATGCGTTTTTAAAGCTGTAAAGCATTTTACCAGATTACAGAGGGTTTAATACAGTTAAACAACGAAAATAATCGTTCAAATCTTATACGATTTACTTGGTTGGTCTGGTTGGTTTGCAACACTACGGTCTAATGTTTTGCTACACAAAATCTAATGCCGGGTCGTACTGCTTGGAAGCGATTCTGAACGGCTACAAACATACATGCCAGCAATAACAATCAAATCCACGAACCCCGGTACCAAAGAGGAGCGCCCAACCTATTCGGTTATCGTTTAGCATTTGTATTATTTGAAATAATTGTCTTAAAACTGTTGCTGTCCTCATAAGTGAAAATCAATACCCAGTTTTACTTCTATATAAATGCTGACATGTAATAAAAAAATTCCAATTAACTGGTTAATTTGCAGTGCAGTAGGAACATTTGTTTAAGTATTGTTAAAAGACTAAATAATTTTGTATGGAAAAATCTTTTTTAAATATTATAGGTTTAAAACATAATCCATATTACAGCTGAAATATAAGCGGATAGGTAGCTTATACACATTATATAGGTATATTGTCTAGGTAGCTTACACACATTATATAAAGTTTTAAAAAATTCAGAGGATCTTATTTCTGTAAATATAGTGATAATTACAAAATTTAACGAAAAAATTCTTTCAAATTTCTGAAATTTAAAAGCTTAATTTTTTTAAACATAAATTTTTTACGCAATAAAAAATGTAAAAACAAATGCAAGAAAAAAAGACATTTTTTTCTGACAAATTAAAAGTCAAATCTCGAACAAAAGTGCACAAGAAAATGTCGATTAACATGAAATGCAACTAAAAAACAATGATTGACGTTAGAACCGGGTTTTTTTGTGACTAATTCAGTAATTTTTGACAATCATTTTTTTCATCATTTCCCAAATAAATTTTTGACAGTACTTTTAGCAGAAAAAATATTCTACCTTTTTAAAGAAGAAAATACATTTGCATTTTATCCTACTTTTTTATGACAAATATTTCGTGTCAGGTTTCTTGATTAGTTGGAAATTCAGACAATCAGAACTTACTTATGGTGAGTAAATTAAAGTATATTTGAATGTTAAGAAAAATTGAAATTTTATAAAATTAAAAAACAAATAAATTTGAGCTTGAAAAGCTAATAATCTCTTAAAAGTCTGGTTGTAAATATATTTTTTTAATTTTTCGTTTACGGAATATAGGTAAGTAATCGTCTGTGAAGACCTTCATTTGTCCAGAACTAACGACCGGAATCAGCTGATTTGAAGCCTCTTGAGAATTCAGCTAAAAAAAAAAAAAAACTAGCTGTAACCTTAGCTGGAGTTCCCAGGTAACTGGAACCGTAACTAACCCCGAGGTATAAAAAGTCCAGAAGTTTTCGTTTTCGGCCGTTAAATCCTTCTGAGTTTTGTGCTGGCACAGTCCCTGGGATCTGAAGTTTGTTAAATAGTTAGAAAAAAAAATCTTTATACCTTGTCTTACCATATTACCGTAATAAATTTTTAGTCACCTTGTTTTTGTCCAGCACTTTCATTTATTACAATTTTCATGTTTGCTGGCTATCTAGATCTCTCCTCAATGTGTTTACTCTTTTTCGTCGAAACTTATGCATTACTACCCTCCCACCTGTAGAAATCTTTATTTTGTTTGTCATGCCAACTCATTTTCATAGTTTTTGCATACCCATCGTTAGTATCCCAGTACTAGAGGGATTGGCCCAGGAAGTGCTGCAGTCTATTCTTCCTCTGAGATCCTGTGAGACTCGGGGCTTTTCGACATTTTTCTTATGTAGGTGCTTTGACCTCGTGGAGGCTATCGCGTGTTTTGACCGGAGCCAGCTTTCTAGTGTTTAAGTTCGGGAGATTCGTAAAGGCCGCTCATATAGGGAGCGCCAGAGTCTCGAATACCGAACGGGGGAGAAATTGGGTTTGCACTGCACCCTGGAAAAGCGTCCCCAATTGTGTGAGATTATTTAATCTGTTTTCTTTAGACTGTGATCGTCGTGGGGATGTTATGCAGTCGGCAATCCTTTGCATTTCGACTTGTTTTGGGAGATCAGAATTCCCTTGTATATAGCCGTATTTACTCAAGAAATAAAAGTGATTTTTATATTTATCGTGACTGTGATCCTTTTTCACGTTACCTCTTCACTTGAGAACATTGAAGCCGTCACACGTCCAGAAAATTACACCGAGATTTTGATTGATCTTCACGTTTTGGAACCCTCTGAGTCTGAAAACACATTTTGGAATTTGTGTGTATGTCTGTATGTGAACACACCTCGCGTATGTTTTGACTTGAGACATCAAAATTTGAGTACATACATAGAATTGTATTTTTTTTTAAATCTACTGATTTAATTCTCAAAATTGGAAGTAGCAGTTTACTTGCTACTTTCTGTTACTGAGTAACTACTTCCGGTTAATATCTAGTGTCCTAAGCTGTAATGTAAGTTCATTAAATAACATTTTAGTGGGGCTAAACAGCAGGTATTGTTTATGTGGTAGTGCTCACATGTTTTGTAAAGATAACAAAAGCATGACTAACGAAATTAGTAACTTGCTTATGTAATAGAACACGAGAAGGTCGAGACTACTTCCGATTTTTTATTTTAGCTTATTCACATTTTTGTAAAGAAGCAAAGTCTATCGATGTATTTGTATGTTTTAAACAGCAATTAATTTCTTAATCTCAAAGTGATAATTTCTTAAAACAATAAGGAATACTTTTTATTCATCTATCGTATCTTTTTTGATTTTAAGTAAATTAAAATGGTTATGCGAGTTATACAAGTTTAAATACAGTCCTGACAGCAGTCGCCAAAAGTGTTTCAAGAAATTGTTAAGAAAAGAGTGAACTTTCAAAATATTTTTTTAAATACTACTTGATAATTTATCTTATTATAAGCAACAGATTTATTACAATTTCACTGTGAAATCTTAATAATTTAAAAAGTTTTTAATTGTTTCTACAGGGACATGACTTAAAATGCAAAATAATATATAAGATGCTTAAATAAACTGTATCAACCACAAATGAGCCGCGGTAACACAGTCTGCAAATACAGAGATCTTGTGACCGGATCGAGGCTTGAGCTAAGATCTGCCATATTTATTAATGGCTGTTGGAGCACGTAAAATAAGTTCGTGATCGTACTGTGTTTAGTTCCCAAACAATACCTTTGGAGGTGGTAGGACAAGCCTGGAAGTCTACCTGGTCCCTGCTTCTAAATTAGGTTTGCTTTGGTTTTGGAGTGCTAAAGTCTACTTTTTTTGCAACACGAAGGCTAATGAGACCGGGACCTACTGCTTAAAGCAGATTCCGAACGGATACGAACATCCATGCCATAGAGGGATTCGAACCCACGAACTCCGATTCCGAAGGCCAGCACCCTAACAATTCGGCCATCGTTCGGCCTTCTAAATTAGGAGGACTAAAGCTTAGGAGTACAACCTCTCGAGTTAAAGGCAGCAATCTTTCCTCGAGACGTCATATGACATCTAAATGGTTTGGTTTGGTTTGGAGTGCTACCGTCTACTATTTGCAACAAGAGGGCTAATGAGACCGGGACCTACAGTTTAAAGCCGATTCCGAACGGCTACGAACATCCATGCTACAGCGGGATTCAAACCCATGAACTCCGGTACCGAAGGCCAGCACCCTAACAATCGGCCATCGTTCGGCGACATCTAAATGGACACGACACCAACCAACCAACCAACCAATTATGCATTCGGATACTCTCAAATAAAATTAGGTATTTAAAATTTTTTTTTAAATACTTTATTGTAGGAATAATGACTCTTACACTTACGTTATACAGCAGAAATAAAAAGAGAAGATACTTAAGCATTCATAAATTTAATTATGCATCACTATCATTCATTATTGCTAAAATAGCATCTAAAAAATCTACATGTCCTTAAGATTTAATAATAAAAAAAGAGAGAGAGAGAATTTGAACTCCAGATATAAAATAATCAGTATACACATGTAAAAGAAATTAAGAAAAATTCAGTTCACTACAGAAGAAAAAATGATCCTCCGGTATAAAATCCCTAAAGTAAGGTAAGTTCAATTACAGAGGACAAAAACCGTGAATTAGAAGTTGTCACATAGACACAATTTTAAGGCATTTGCTTTCAAGTCACGCATTGGATGCCCTCCTTAGAGACCTCTACAGAAGATTGAATCTATTGCGATTTGGAAGGCTCGTACAAAGCGATTGCGACAAATTAAATTTGGGACGACACGAGAAAGAAAAGGGACATATATACATACATAGCTGAAACTTCACCCATAAGTTAATATCGTGGGTGAAGTGCCAAGAAATCTCAAATGCAGAGTACCGCCCATTGTTATTTTTTATTTTAGGAAGAAATGAATATTTTTTAAAGAGTTTAGGATACTTGGATACTGACAGCAATAGACAGCTTATTGATTATAGGTGCAAAGATTAAAATACAGGGTGATCCAAAATTATTAAGCGTATTTTACGTTTGAAAAAAAATGATGAAAGTACATGTTTACTGTTTTTATCGAAAGACAATTTAAAACAGTTTTACACAACATTCTCTCTATATTCCCATACCTAATTTTTTAAATTATAAAATGAAAGTATATAGTTTGGTTAGAAACGATACGGTCTCTTTTTTGCTACAGGATGGCTAAAGAGACAGCTACTTATAGCATAAAGCCGATTCCGAACGGCTATGAGCACCCCCGCCCACAACAAGTTTCGACATATGTTGTTCAAATAATTCTATTTCGATTATCTATATTTTTGGAATTTTTAAGCAATGCTACACCAGAAGGGCTGCATCCATTACTATTTTTATTTTAGGGAGAAATGAATATTTTTAAAGAGTTTAGGGTACTTTGATACTGACAGCAATAGACAGTTTATTGATTATAGGTGCAAAGATTAAAATACAGGGTGATCCAAAATTATTAAGCGTATTTTAGGCTTGAAAAAAAATTAGTAATGTACATGTTTATTGTTTTTATCAAAAGACAATTTAAAACAGTTTTACACAACAAATTTTCTCTATATTCCCATACCTATTTTTTAATCATTAAAGTTTATAGTTTGGTTAGAAATGGTAGGTCTCTTTTTTGCTACAGGATGGCTAAAGAGACAGCTACTTATAGCATAAAGCCGATTCCGAACGGCTATGAGCACCCCCGCCCACAACAAGTTTCGACATATGTTGTTCAAATAATTCTATTTCGATTATCTATATTTTTGGAATTTTTAAGTAATGCTACATGAGAAGGGATGCATCCATTACTATTTTTATTTTAGGAAGAAATGAATATTTTTAAGAGTTTAGGGTACTTTGATACTGACAGCAATAGACAGTTTATTGATTATAGGTGCAAAGATTAAAATACAGGGCGATCCAAAATTATTAAGCGTATTTTATGTTTGAAAAAAAATGAGGAACGTACATGTTTTTGTGTTTATCGAAAAACAATGTAAAACAGTTTTACACAACATATTCTCTCTATATTCCCATACCTATTTCTTTTTAACCATAAAATTAAAGTTTATAGTTTGGTTAGAGACGGTAGGTCTCTTTCTTGCTACAGAAGGGCAAAAGAGACCGCGACCTATTGCATAAAGCCGATTCCGAACGGCTATGAGCATCCACGCCCACAACAAGTTTCGACAAATGTTATTCAAATAATTCTATTTCGATTATCTATATTTTTGGAGTTTTTAATTAATGCTACATCAGAAGGGCTGCATCCATTACTATTTTTATTTTAGGAAGAAATGAATATTTTTAAAGAGTTTAGGGTACTTTGATACTGACAGCAATAGACAGTTTATTGATTATAGGTGCAAAGATTAAAATACAGGGTGATCCAAAATTATTAAGCGTATTTTACGTTTGAAAAAAAAAATAAGGAACGTACATGTTTATTGTTTTTATCAAAAGACAATTTAAAACAGTTTTACACAACAAATTCTCTCTAAATTCCCATACCTATTTCTTTTTAATCATAAAATTAAAGTTTATAGTTTGGTTAGAAACGGTAGGTCTCTTTCTTGCTACAGGAGGGCTAAAGTGACCGCGAAATATTGCACAAAGCCGATTCCGAACAGCTACGAACATCCATGCCATAGTGGGATTCGAACCCACGAACTCTAGTACCGACGATCAGCACCCTAACCAATCGGTCAGCGTTCGGCAAATATTTTTAAAGAGTTTAGGGTACTTTGATACTGACAGCAATAGACAGTTTATTGATTATAGGTGCAAAGATTAAAATACAGGGTGATCCAAAATTATAAAGCGTATTTTAAATTTGAAAAAAAAAAAAATGAGGAACGTGCATGTTTATTGTTTTCATGGAAAGACAATTTAAATTTAAAACAGTTTTACATAATAAATTCTTTCCATATTCCCATACCTATATTTTTTAATCATAAAATGAAAGTTTATAGTTTGGTTAGAAACGATACGGTCTCTTTCTTGATACAAGAAAGCTAAAGAGACCGCGACCCATTGCATAAAGCCGATTCCGAATGGTTACGAACATTCACGTCCACAAGTTTCGAACCCGTTGACTCTAGTAGAGAAACATCTCCTTAGCATTAGCCATCGTTTGATAGAAAGTTTATATGATATCAACATATGTTATTTAAATAATTCTATTTCGATTATCTATATTTTTGGAATTTTTAAGTAATGCTACATGAGAAGGGCTGCAAAATGCTGTTTAAATTTCTAACATTCCACTGTATTTTTTTAAGAAAGCAATTGTATTAAAAAAATCAAGCATATCTTTGTTTGTAAATAAAATTTTGGAATGCAGATTTGGTAAGACTTGGTTATTAATTGGTTGGTTGGTTTGGAGCACTACAGTCAACAATTCTGTTACACAAGGGCTAATGAAACCAGGATCAATTGTTTTAAGTCAGTTCCGAGTAGCTACAAACATCTTTACCAGCAATTTAATATGGTTTGGATTGGAGCACTACGGTCTACTGTTTTGCACACGAGGGCTAATGAGGCCGGGACCTACTGCTTAAAGCCGATTCCGAACGGCTACGAACATCCATGCCATAGTGGGATTCGAACCCACGAACTCCGGTACTGACGATCAGCGCCCTAACCAATCGGCCAGTGTTCGGCCAATTGAATATGGACCCGGTACTAAATAACAGCGCCCTAATCATACGATTTTGTAAATTTTAAATTATATGTTTCCGAATGAGAACGCATCTGAGTAAATAGTTAGAGCCCAAATATAGTTACAAAAATTGCTACAGAATACTTATTTGTATCAAAACATTTTGATAATTGAAACAAATTTAATTTAATCACAACTGATTTTCAAGATTTTTAAAATTTAGTAACATAAAATGTTGTTGAACAGAACATAAGAAAAACACTCATATAGCCTCGGAAAAGTAATAGCAATATTAAAAGCATAAAAGCTTTTAAAAATCCAAACCTTGTTTCGATCATTTTTGTAAATTCCTTCACCACAAAATTGTTGACATTCCGTTTAGAATTTCCATCTCGTGTTCCTTTGTTCATACAGCATAAACATGCATAACGCATCTCTATGCAAAAGCGCGGAAGAAGCAAAACTCATTTCGCACACAGTGTTTTGTTTTCACATTAAAATATTTTATTTCGAATCACGGGAGAAAGTAAAATGGGAAAACGAAACTTTTTTTTCCCCTACCAAACCTTGTGCAGTGTATTGCGTCGCGCTATTTATGTGGAGGGAGAAAATCAAAGGTGTACCAAATGCAAAATTTATTTCCCCCTAAAAAAGCAGAGTAAATCTCTATTTATTAGGACTTTAAATAGCAGATATGTTTGTGTCATTAACCAATAATTAGAAGAAAAGGGGAAAAAACTGGTTACGGCAAAAATGGTAAAAACTAGGTAAGTTGGCTGTTTTAAAAAATGTGCAATATATATATATATATATATATATATATATATATATATATATATATATATATATAATTTTGTACACTGAGACTTAAATCAGAAAAAGGTGTTTCATTAATAATAATTTAATAAGTAAATCATTTCAAAATAATTTTCATTGGTGGTAGCAATCAAAATAGAAGTATACGTTGCATCTTATTAAAAATTTGTTTAAAGTTTTTTAATTTACATATCTGGAATTTTATAAGTAGTTTTTTTAAATGGCTTAATATATTGCAAATCAATCTGTTTCTAAATAACAAGTATGTATTAAAAACTTAGCAAAGTTTATAACAGCATTTACTCTTAGACGGAAAAAGACAGAGAGGTACATATGTTTACTCACTAAATATTTTAAAGTTTTTAGCCTATTTTTATATTTATTCTATCAACGCTCTAAAAATTTGGCTGCCTGCGTGCATGCACTCTATCCACACGTACTAGACCTGACCAATGTGTGTGTCTATATGTATATATTAAATTTAATACTGAAACAAGTGTATTATAGTTTGTATTATTGTTATTCATAAAATAACTATCAACAGTAAAAAATTCATAAATATATATACATATATATGTATATATATATATATGTGTGTGTGTATATATGTGTGTATATATATATGTGTATATATATATATATGTGTGTATATATATATATAATATATATGTGCATATATATATATATATGTATGTATGTATGCATGTATATATATATATATGTGCATATATATATGTATATATATATATGTGTGTGTGTGTATGTGTGTGTGTGTATATATTAAAGTTAATACTAAAATCAGTGTATTATAGTTTGTATTATTGTTATTCATAAAATAACTATCAACAGTAAAAAATTCATATATATATATATATATATGTGTGTGTGTGTATATATATATGTGCATATATAATATGTATATATATGTATGTGTGTGTGTATATATATATATATATATATATATATATATATATATATATATATATATATATATATATATATATATATATATATATATATTATTCAATAAGTCAATTGAATTGCATCATATTTTATTTAGGAAAATGCAATATTTGTTTCAGTTGTTAATTTTATTTATATCCCCAAGGACCGCTGTTTGGCCACTGGCCACTTCCGCTTTAATTAAATTTTTCTTGCACAACTTTAATTTGCAAATATTATTTTTTCAAATTTTTTTTGTGTGTAACCGATGTCGAAAAACACATTGCTCTTTTTCTTTCAATAATAAAAAAATATTTTAAAACCGAGATACTTAAACTCTCTTTCATTTTTTTTGGACGTCAGTCAGCATAAAAATCGAAATCTGGCGAGAAACTATTCAAGGCCAAAAACCATTATGGCGAATACCCAACGACCTTTCAGACATCCGAAGAATGACAGTTGCAAAACCTACAATGACTACACTTCCAACCAACGGAGGGTGCATGCTAATGAGCAGATATTCCTCCGGCGACATTTATAAAATTAAAAAAGAAAAAAGAAAAGGACACCCCGTCCGATATCAATCACGGTTGAGCAACGGTGAGGCCCCGATGCAGGTAGGGAGTGAGAGAGCTTAGTCACAGCCTTGCGCGTACGGCCCATGGAAAGGTCTTCACCTGAGAAAGTCATCTGGGTTGTTCACCTTGACAATGCTTTGTTTCTTAGGGGCAGGATACGAAAGATGGGCTGAGCACTACGAATTCCTCCCTTTCTTTTTTTATATCCCCCTCCACCTCCTTCTGTGGATGAAGAAGCTGCCAGATAGGCTTTAATCGATGAGGGGAACAGAAAGGAAAACAAACAATGGCCAAAGCATTATGTCTAAAATAGTGCACACACACAAAAAAAGAGAAAGGATGGATTCCTTCCCGTGATGTTAGGTATTGTTTAGTAAGGGCAGAAGGTATACTGGCGAGACTTGTTTTTTTGCCCGATGCGAAACAAAGGTAATACAGGGTTAACAAAACCGAAGTATTCTTTGAGGAAGTTGTTACTGTTTGCAAGACTTTAAAAGTATAAAAATAAAGAATTTTACATTTAGAAAAAAGGAATAAGATAAAACAAATTCTTATGCGGACGCTAGATGATTTCCTTGTACGCCTATTACATTATATCAAGAATCTCCAACCTCATACTTTAACCCTTTAAAGGTCACCTACATAAATTCTTTAGAATTTAATGAAATAAGTAAATAAATATTATCTATAAACCTTATAAATGCAAAATGTTTTAAAAACTTTTTTTTTTACAATCCTGAGAGGGTTTTGCCTTGGAAACCATAAGAGGGATAGAGGAGGAGGGGGTAACTGACAAACCCATCCCTTTGTACAGCGTGAACACAATACTTTTTAAAAAAATTTAATTATATGGGAAGAACAATAAATTAGTGTTCTCAAAAAGTATAATAAATAAATAGTTCAACAATTTATAAGTGTTGTTTGAATAGATATTTTTATTTGGAGTCATAAGTGAAAAAAAAATCGAATTACTAACTTTCCAGGTACAGCAAGTATAAATACATATATTTCAAAAGAAAAACAAAATTAAATGCTGTACTATTATCTATTGTAAGTTTTAAATCTCAAAAACAAAAAACATCGAAAAAACATTAATACATCACCAAAAATTAGAGAAAAAAATGTTTAACAAGAGGTTTTGCTGTGAAACCACTGTCCGCTAAAGGGTTAAAGGGATAAGGGACTTTGGAAAATGAAAGAATTCGACCATATATGGATATTTTTCTTTTGCATTAAACATGCAAAACTAGCTGAAAACTTCATAATCGAGTCGAATTTTCTCAACTAAATGATTATTTTGTTTCATTAAAATATATTTTTGTTGTACATACTTATTTTAATACTTAAATATAAATTTTTATAAGATAATTTTGTCTAATAACTTATTCTTGACTTCCAAACGTTTCAGATGCATTGCTTTCTTTTTTCTTAACAAATTTCAGCATAATGATGTGTTTTTCACAAAACTGGTTTGGTTTGGTTTGGAGTGCTACGGTCTACTTTCTGCAACACGAGGGCTAATAAGATCGGGACCTACAGCTTAAAACCGATTCCGAACGGCTACGAACATCCATGCCACTGTGGGATTCGAACCCACGAACTCTGGTATCGAAGCCAGCACCCTAACCAATCGGCCATTTGAATTTTGAGGCAACAGAACACTTAGTACAACATTTAGTGAAACAAAAACCTCACGATAACATGTTTAAGTATACGTACTTGTTTTATAAAAATTGTATTCATCGTTAGTGAAAATCAACACTCAGTTTTGTTACCATATAAATAATATACATTATAAACGAGATGAAATCCAGTGGCTAATATGTAGTGAACTAAGAATATTTCTAAGGAACGTTTTTAAAATATTTTATTTTTACGAAAATGGTTTGTACTTTGCTCAATTATTTTCTTGTAGGTTTTAGTGTCTAAGAAATATGCAGTCATTTATGTAATGATGCTATTTATGTTCCTATTAAGGAAAGAGATAACAGTTGAGTATTTAAAAAATTGGGATTTAGAATCTTTATTCCCTTGAAGTCCATTCTAAAATACCAATGGAGCAGCGAGCACATTTAATTTTTTACAGGTAAATCTATAGGTTGATAAAATAGCAAAAATACACATATATAAGAAAACAAATTAAATAATTTTGAAACAAATATTATTGCTAGTATTTTAATAGTAATTAGTAAATAAAAGAGACAAAAATTTACGAAATATCAATTTTAAAATTCATTGGTATAAAAATTATTTACAAAACTGGAAAAGGTCAGGCAAGCCTTGGTAAAACGATAAACTATTAACAAATAATTTCTTTGAAACAAATGTGTGTATTCCTACAATTATTATATATATAAAATACATTATTGAAAACACATTTGTACCATTGTGATTCGTACGGCAGCGAGCACACGTATAACTTTTAGCAGACGTCATGATTCCCGCAGGCCTTGATTTGGGGCCTTTTGCATTATAAACATTTTTATATTTTGATTATATGATGCGTCATGAGAATTACCATTTGCACATTACCTTAAAAGGTTCAAAGTTAGTTGCCGGCATCGACCGTCAACGTTAATATCCATTATAATGGTGTTTTTTTTTGTTATATAATTTTTTTCAGTTATAAACTTAACAGTAAAAATTCAAAATTGTTCTCTACAAGCAATTTTAAATTTAATTTATAAAAGTGGTCTTTAAAATCATTGTTTCAATTGCTTATAAATGCTTTACTACTACTGCATTTGATTATGTCGGAATTTTTCGCTTTATAGTTGTATAGCGGCAGTGTTAATATTCGTTAGTGTTTCAGTCAGTGTATATATATATATATATATATATATATATATATATATATATATATATATATGTGCGTGTGTATAGCAATTAAAGTGCACAATAAGCTATTACACCAATCCTGAATACAAAATTTTAACACAGTGTGATTTATCGTTTTCAAGCTATGCCCGGCTGCGTTAATACCGTTAAACTGAATTTTTGGGGGTTATTGAGAATATATTTCCTAGATGAGGGATCTCAGTGACACCGACATTCCCCATTCCTAAACACAAAATTTTACCTTCTAAGATTATCAATACGTTTGATTTATGAACGATTTTTCTTTTGCAATAAAGATAGATGGTAACCCTATCAACAATCTCCCAAATATTCGACTATGCGATGTTATTTATAATTTTATCATTTAGATCGGCATCTTAGGATATTTCTAGCCTGGAACATAAATTCACTTTTCCAGTAGGTACATTGACTGAAATTCTAAGGAATAGCTATATCTATTATAAAACTTCTATTATGTTGTATTCACATTCAATACCAAATGAATCTCTTATGACGAAGTTTTTTTTATATCAATGGCACCGTATGATGTTTAATATCACAGCTGATCACTAAACATAGGGCTACCACTAAGCCTCTAAGAATTAAAAGTTTTCGCACAGAAAAGCGAGGTTTGGTTTGGAACGCTACTTTCTACTTTTTGCAACACGAAGGCTAATGAGACCGGAACCTACTGCTTAAAGCCGATTCCGAAGGGCTACGAACATACATGATACAGTTGAAATCGAACCCATGAACTCCAGTTTCGATGATCAGTGGGCTAACTATTCGGCTATCGTTCGGCAGAAAAGTGAAAAGATTTGGTTTGGTTTGGAGAGCTACGGTCTACTGTTTTGCTCACGAAGCTAATGAGACCGGGACTTAGGGCTTAAAGCCGATTCCGAACGGTTATGAAATCAGCGGGATTTGAACAAGCGAACTCCGGTACCGAAGAGCAGCTCTTTACCATTCGGCCATCATCCGACGAAAAGTGAAAAGAAATGAATAATAACCAAAAATTGTTCTTGCTTTTCATCTAAATTGATTTTTTACACAAAAAGGTAATTTTTTTCTCCCGTTTATTACTTATAAATATAAGTTATAAATTAAGAAAAGTATTAAAAACTTGAAAATGATTTGATTTTGTATTAAAATATTAAAATAAAAACACAGTAAAAATAATACAGCATTTTTAAAATGTATTTTTTAAAGGGGAGTATTAAGCAGGAGACGACAGTGCTGAATGGTGAATAATTATGTTTTTCGCCCAAATAAAACTACATTAAGCATATTTTCATTGAACAAATACAAAAATAAGAACATCTTCCTGTTATTTTCAATTTCACTGTACGTAGAGATTTAGTACTAGATATTAACCCTTAATTTGGCTAAGTCCGCTACAACGAACAATCAAATAAATAAAATCTTTATAATAAATATATATTTTTATCGATAATATATAATATATAAAATATATTATATATTATTATTAATTATTATTATTATTATTATTTAAATTATTATTATTATAGTTATTATTATTTATTTAAACATATTTTTAATCGATATTTGAAAAAACATGTTGTCAAATTAAGGGTTAAAGAATTCGTTAATTTTACGATTGTACAAAACTGCCTTTAACATTCTTTTTTAAAATGTGTACCGAAAAAGATGTACATTTGGAGAAAATAAAAATAAAATTTAATTTATAAAATGTCGGACATTTCGATTTTTAAAGCTTTTTAAAAATACATATATCTTTAATCGTCTGAATTCGTTTTACATTTTGATCATAAAAGACATTAAATTTTTTTGAATGGTTACTTATTCTTTATAGAACAACTACAGGAGCTGCTGAAATTGGTTCGAAATTAATATTAACAGTAGCCACAAGATGAAAAATACGAAACACATGGCGTTCAGCTTAAATGACGAGCTTACACATAAATAATATGACTACCGCTATCTTTGAAATCACTTAGCAAAAAACTGCGGGTTTTTGCTTTAATTATATCCATATAGTGGCTACTTGACGGCGAAACACTCACCCATTAGATGTTTCAAGCGTTGAAATCTGATAAGATGCGCTGAATGATTTCGAGGTAATATACTGTTTGGGTAAGCTTGGTAGTCAAGGAACTCGAGTGCATTTCACTTTCTTCTGCAGTCTTCATATTACATTTTAATTTGATCTCTTGAAAAACAGTGGGAGCGGTAAAGAGATTTATATCCAGGGTATCTGCCAAAATAAAATTTTTTAAATCCATGACTTTTCATGACTTTCCCTGGTTTAGAAGATCATTTTCCATGAATTGCTTTCGTTAAAGTATATATGAATAAAACTTCTGATGTACATACAAATAAAATATATGCTTTTAGAGAAATTACATGAATTTTATCATAAAAAAAAACTATAAACTTACTTTATAAGTGTTAATAAACTCACATACATAAAAATAAATTGTTGTATCTACATACCTAAATTTAATCATATAGCAATTTTTCAATCAAAATGTTTCCAATTTGAATTCAGAGTACTTTGGTATTATCCAGGTGACCATGAATAATAGCCAAATATAACCCTATAATGTTTATATACAATATCCCTAGAGATAAACTTATATTTTGTGCAAAAATCTTAACTAATTTTTATTAAAAAATAATTATTATTATATTAACAAAATTTTAATCTACAATTTAAGAAAAAACCAGAATAATATATATTTACCCACCCATTAAGCTTTCTTGCTTTGAGTTTCCTTGGTGAACAAATTTTACTTGCCAATAGGGTCAATAGGATAATACATAAATACCAAACTCAGTAACTTCAGCCAGATGAGAAGTAAAAATAGAATTAAACAATTCAATGCATTTTTTTAATCGGTAGTTTAGCGGATCCATGACTTTTACTCATTTTACTTGAAAAATCAAGACTTTCCATGACAAAATTAACCCATTGTCTAAATCCATGATTTTCCATGACTTTCCAGGTGCGCGGAAACCATGTATATCTGATTTAATGATGCTAATTTTAATTTAATGAAGAGAAAATGACATAACTTACTACAATATTCACTATTCCAATGAAAGTGGTTAAAAATTTAAACAGTAAACATGTAAATTTATTGACATATTCATTTACGTATAAATGAAAAACAGCGAAGTAATTTTTAAACCACTAAGATAGTTCTAGTTCAGAAAACTTAAGCTTGTGTCTTTTTCGTTTAAAACTGCCATGGGAACTACGACAGAATGATTAGCTAGATATGCTCCTGTCTCTAGAGATAGATAACGACAACGATAAAAAAAATTATCTACAGGAATAAGACGTAAGATCCTCCAGCTCTAGAACAATATATCAAATAAAAATATTGACTTAAGATAAAAAGAATAAACGTTAAAAACGAAGAATCACGGATAAGAAAAATTACTTTTTTTTGAGAGATGGATTGGAGTGGAGAGTAACAGGACTTCCGGAAAAAGTAAATGATTTCACTTTTCATGATACACCGTCAAATGCAATAAAGTTATTTCGCACATTTTTAAAACAAAACATTTTTTTACATTAAATCAGCTATAAAATATTGATTTAAAATAATTTTCAATTACAATATCGACTGAACCTAAAAAATAAACTGCCTAATTAAATGAATAAGTAATTTAAAAAGACAAACGCTTGGAAAATGTATTTTTCCATTTGTCGCTTAGAGCAACAAAATATTTCTCCATGTCTATTATGAAAGCAAGCTAGAATAAACAAACAAACAATCAGTTGAATTATAAACAAAGTTATTTTTTCAATAACTATATAAAAATCTGTATTAAAGACAAAGTTATCGTAAAGTCTAGAACAAATACGAAAACTGATTGAGATTTTTTTCATGAAAAAAATATTAAAATATATCTTGCATACGAAAAATTCTGTCGATGTTTTTCTGTTAAAAAACACTTCCTGTGAAATAGGAGTAATAGTTTTGGCAATATAATTTATTCGCCAGTTATTTCTCATTTTTTAGACGTTTTTCACACTTTAAAATTAAACAAGATTTTATAAAATATTGGTAAACATCGTTGTAATTAAATTAAGTAGAAAAAATTCGCAATTTTTATAAAGTAAATCTCCAGAAAAAATCGCGTTAACTTTACAAACATTTTTCTCTAACTAGAAAAAAAAATCTTATACTTTAAAATGACTAAAGAAGATTCAATCTTATATACATGATTTTAACTTTAAAAAACGTAAGATTACTAAACAGTTAGGCATTAATATAATCTTTAGTAAAGAAAAAAACGTACTGTCGTTTCAACACGATACAAAAATATTTAAAAAAACAAAAATAACAAATTACATAACGTTTATATTATATGCTCATTTACTCTGCGAGAAAGCAAGCAGCATTCAAAATATAGAGAAAAATGTATTTTTCTTGGGTTTTTCTCCTTAAAAACAATAATACTCATTTCATAAGATTATACCTTTTTAGTCAATTTATCAATATAGCAGATGAATTGCAGTAAAATGTTAAGAAATTCAAGAAGAAATTTAAAAGCATAACATACAAAAATGCATGCATACTTATAAATACATACTGCTAATTATTAAAGGATTAAATTTCTTAATTAGACGTAAATAATGAAACTGAGAACATGTGAACTGATAATAACCTATTTACGAATTCCGTAACTATACAAAAGAAAAATAAATAAATAATATTGGAATATAGAGAGAAAGAGTTACTTATCACGAAAATCAGAAAAGAAAAATTATAGCTAAAAATTGTGACATAAACAGAAAATCAAACTTATTAAACACGCGAATAAGAAAATTTCAGATAAGAATGCATTCTTCAACTATTAAATTACACTTATAAGCACTAAATTCTCATTAAATTCACTGAAACAATTAAGGTTGATAATGACATAGGGATTAAATTGAAAGAGAATTAAATCCATATTTCATTTTTACCAAAATAGTGATAAAGTAATCGAAGAAAATAAAAAGTGAATAAACTGTTATTTAAAGAAATGTCCTTACAGGAAAAAATATATTAGATAAAACATACGAAACTATATCATAATTCTACATTGTTAGAGTTATCACTTTTTTTTAATCAGCGAAATGTATAATAAAATATGCCAAAATTCTAATAAAAATAAGACAGCAATGATTTTTAGTCCTTTTAAATAGTCAGTAAGAAACTTTATTTTGCACCGTTATCTCGAGAGAGTTTTGTTTACATAAATGAATGGCGTTTTATACTTCACGTTTTAAACAACGTACATATTTATTAATTTTTAAAGAGCTGTATAGCACGTTACTGAACAAGTAAACAAGCACGCCTTTTGATACAACTAACGTACGAGCCATAGAGAATAAATAATATTAACTGCACATAGAAAACAGTATAAACGTTATCACACTCACTTCGGATCTTCTATTTTTCTGTCAACTACATATTGAAACCAGCATAAACGCTATTGTTTTACTAGACTGACTGGAAGCCAACACCCTCAGTGCAACTTTCCCCATTCCGCCATGCTTGACAGTCAGCGCCGCCATTACATTACGTCATGTTCTGACGTCATTAGAAGGTTCCACGGGCAGTAGAACGAGGAGGAGAAAGTGAAAGAAGGCGGTAATGTTTGAAGGCTTGCCTCAAAAACCATGAATGAAAATTTCTTGGTTTGAGGGACTTTTATTACCTTTGCTTTATCGTACTTTCGCTTGAAGAATATTTCGTTTATTTTTCCTCTCAGCGAAAGCAAAGAGAAATTTAATATATTCCTTTAGAAAATTAACACAAAACTAGTGTATTAGATAGGCAAATTTTTATAATTTACACTTAAAATAGGTTATTTACAGCTTTTTTTTTCTTATACTCATCCTTTATGGAAAGCATCCATTACATTTAACTTAAATAATTAATCATATACTTGTTTTGTTTATTTATTAATTAGTTTTAAGTTTTAAATCAATTTTGGTTGTTGAATGAAAACGCCAACAGTCAAATTAAATTCACTTTCATCAAACGGTATTACCACCCTTCCTTGTTCTCGGTCTTCTTCCTTTCTTTTATTTTAAAGTTTTCTTGACAAAGTCGTAAACGAGCCACTATTTTTGAAAGAGATACGAGTTCATTTTTTCACATTTCAAGATATTTAATAGTTTACGTTTGAATACGCTAGTCAGACAGAACGCCCCTTTAGAATATATTGATAACTGTACACAAAAAATTGTACTCCGCTAAAAGTATTATTATAAATATAAGATATGTATATCTCACTGAACATAATTTTAAATCCTGTTTTTTTTTCTCAAAAGTGGAACTGATGCACCTTTTAAAAATAACGGCTCAAATTTTTATTTAAAAAAAACTAAATTTCTGCCTAAGCAGCTATATTTATAAATGATTACTCAATAAACCATTCAGAAAGTAATTTATAACAATGAAGAGCCAGTTTACATAATAAACTCTTGCCTTATCTTAGTTTGGTTTGTAACACTAACGACTACTGTTTTGCAACCCGAAGGCTAATGAGACTGAGGTTTTGGTTTGGAGTGCTAAGGTCTACTTTTTGCAACACGAGGGCTAATGAGACCGGGACCTACAGCTTAAAGCCGATTCCGAACGGCTACGAACATCCATGCCACTGTGGGATTCGAAACCACGAACTCTGACTAATGAGACTAAGATATACTGCTTAAAACCAATTCCAAACTTCTACGAACATTCATGCCTGCAGTGGGATTCGAACACACGTACTCCGGTATCGAAAAGCAGCACCCTACCCATTCAGCTATCGTTCGGCATAAGATAATCTTGGACATTTGTTAATAATTCGCTGGTACTGTGGGCTACAAAATTATATAACAGAAATAGTATTATGTTACAGTAAGAGAGTATTCCTTTTACGTACTCCGCCAACTTAATTTTATATGCTTAATTTGCACAACTAAATTCCTCTTGGAAAACTGCATTTTCTCCTTAATTTTGTAAGCTATTTATATAAATTTTAGAAATTATGAAAAAATATTCTAAAAAAATTGCAATAATTAAATAATTAGTCTGCAACAAAACGAAATGTTATTAACAGAAATTGTATTCTTTTTAATTCGAGTAGATATAAATACAAAATTAATTTAGAAAAGAAAAAAAATACTATTAATACTAGATTTTTTTTTAACACAAGAATAATGAGGAATTTGCACATGCGGGGGATTCGAACAACTTAGTGTTTTTCTGATAATTTCAGACTCGTAGATTCCAAAAATGTTCTCAAAAATGTAAAAAACTGGGTCCATCATTTAAAAAATTAATTTTAAAGTTAAGCGAAAATCACGTGACATCAAAACGCTCCGTGATTGGTTGTGATGTCATCGTTCATGCAGACCAATATTTTTGTATTGCTTTTAAGTGCGCACTATTTTCCGATTTTGTTTTTGCAAGTTCCTGAAATTTTCTAGCTATCAAAATTTATTTTTATTTAAACCTGAAGGTTTATTTTATCGATCTAGATAGCTTAGTTATCTCAATTTGTCATAAATGTCTCTTCTACCTGGATTTACCAAATGACAATCAGACAACCTCCCGAAAATTGACAGCATGTCAATGTTTTCTTTCTTGGCAAAAAAAACCCGGATTTTATGGGAGCAAAAATACGAGGAATTAAAACCCAAAGGTATGTAAAATCATTTATATTTTTTCCAATTTTACTTAACATGTATTAATACTTTATTCATGCTAAACACAGCTCTTTTGTTTGTAAACACAAACAAGTCAAATAAATATACATATATCATATACACACATTTGTAGTAGCATCGTTTTTTATAGAGACGGATGTAATATTAAAATAAAACTTAGAGGCGGTATTTATTGTGAGACCGGTCTCATTAGCCTTCGTGTTGCAAAAAGTAGACCGTAGCACTCCAAAACCAAACCAATTCTTAGATATTTTAAATATGATGAAAAGAAATTTAAAATCTTTAAACGGCTTTACTTAATTATTTATACATTTTTAAATAGCAATACAATTTTATTGCCTTTAATATTAATGTCAAATTAAAAAATGTATAAAATTTCTCAAATTTAATTTTTAAAGTAATATCATTATTAAGTATTTTAAAAATATTATACTTTTTTTCAAATTAGTCACCAATTTAATCGAAAAATATCACTGTGATTTGATACACAAGAAAGTATGCATCTCTGAAAAAAATATTTATAATACCTTGAAAATACATAACCTTCCCCTCCCCCGAGTTATTTATTAGATAATTATATGCTTTAGATATTTATATGTTTTTCGATATTTATATGCTTTATAAAATATTTATTGTACTTGAACTCTGTGATAATACTCGAAAATTAGCAGTTTTAAAAGTTAAATAGCAGTGGTTAATCAACAATCCTTTTAAAGGTATAGATGTATTTTTATATACTTTAATTGTTCTAAATTAGTAATATTTAAACAAATGCAAGCATTTATTTACCGAAAAATGGTCTTCACAAACCCATAGAGATGATTTATATGATAATTTGAGGTTTAATTTCTCATCCCTTTTCATCGCAGTTGTCCAGATTTTACGTGTATGTGGGTCTTTCGGGACGCTGAAAAATATCTTCTCATTGCAATTAGTTGTTGTATTTTTACAGAGTGGCACAATACAATATTTAGAGTATGATTTTTTAATGCCAGACATAATAAAAAAATTTCTATTATATGCGATACTTTACACAAAAACAAATTTAAAAGTCGCCTTTTAACATGTAAACAGCATAGGCGCTCGGTGTCTACATGAACGATGACGTCACAAACTCGGCGGAGAAAAAGTATCGTTTTTGAGAGATGTTAAAGAGTCCGCTATAAAACCCATTAGAAATCACTCATTAGGCCCCCAAATGAAAGAAAAATAGCTACTGTCCTGCTTACTTTTTTGTCTTCTATCGTTTAAAATCAAAATTAGAAAACGTGAAAATTCCTCATAGAACATGATACTGCTGATTGGTCGGATTGAAACGAAATGGAATGATTATTAACTCAAATACGTTTTTTTTAAGTATAAGACTATTTTATTTTTCAATTTACTTGTTTTGAAATGGTCACTAAGAAATGAACATTCTTAGAGCTTTGTGGAGTCTCATTCAGTTATGTTTCATATGTGCGCATGTTCGCGTATTCCGCTTTTCCTCTTCCTACATACTTCAAGTTTAGTTTTTAGTGTTAAGTGAGAATGGCTCGATGGAGTCATGTGTTTTGTTTTGTGTGCTTGTAATTAAATGTTATTTTACGTTATGAATACGTTGTTTTTTCTCGTCCTGGGCTCATTTTATTTATTGCGTAATAAGCAACAAGCTTGCTGCAGAGCATCCTTAGGTTTAAAGCGCTAAGATCAACTTTTTTGTTACGCAAGGACTAATGAGACAGGGACCTACTGCTTAAAGTTGATTCCGAACCGTTACGAACATCCATGCCAGCAGTGGGATATGAATCAGTTCCGAGGGGCACTGCCCTATCCATTCGACCAATGTTCGGCATATGTGGACAAATAGACGAACCGCCACTTCTCCACACCACTAAGTATAATGCAAGGGTAGGTGACATCTGGAGTACGAGTTAATGCTAACGATAAATTAATTTCATGTTAATTTTTTTAAGAATAAAAATAAAGTACATTTTTTTTAGTCTTTAAATGTTACCTAGTATTTTAATATGTAGCATATCGATCTACTTTGAATGGCATTTTAAGATATATTTTTTCAAGGGAGATAGGATTCCTTGCACAAACACACACATAAAAAACCCCTCACAGTTAGCTAATTCTAAGGTTTCCGTAAGCCTACAAGCTAGAATACCACTATTTTATATGAAAGAAGAGGAGGGGTGGGCTATGGTCTACTTTTTTGAAACACTGGGGATAATGAGACCGGGACCTACAACCTAAAGCCGATTCCGAACGGCTACGAATATCCATGTCACAGAGATATCGAACCCACGAACTCCGGTACCGAAGGTCAGCACTAAACCATTCGGCGATCGTTCGTCGTTTTATATGAACAGAAATACCTAATTAAGGCTCACTTGCTTTCTTTTATGGATCTCGTCAAGACTGAAAGGAAGTCAATCAAAAGAATACAAATAAATAAATAAATAAATAAAAATAACATTCGCCTCACAATGTTTTCGAATTTTTTTCTTTTTTAGTTTATTTTTTTCGAAATGTTTTTAAGTATGTAATAATCATTCGATTTCTTATAAAATGCTACCTTAAAATAACTAAGACAGTGTATCCCAACTTTTTACACCTGTAGACTGGCAAATAAATATTTCGTTAAGAATACAAGTTAAAAATTAGCTAAAAATTAAAACAATATATAAATGAGTTTTATATTTAGATTATTTTATATTTAGGTTATTATAAATTTTATTTACTGCAACATCTGCTGCTGCTTATTTTTAAATAAATTTGATATACGTGGCGGCAGGTTTGTTTCAGCTTTCAAACTCTCTAAAAAGCGTTACCAGCATAGCAGCGTGATTCGCTGTAAGAATTGTATAATCGAAAAAGTGTAAAATATCTAATTATTTTTAATAGGATGCATATTTAAAATGTTCTTTTTAGATGTATACACGTTGTTTATCTGTTAAGATTTAAATTTGGGAAAAGTAGTTGAGAAATTTAAATAAATTTAGAAAAGACGTTAATTTTTTATAATTTTTCGTGGATCTGAAAAGCAGTTTCTTGAATTGGAGGATTGATTGTTTCATTTAATGTTTATCGAAAGATAACAGCATTAAGGTATCCGTCTACGTTGAAAACGTCATTTTTTGCCAAAAATCATATTTTTTTACTTCTCTATTGTAAAATTTCAACTTTTAGGCTTCTAAATCTGATTTTGTTTTGTCTCTACGGCATTTTAAAGAAAAGTTACAGCTGTTTAAACATCAGTGACAGCTGTCAAAACAAAACGGAAGTAGCGCCTTCGGAACCGGAAGTTGTGAATTTAAAGCCTTTTAAAAAGCATTTTTTGGACAAAACTTTTTAAATTTTCATGAAGATTAGTTTAAACATTTTTCTAGTATTTTTAATAATTAGCAACTTGGCAATTAGAAAATTTTGAAGCAAGAAAGTGTGGGGAATTTTAAACATGTATTTTAATTTTTTAATAGTTAAAGTTGCTTTCATAAACTTCAAATGCTTTTTTCTCAGAACGGTATTTTTAATAAAATGTTGAAACTTGAAATGTGATTTCTCAAAAAGTTCTTAAAATATTTTGTTGAAAATTATTATGAATGTTTTTGATAGTATTTACTAGTAAATGACCTAAAAGCTTTAAATTTGGATAATTTTTAACGATGTTACACTCATAGTTAGATATAAAGGTAATGAAAATTCGTTAAAAATTCAATGTGTATGATTTTGAAGGACCAAAATTTTTTACCAAATGTAAATTAAGCAAAGATTTTAGGTGATTCACTAGTCCAGTGTATAAGAAATGTGTTACACCAAAAAATATTGAAATAATTTAATTTATTAAAAAATTAGACCTTTTGAAAAAAAACCGATTTTTTTACTTAATTTTCTTCATTTATTAGAAATTTTATAAAAACTTCTCCAGGAATAAATTTTTTAAGTGCAATTCTCTATGATAATATAAAAAATAAATCTAAAAATGTAAAAACATGAACTAGTTTCTACGTTTAAAGAAAAAAGTTTTCCGAACGTAGACGGATACCTTAAGCGTTAAAGTTGATTTAAGTATTCGCAACAAAATTCACCCAAATGCGTTTGCATTGCACCTTGATTAAGGACAAAGTGCTCATAAACTTTCAAGATTAATCCTTATGGAAAATCATATTTATAAGCATGTTTTCCAAACGATCAGGTGAAGAATTCTGTCGTTTCTAGATTCAATAATTACAAGAAACAGACCCTGGAGATGTACAGTTGCCAAGATCGATATTTCCCTGAAACCTGTGTCATGCAGATGAGTTAATGTATGAACCGTCTGGGTTTCTCAAAAGCTCCTTTTCTCTAACTTGACAATGACAGCATGGCAATTTCCTCCAGAGGTTCTCAACCTTTCGTTTTATCGAATATATATCTCGTCAAAATCTCATCGTTCCTTTTATTACCTCATAAAAATCAAGCGGATACGCCGGCTAATGAGGCTTTTTTGTTCATCAATTTTAACCCATTTTCCCAACAAAAAACTTTGCAATCTTACGTAACAAATAGGGATATTTTCTGATTGAGTAACTCGCCACCCTGCGGGAGTTCCCTGTTTTAGGATTTTCGCCATTTTACAGCTTGCTAATCCGAGCATGGAATCTAGAGTGTCGAGATCTATCTTGCCTCCAGTGGTGGGGCAGTAAGTATATAGGTAGACTGCGTATATAATTTAGAAAAACTGTCATTTGGAGAAAAAAATATTTTTCTGCGATTTTTTTTTAGTTTTAGGTATTATTCTTTCTTATTATCTTGTTAGATGGTTCATCGAAGGCGAAAGGATGTTTTGGGGTGTAGGTTAAAGCTTTTTTCAACAGGGTGTTTTCCTACTTTTTCTCCAATGCACCTCTATGACTTTGCTTTTCGGAATACCGTAATGATTTCAGAGCAATTACTGGAGTTTCACGGGGAGACAACATAAGCTGTATTTCATTATATGGATTGATGTTACGTTCTAAATATTTTTAGAGTTTGTCTACTGTGTTATTTTGAAAATTCTACAAGAATCACAATATTTGCATAACAAACTCTTTTCACGAGGTTGTATTTAGGCAATGAAATCTGTCAAATGTTCGATAGAATAAAGTGGAACGCCAGGTTTATAACTGGTACAATGCTTGAAACTTCCCGCTTCTACATGGATTAAAATAAATTTAAAAGAAGCAAATGTTTCAAGCTCTTTTAAACTTTAATTATTATTGTTTTCAAATTTATCTCTTTCTAATATCCCGCAGTGGGCTATCTACCCTGAGTGTAAGACGTTTAGGATTCACATTAAAAAATCCTTATTTTCGTCATCCTCAGGATTGGGTGAGGGGAGGTTTCTTCTGATTCCGTACCCTTCGCAAATCTTGGTACCCTGGTGGCAAACAGAGTTCCCTAAGGGTTAGGCTTTTTCACAAAATTGCCACATCTACCAAGCAACATTTCAACTCGCGATTGTATCTTTAAATCAAAATAGTGCAAAAAGCAGAGGGAAAATCATGAGCCATTACTGACTGTGCCGGTTTTATGACACAAAAGAATTTAAAACGAATTCTTGGAAGAAGAAAGAAAATTTTGAGGTAGTCATTTGCGTTATTAATGTAAATAAAGCAGTAAACTGGAAAATAAAAAGAGGTTAGAGCTGCAAGAATAATTTTAAGAATTAACTCAAACTAAAACAATGCCATCAATTTGGAAAAGTTAACTCCTGTAGAAAGTTGCTTACTCTAGGTGGCACTCGAACCTGTCCTGTCCAGTCACACAGGGAAAGGACATTTAGACCCATAGGTTGATTCTGCAAAGTTCTTTGAGTATACAAGGAGACTTTTATTGCGTCTGACAAGCTTAAACCTGGTACCTTGGAATTCTAGTCCCGTGAGCTAAGTATTGGACCACTTGGGAGTTTACTTGTCTCTTCATTTCATATTAATTGTGTTACATTTAGAAAATACAGATTAAGCATGGGTTACAAAACTAATAGTATACTAATAGGCT
>CM063508.1:118108582-118126082 GCA_032207245.1 Pardosa pseudoannulata
ACAAATTCAAAATTTGCTTCAAATTTATTTATTGTTATATATTTTTTTGTGTGTTCTATTTTTGTGGGGAGGGAGGGGCCCCTGTAAGAAAAAAATATTTAGGGCGCTAAAGTGATTTAATACGGCCCTGATAAGACCTTTCACTAATACAAATGTAAGTATAAACACAATTTGAGAATTGTCAACGAACTGTGTAAGCTTAAGAAAGAAAGCGCTAAGCTTATTTATTTATAAGTTTTTTTCCCCTCGGAAATAGTGTTCGTCCGTCTACCTCAACCAGGCAAAACAATCATACCTAACATAATTTCTCATCCCACGCTTCTGTGCTGTTACTAAGTCATTTCCCGAAGCGGGAGCAGTGTAACGTAATTGTCCGATGTGATCGAAAGGGGGAAGATGTTCCATTACGGCTAAGTCGGCGTTGTTAACGAATTAGAAGTTCGAAAGCCGTGGAGTTTGTCTTCAAGTCATAAGGGAGAAAGCATTAGCCGTGTTGTGGACCACTAAAAGACATGGAATGGAGTTACGTAGCCCTTAGACTTCGCGTCGAAGCATTATGATAGAGCACTCATGTGTTCCGATTAATGGAACTGTACCTGAAGATGGAATTATCGCTTGGATAAAACCAAAACAGACATAAAGGTAACGTGCCATAAAATTTTAAAAAGCCTTTTATGGAGATACAGCAGAACCTCGATACATCGTTTTTAAAGCGAATGGAAATCGGAAATAATAATTGTGGAAAATGGATGTAGGAATTAGGTAAATTATGTGACTGTTAGTAAATTAGTTGTTTACAACACTAATTGAAAGTACTTAACACTTTATAAAATATAACTTATATTTAGACTCATACTTAACATTTAAAAAAAAATATTTTTCCTCGGATAGCTGTTGTTCGTAGCCGTTCGGAATCGACTTTAAGCAGTAGGTCCCGGTCTCGTTAGCCCTCGTGTTGCAAAAACGTAGACCGTAGCACTCCAAAATCAAACCAAAAAATCAAAACTTGATAGCTGTTTTGTGCCACTGGACTGCCTGACTGCAAAGCAAAAGCGTTTTAACGCTTCTATCTCTGCAGAAACACTATCATTGCCACCATGCAAGAATATAAATGATTTTAATTCTGACAAAGCTTAATGCACTTGTACTGATGTACTTTCCCACGATGGTCAGTACGTGCACACACAACTGTGGACTAAATTTCTAAGAAGAATACAGACGCAGCTGTTGACTTCGAGTTTTCATGGTGACCCCTACGGAGGAGTTATAGCTGATAGAGTGGCACAAGTGTAACGGTCAAGCCCAGGCAGGGATGCAGCAGTAGGATATGGGGGCAGGGGCTTGTCAATAACATCAATTTTCAAAAAAGGGGCCCTTTTAATGAGCACATCTGAAGGGGGTGCAGATGTTGAAAAAGACCAGACAACATTTTGCCACTTACATAACCTTGAAATATTATCAACTCTCACACATAAAATAAGTAAATAAATAAGTAAATAAATTATATCACACTTCATAATTTATTCAAAAGTATTTAAAACTGTGGATTTTATGGCCCAGTCTTGAGTAGGTATTAAAATTTTTAAATCCTTTATGAAATGTATACTTTTCGAATCCTCGCAGATTCTTTTATATTTTAAACTTTTAATATGGTAAAAAATTGAAAATTGAAGTTAAAAAATTTGAATTTATTTTTTTTTCTGTTTGTCATGCGTATATGTAAGTAAAAAAAACACATGCATTTTAAAGTTAACTATAACTTTAAATCAAATGTTTTACTTTTTTGCATCGAAAGAAACAAAATTTAAAGGGCGAAATTGCAAAATATTTTAACTTTAGAAACTTAGTAGTTAGTTTGCTTATTTTACTTAGTTTGCTAATATTAATACTGAGATACTTGTCATTTCGAAATGCATTAAAATGTATTCCAGCTAATTTTCTGCTACTAAGTACAAAAATGATATATGGGGAAACTGATCAATCAGAAAAAAAATACGAACAATAAGCTTTAAAAGTAACTTCGCCAAGTTTTAATAGAGTTCGATTTCTCAAGCTTTTGTAGACATTATAAATGGGAAACTAGAGACTGATATATTAAAGCTCTGAGAGATTCAAGAAAAATAACACGATGGTTTACAAAATTACTATAATATTACTATAATTTATTTATCGTCAAAGCAGGTAGAATTACATACATCATACAGTGGCCAAACAATATTAGTAAAATTTTGCAGAGATGTAACTTACCTATTTATCCAAGCAGATTATACTTCTATTCATCTGAAAGAAAATAACAAAAAATAAATAAGCGAGAATTGGTAAAACAGCTATTAACTAACAACATGATAACAATGCATTAAACTATACAATTCTTCGTCATAAAATATATACTATGAAGTTGTAAACAAATTCTTTCAATGTCATTGCTGCACAGCTGAGTATTTTCAAGCATTTATTCTCAAATTAAATTAGAGGCAACACTAATCACGACGGACTCTGATAAAATTTAAACAATTTTTTTTTAACCTGCTAAAGGGCTCATCACACGTCAGCATGGAAGAATCGAAAAAGCAGCACATTAAGATTCTTTTTTCTGTTAAAGAATATGCTGATTTCTCGTATGGTAACAAAAAATTTGCAACCGATTAACGGCCTCATAGCAAGTCAACTTGAACTAAAGTAAATCAGTTGAAAATTATTTGAAGTAACACAAGAAATTAGCACATTCTTCACCAGTAAAAGAAATCAAACTAACACGTACGTGTTGATGTGTGAAAAGGCCTTTAAGCAGTTTCTTGGAATTTTTTATTTTAAGTCAAAACAATGGATTTAACACATGCTAAGATAAATTATAGAAATTATACAAAAGTCTATTAATATCAGACATCGTGTGTGTAGAAAGTCATACACATAACGTAAACTAAAAGCAGAATCTTAAATTTTAAAATAGATATGAACCAGATATCAAATAACAACGAAAAAACTGATGGAATGGGTACTTTGTTTTCTAATACCATGTGAGAATTGTAAGTCCAATTTGTGTTAAAACGTTTTAATGTGCATACAACCCTTATCCTCGTTATAAACATAGTAACAATAGGTTAATTATATCAAAATTCCTTATAAGATTAAAAAAATTACCTCAGTATACGCATGAAAATAAAATCTACATCAGCATCTGTATCAATAATAGAATGCAATTCAACCACCCTAATAGGTGTTTACATTTTTAAAGGAATAAAAACATTTACTATCTTCATAACCTACTAATAATTACTGAATTTTTATTATCATCTGTCTCACCAGTTTTAAGTCATTAACAAATTCATAAAAAAATCAACTAAAATATTAAGACGATGTCGTACTGCTAAAATACTGTATTTTACTTAATGCATCCATATTTATATATAAGTATATACCATGTCTCCTAAAAATTTTAATACGATTATTTATAACAAAACAAAGTAATTCTGATTCACTGTCACCCAAAAATCCATTTTCCCCAATTGCGTGGTAAAAATTTAGACATCGATGTTCGAAAGAAATACAATGTACTCAGCTCTGAAGTTCAAGGTTCGAACGTCACATCACGAAGTCAGCAACGGAAGAATCGGCAAAAGATTCGTCCCGTTCAGTTCATTTCCCGTGTCACAGACCAACTGATTAATGACTCGGTCAATATTCATAAACGCAGAGCGTCTGAAACTCAATTACAACAAACCGTGTCCGCGCGGAAGTCTGGACGGAGGGCTAATTACTCACTGCTACTCCGCCTGTCCGCAGGATCAGTTATTTTAGGGGGAATGACAATTTTCGGGGATAATTACTTGATTTCCTGGCGATATTGTCAGGTAATCGTTGGGGAAAAACCGAAAGGCCGTGCAATGGGTGGTCGCGTTATTGACCGATAATGAGTAAAGTCTTAAAAAATTTGAGCCCTAGTTCCTAAATCAAACTTTACATGGTGATTGGGTACTGGCAAATAATGAATTCCTCTAGCTCCATGTTAAACTACGCCGAACGATGGCCGATTGGTTAGGGTGCTGGCCTTCGGTACCGGAGTTCGTGGGTTCGAATCCCACTGTGGCATGGACGTACGTAGCAGTTCGGAATCGGCTTTAAGCTGTAGGTCCCGGTCTCGTTAGCCCTCTTGTTGCAAAAAAGTAGACCGTAGCACTCCAAACCAAACCAAACCAACCAGAGCCGAAAGAGGGCCGAACGGTAGAGCGCTGCTTTTCGGAACCAGAGTCGCGGGTTCGAATCCCGCTGCGGGCTTGGATGTTTGTAGTCGTTCGGAATCGACTTTAAGCTGTAGGCACCGGTCTTATTAGCCTTGGTGTGCAAAACAGTAGACCGTAGCGCTCCAAACCAAAACAAAACCAACCATGTTAAACTACCGAGAACTTTGTTCTACCTCTAGATGGTTTCCCTTTAAAGATTTCTTGAAACAAATTTCACCACAGGGTAGAGAGGAAAATTCTCCATGGTAATAGGTGATTTTATACCCACCACAAATGAAAAAATTGGTTTGAAAGAATGCAGTCGGTGGCTTTGAAAATAAACATTAAAATTTGAATTATTATTATTATTATTTTAAATTGAGTTTATTAAGACAACCCGTCTTTGGTGCCCTGTCTTCAAAATATGTAAGGTGTTTGAGAGGTTGTAGTTTTAGGGTTGTAATTTAGGAAGATTATAATTTTAGGGGTAGAATTGATAGTAATTTATTTTAGGTTAAAATTCTAATTAAGGTGTTTAATTATGGTTTTAATATCATTATATGTATATATACACACAGATGTATTTATAGATATGTATGAATGTGTGTATGTATGTGTGTGCATGTAGGTAGCAGTTAAAAATAAATAAATAAATAAAAAGAATTTTAAGATTTTTTAATTACTAAAAAAGTTTACTTCTGGTCATATTTAGACTGGTCACTTGTTCTGACATCCCTTATTGAACTATACATGGAAAAATTATAACATATATATTCATTTTTTTCCTATATTACTCAATTGAATTTTACGAGTAAATAATTTGTAAAAGTTCGGGTTTTCAAAGAGCATCCCCTGGGGAATTCTCTAACGAAACTAAAAACGAAAAAAAAGTCCCCGGATATCCTTACTCGATCGAGGGAAGAAAGCCATTCTTTTTGTGGGTCCAATCCCGCAGCTGTTAAAGGACACCATTGTGCAAAGAATGCGGGCTGTTTAAACTCTAGTACAAAGAAGTCGACAAAAATGCGAGGGTGTGGGGTAAGCGAGGAAATCTCTGAACGATTGTTTTCTATTCCACAGCAGAAGCTTTTGTGTCAGGCTTTGGGGATATTTTTGTTCGCCCTACGGTCATAAGAAAAGTGGCATACAGCTCGAGACAACAAGTTCTTTGATTTACATTCATGGCTAAACCATTCGGAAAAAGCGTTATAATAGAAGAGCTCTTCAAGTTCATTAATAAACGGAGGCCGGTAAAATATCGTGTTTCAGTAGGTTCGTAAGTTGAAGTTGAAGTAGTAGTAGAAACAAAGAGTCAAGCTGTGAATTCCTCCCGTGCACAGATATTACTTATAAGGAGAGGAAAAAAAAAACAAGTTATTGTTAAAGAAAGAAAAGGGATTCAAAAGCAGAAAAATAATAATGCTCACAACTCAAATTAAAACATTGGTTGTTCAGTCACTTATTTATTTGCTTATTATTAGTGGTCATGATCTTTTTCCAAAAGCACAAATTACTTAGGAGTGCACCCTTAGCTATAAAACACCCATATTTTCTGGGAGTATAGGGAAAATGGGAAAATATACAGGTTAAGGAGAAAAGCGCCATCTACTGGTAATATACATTTATTGACGGGGAATGCACATATCTTTACATATAAAATTCTGTCCGTGTGTTTGTAATACAGCTCCTCCTAAACGGCTGGACTGATTGTGAATATGGTTAGAGAACTACTCAATGAGGGCTATTAAAAGATATGAAATTCAATGCTTTATATTTGTTTATATTTCCTAAAACTTTTAGTTACTTAAGTTTATCTTTTCAAATATTTAAATCTAAAAAAAAAAAAAATCAGCTTTCATGATATTTCCGAAATTAATATTTTTATACAACTGATATTTTTGGAATTAAAATAAAAAATATATTTATAACATTTAATATAACAACACTTTCAGAAATTTTTTTTCCAAGATTATTAGTTGCCCTTAAAGAAACTGAAGTTTTAACAAAGATATAAGCTTTAATTTTCAATTAAAATTATCAGAAATATATGTAGTGGGTAATTTGTCCCACCTCAAAGGGTGGTTATAGTATCCATGCTAGAAACGATGCAGTCGTGATTTAAAATGTAAATGAAATCAGAAAACAAAAGACTTTGGGATTAAAAGGAACGGAGTTTATTTAGGCATCTTTTCTTATGAACTTCTACCGTAAAAAATCCGTAAATCTCTATTTCTAATTGTATGAGCCAACCAGTCAGGACTCTTAATCGCCATTCACAAGGGGACATAGGTGGCTTAGTTTAAGCGTCATACTTTTGGAAAGCATTTATGTAAAAGGTTCTTTGGTGTTTTCGAAGTAGCTAAGTTGATAGAAAGAACAATTTGCCAGAAGAGAATGCCAGAAAAGGACAGAATCGCTTGAAAATTATTTTAAGGTAGACATAATTAAGTTGGTTAATTTTTAAGGGTAAAAATATCCTTGCATATATACATAGCTAAAGTGACATCGACATCTGTTTAAAAATTAATAGAAAATAAAAAATAACTTTAAATTTAATCTGAATTTAAAAAGTATCCGTATATCCTCATTATGATACCTCATTTCATGATAATAATAAGTTTTTCCAGTATCAAAATTAATAACGGATTTATTTGTAAGACTTTCCAGATCTTTTGAATAATAAAGAAAATTATAGTTTTGAGGAAATAAAACCTGTAAAGGGAAACAGCTTGTAAGAGAAATTATAATAACTGTTTATAATTTCTCTATAAAAAACTCTATAAACGTTTTCTGAAATTGGGTGGAGGTAGCATAAGCTACCAGTTCTACAGCAATAATCAAGAAAATTTGTAATTTTTTTAAATAAGATATTTAAATATTGAAATTTAAGTTGTCTTAACTTGCCCCTATCGAAACGTGCTAAAAATTGTTATTGTTTTTATTTCAAAATATGACAGATCCTCTATCTCCAAGATTCTCAAACTGGATGCTACGGAGAAAAAGTTTGAGAACCACTGCTCTGTAAGCGGTCTATAACTCAAGTTCTACAGATAATTTTTTATATCGGTTTTTAAGATGTCGAAAATTAAATGAAAATAAAGTGTTTTATTATTTTTTTTTAATACGCTGACGGACACTTAAGTCTATAGCCATCAAAGCGAAGTTCACTATGTGGCATGACGGCAATAGCCGTCCAAAACGAAACGGTAGTTTTTGGACACTACGGCTATAGTGGCACAAATGTGCATTTACTGACATACAAGTAAAAGCCTAATATCATGTTTTGGAAACAATTTTTTTAAGTTGAATTTCGTTTTCCACCTGTAACCACCACTCGCAGCTTCAGTATGCACGTGGTTGTGAAGGGAGTAGTGCGATGCATTTTTTGTCATTTATTTTTTTTTTGTTTGATTATGAACTAACATTTCGTGTAAAACTCCCCAAAATACTTTGTTGCACACAAAAAATTGCTTGAGTCATTAAACCTGTCATTTACGTTTTTAAATTTTTGCTGGTATAGCCGCCATCGTCCCATTACTTAGTGTCTAGAGCAGGGGTAGGCAACGCGTCGACCCGCGGGCGCCATGGCGCCCCCGATCGATTTTTAATGCGCCCTCGCTGGACTAATGTAAATGTATGATAGCCAGAGCGATTTACTTATTCTTGTCAAACGGCGATATACAGCAAGTAGTCAGTTGAGTTTAGGACATTCAAATGCAAGTTAGTGTTGTTGAAATCCCATCTATTGAAAAAATCATTATCACATATCCCAAATATAAAATATACTGTTGAGAGTTTAAATTTGAATAACGAAAATTTTACTGCTACATCATATTTAGAAATTATAGATAAGCTAATAGAAGAGTTTTCTTCTAGATTTGACGATTTTGCAGCATTAGAACCCGTTCTAAGATTTTTCATAAATCCATTCAATGTTACTGAAGATGATGTCCTTGAATTAGTTTCAGTGTATTTCGAGCTTCATAATATCGAAGACCTAGAATTAGAAATAATAAACTTGCAAAGTGATATTATTTTAAAAGCGCATAGTAATGATAAAATGTTTTGGAATTTAGTCGATGAAAATAAGTATCCTATTTTAAGGAAATGTGCGCTAAAAATTTATTCATATTGTGCAACATACAATTGCGAGTCTTTGTTCTCAAATATGAAAAATTTGAAATCAAAATACCGAACAAAGCTTAATGACTCACATTTAGATAATTGTTTAAGGACCGGGAACTCTAAATATATCCCCAATTATAAGAAATTAGCTGAAAATATGGACACCCAAGTTTCACACTGAACTATATGTATCATTATGTATGACACCAACAAAATAAAGTTATAAAAAATCTGTTTTTTATGCCTATTTATACCTGTTGATTATCTGTAAAATATGCGCCCTCGGTGATTTTCAAATTTAGTATTGCGCCCTTAAGAACAAACAGGTTGCCGACTCCTGGTCTAGAGTCAGCTGGTGCAATGAAGGTTATAATCGCAACTTAATTAAAGGTGCTGAATTAATCAAAATTAAGTTCATTTAAGGCGAAACAGTAACCATACTTATAATATTCTAAAAATTACAAAAACATATAGTGTTCATTTTTGAATTTCACTTGTTCCTACTGTTCGTCAATGTGTTAAACGAAACAATGTTTGAAACGCCTCAGAATTTATATCTCTACACATGTAAAACCTTATTTCATGAATTTAATCACTTTTAAGGACGATATTTCTACATGATATTTCGAAAATAGTCAATTTTTAAACAATAAATGATTACAATACATAGTAGTAATAACCAATATTTTAAATCTGCATCGTGTACTACATGTAACGGAAGAGTTTCTTTGAATTGAGAAACAATAGTTCCTTGTGTATTTCTTAAACAGACAAAAAGTATCGAAAAGATATTTCTTTTATCTTCCCATTAAGATACTCAGAAATAAAGAGGAATGCTCCTTTTGTTTTTGAACCATTAGATCAGTCGGTTCATTGGAACTGCCAGTGTGGGAGGAGGGAAATGGAAAACAAATAAATCTTAAAAAACCCTACCACCCTAAACAAGGGATGTTGGGAAAAAAAATAAAAAGGGGGCTCTCTTTTTTTTTCTCCGTTCTCGAATTGTTTCTGATCGTCCAAGAAACCGCTGGATGAAAGAACAGAACAAAACAATTACTACCATAACGTACAAATTGTTATCGCCTGCAGATTCGACGGGGACAAACGGTGGCGTCACGCTCATTGGAGCAAGCTGAAGCCCAGCATTCCGATTGTCTTCATATTGGTTGCTATGCCGACCAAATCATTCATCATATAGCCATTGTTAACATCCCTCGAACTGCAATAAATAAGTAAATGGACCCAAATTAAGTCCACGTGGAGGATTTCTTCTTTATTTTTTTTTTAAATGGCGGAAATGAAATAAAATAAGAGCATTGTGTTTGCATATCCCGTAGCTCGGCTGAGAAATTTTGAAAAGCAACCATAAGATATAAGATTTCTATTCCAGGAAAAAAAGCCATGCAAATGTAAATCCAAATTCACTCCCACACTACTAAAGCAGTACTTCTTAAACTTTTTTCAATCGTGACACTTCCAATCTCGATAAAAGTAAAAAACTCTATGATAAAATCATCGAGAATTTTTGAAAATTTTAGATATTAAATATAACATAAAGAAGTAAAAATATATATTTTACTACAAATAAGTTATTTCTTTGGTAAACAATATGCTACATACAAAAATAAGTTCTTTTAGAGTTTTTATATTCTAATGCGGGCACATTTGCCATCAGCACCATAGCCAGAAATTATATTCGGAGAGGGACCAGGGGAAAAAACATTGGTATTTGTGAATGATACTTCAGTAAAACTACAGGTTTTCTTACGTATATATACCCCTAATAAGTATCATAATACAATGGGGTATTAAAATATCAAAATGATTAAAAAATGATATAATGAACCAATTTAAAGCCTAAAATGAGTAAAGAAGTAATTATACAATCAATTTAATAGTAAAATCAACATTGAAAAGTATACATGGTATTCAGTTCTAAATTCAAAACAAAAGTATAACCAACAAAAAAGAATAATCATGAAAGAAAATTAACAGGTCCAAATTTTATATCTGTATAGTATAAAATATGCTCGCCTTGAAAATTTGCAAAAAATTTTCAGAATTTCTTCCGATTGTGCATCCATATTATGATGCATTGCTAAAAGTGCGATCAATCTGGTATTTGTGAATGATACTTCAGTAACAACCAGTCGAATACAATTTACACCTTCTATTTAATTCAACATCTCTAAACACATTGTTCTAAGCACACTGTTGTCTATGCATATTTAGGCAGATGACGCAACCACACATATGGCCCATTTTCTTTTCACGCGAAGATCTTTTTAGAATTTAGGTGGGGGACCCGTAACCCTAAATCCCCCCTTGCCTACGGCCTTTCTTGCCTTTATTATTAACCCTCCGAGTGGAACATATCGAAGAAAACAAGTCTCCAAAAAATAAGCTAATGCTTTACTGTGTCAGTGGCCAAAGCGTTCTAGGATTTTTTACTTCACTCTTTGTCAACTAGAATGGAATACTGAAAACCCACCCTCTTTCTTGTCCTTTTACTTCCGGTTATAAATAGATATATAAATAGATATTATAGATTTTTAATTTTTAAAAATCATAAAAGCTCTCTAACTCTAGAAGATCATCCCATAAGATATAACGGATTCTAAAAGTACAAATAAAAATATTGAGATACTTCTTTATATATTTTAACATCCAATATATTTAAGTGGTGTAATTAGAGATACATCTGTTACCGCAAACGAGACACTTCGAAATAGAGATTTGCAAAGCCATGAAAAGTTATCAGCGTCTTTGTGCCTCAAAGGGTAGGGGTGCATCCCTCAATAAATGTTAGTCAATGAGGGTTGAAGTTCCTAAAAAATCGATCTGACCCTCCTACCGCAAAATTCCATGGGGGAAAGTACTGGTAGAAATGTACATTACATTCATTTTCGGAGTGTTTTTGGAGGTCCAAAATTGTATGTGACACCGGCTTTGAAGACATCATCGCTTTGGCGGAATTGTACGTGCGAACCGCTTAGTGGGTTAACATTTAATTTCTTTTCAATTACGCTGGTTTCTGATTACTTTATTGACGGAGAACCATATAGGTAGTTCAACTTCGATCCCTATGAAAAGCCAACACAAATGACAACGAAACCTTACGTGGTACACTTTCCAGCCTGGTAGGCGAAAGCCCTAAACGTTATATCAAACAGGAAAGTTAGTTTCACAGAATTTCTTTCAAATATACAGAAATTAATGAAATAAAATCATGTTTAGAAGAATGTCCATGTTATTTTTTGCTGATACTATTTTAAGTCTTATTAAAATATTAACGACTGTTCGACATGTATCCTATACGTTGAATGTTATTTCAATTTAATGCGAATTAAACTTGAAAAAATCGTTTCATAATATACACGTAAAGCTAAATAACGTAATAAAAACATGACTAATGATTCTTTTAATTCAAGTGTCTAAAATAAATTGTGAACCTACTTGGGATAGTGATCCACAATCTAAGAAAAACTGTGTGTGTATATACGTGTATACACACACACACACACACACACACACACACACACACACACACATATATATATATATATATATATATATAATATATATAATATATATATATACATATTTTTTTTTCTTTAATTTCGCATAATTCGGCATATTTATTTGAGTAGGATTTTAGAATTCATATTACAGCAGCCTCTTGTTATATCACGCTTATGGAACACACAAGGAAAATGGTCGATATATCTGCAGGGCAAGTGATATAGTAAACATTTTACTTTTATGAACATATGCACTTAAAATACAATAATAGAATTAGTAGTGCAAGAAGAGTTATAAAAACGAATCACTTAAATAAGATAGAAATTCTATCGATACCATTTAAGTTATATGTACAAATGCACATGAGTTCTCACGCTTTTCATTCCACAGAAAAATAAAGTATGGGGGACACAGAAAAAGCACGATCTCTCCATATAACGAAGAATTACTCTACTATGAACTCCAGTGTAATTTTAATCTCGTTTTACTGTAATAAAAAATATTTTTGTTAACAAGTGTCGATAATGCATATATAAATTACCAACTCTTACATTAGTTTACGCAAAATGGAATTATTAAATTTATTGTAAATAAATAAAAGGATAACAATATATATATAATAATAAAACTGCAATTCGTGATTTGTTAAAGTAATTTCACATAGTAAATAGGAAATTTTAAATTTTTATACTATGTTCTAAAAAGTACCATAAAAAATTTCATTTCTAGGGGCTCCTTTAAACCAAAATTCAACACTGAAAGCAATAGTTTTTGGTTGATTACCAAACCAACATAATCTAAATACTAATCAGTGTATCTATCATGCTTTTATTTAGTTACCTACGCTGAGAATAGTCTTATAGTAAATAAAAATTTTCTAAAATCGGAACTTGCTTCACAAATTACAGTTACATCATTATGTCTTCTCTGGTAGGTTATTACTACGTATTTATCACCAGGGAAACCATTTTCCTCCCATGATATTAGAAAAGCAACTTAAGCATTAAAAATTTTAATATAACGGAGAACTAAAAGTGAGATTAAACTAAAATGAGCAGTCTGAGGCTTAAAGATCTAATAAGTATATAGAAAACTGAAATCTTCAGATACGGTTTATCGTAAATCACTATATTTATTCCTCAAGAAGAAAAAATAATTGAAAATATATGACTGAAATACCACGTAAATATAAAACTACATAATAAGATAATATGTTTATAGGCAGGGTTGGCAAGATTTAAATCAGTTGATTTTTTTTAAAAAATCATTGATTTAAATCATTTTTTTCCCACTTCTCTTAAAACCTATATTCCAAAGACAAGAGAATTGGGAATCAGTCAGCACAGAAATACTAATAAATATATAAGTGTAAATAGATATATAATAAATATATAAGTGTAAATAGATAGTATGTTTTCCAAGAATTTAGGGGTTGTTATCAGAAAGTATGTAGTAGGGGTAGGTAGAATGATTAGTTATGACTAGTAAAATTCATTTTATGTAATGGGAGGTAAAGAGAGTATTGCAGAACATGAAATCCAGTTCATCTACCAAATAACAACATCTGTAGTATTCTTCTTTTGGTATTGTTCATTCTAGCCTTTGTAACCAATTAAGAGTGGATACGCATTGAAACTAATGCTTTTATTGAAACAGTTAAATCCATAATTCGTTGCTATTGTTCATTCTAGCCTTTGTAACCAATTAAGAGTGGATACGCATTGAAAATAATGTTTTTATTGAAACAGTTAAATCCATAATTCGTTGCTATTGTTCATTCTAGCCTTTGTAACCAATTAAGAGTGGATACGCCTTGAAACTAATGTTTTTATTGAAACAGTTAAATCCATAATTCGTTACTTAAAAAATATTGAAATAATTGTGATTTTTTTAAATAAATAATTTGCATTAAATGAATATTTAATTTGTTCTTTAAATTTACATCTTATTTAGTTTGCACCATCCAATTACAAAATAATGAAATGTATTTAGATTAAAATTTATGTATTTAATTTTAGGTAATCAGTGTGTAGAATATACTAGATGGATAAGTTGTTACTTATAACAAACTATTCCATGTATATTGCAAAAAATATAAAAACACAACAATAATTAAAATTAGAATTCAGAAAAATATCAAATAAATCTGATTTAAATAAAAAAATCATGAATTTTTCCAACCCTGTTTACAGGAAATCCTAATCCTAACCATACATTTAGCAATATGAAGAAAAAAATAAACTTAAGCATTGATGTCAATTTTCCAATGTTTCACTGCAAATACCCTGAAAGCAGCTTGCTTAGGATATTTTAAACATAAAACTACCACGCATTATACAAGATAATTAAAATTCAGTTTCAAATTTGGTTGCATGCATTACTATGCAGATGTAACTTTATGAACATGAATCCTCCCATATGCATATATATATATATATAACCAGTGAAAATGTCTCACCGTTTATACGGAAAAACAGCCCCTATTATTTGCTTGGCTTGCGCGCCAAAACGAACTCCTAATCAATTTGTAGCTTTCAATCCATCAGAAAAAAACAGTTTAGCATCGCGGAACTTACCGTTTATTGAGGATTGAAAAGCATCGGTCTAACCGAGTGTTTATGTAGTGCAACTACTCTGAATAGAATTTCATAAGAATAATAGATCTTTCAACGATGTCGCACCCCAGAGCAGGCGAGTCACATGATTTTGTTACCATGAGACTAAAAATTGTTCAGAATTTTTTCTAAGACAAGAGTGAACCTTGATCATTTAAGTTAGCCGGAAACTACATAGGCAGCGTTTTAGTTATTGCAGAAACCTTTCCACTGTAATGGAACAGCTGAAAAATGTGGCCATTCGACAGAAAATTAGAATTTAAGGCAGCGTTAGTTTTGAGAGACGGGTAAGAAATTTTTTAAGTCGGAGAAGGGGGAAAGTTAGAATTTTGATTATTTTAGGGGTAATTACACACACACACACACACACACACATACACACATATATATGTATATTTTGACACACATGAATACATAAATACATATATATGAGTACATTGCAAATATTTATGAATGTATCTATGTATAAACACCTTCCATAGTTATAGCCAATTTGAATAGCCATTTTATTTAAAATTTTAACAAAAATTTTCTAATTAAAAAGAAATAACTCCAAAGGCAAATCGTATAATAAATACATTTATTCCTAGGTGAACATCTAGTAATTTTCTAATTACACTCTAAAATTATGTATTTTTCTACTTCATTTTAGAGTTCAATATATTTAAAGTTTCATGTTAAAGATGAGTACATTTAATAATTTAAAAATTCAATTCAAAAAGTTTAAATAAAACTCTAGAATTCTACAGTCCTACTCTCTAGCATTATCTTCCTGTGACCTATCGGGTAACAGTAATTGTTTCGCTCACAGTTTAAGGATAAATTGTTTCATATTGTATTTCAGCTTTATATCGAGAAAATATCAATAGACTTAAAGTGAATGGGAGAATCTCTTAAGTTTCATTCTCAGTCTAAATGTCTGGAGTAATATATTATTTTTAACATTTGTTGGAGTCTGTCGTGATAAAGAATTTAAACAATCGAAATATTATCCTGGAAGCATCTAAAAAGGCTATAAAATGAAGTTCCAGAAACGTAATGGTGTGTATTACACCTGTGAAAAAAAAAGAGAGAGAGAGAGAGAAATAGAAGCATGTTTCTCAGACGCACATGTCGATCTTATTTGGTACACTATCGTTTACAATAGTATTCCGAGAGAACTCAAACAAGCACTTTCTCAAGACATCCTTCTTTAGTGCCTCTTAAATGCCCGCTTTTCTTTCTCAGATTATTTAAGATTTGTTGCAATAAAATACGTCATTTTTTTATGCATAAACTATCGTGACTGTTGAGACAGGGAAATGGAGTAATCACACGGATTGTCCATTTGCATCTAGTCAGTCACTCGTGTTGCTTACAGCCAGTGTGTTATTGACCAGAAAAAATCACCATTTAAAAATACACACAAAGCAATGACAATGACCACTTTAGGCAATAACTGTACAGATTTCTCTCAGTCAGACTACTTCCTGAACGGTGAATAGATGAGCTCCAAACAAAAGCATTTAACACACAATAACCCAGTCTGCAACAATGCGAAATAAAAGTCTTCGATTCCTGTGAGCAGCGGTAGGAACAAGCTCCGGTCATTTAAGAGGTGCAATCGAAGACAAACACAAGGAACAAGTCGATGAACTATGGACTTCCAACTATCTCGTTCTATTACGATCACTATTATTTCTGTAACATATAGTCTAATATTTTTAATCTTATCGCAATATATATATACCTCCTCCTCACGTTTTACTTGTTTTAAATGCTTAACATTAAAACAAAGCATTTAAGAATAAGTTTGCGTTAAACGGACGTTGGATTTTACAACTTAAAACTTTGATAATTTTTAACCCTTAATTTGGCTAAGTCCGCTACAGCGGACATGTATATTTATAGATACCAGTGGCGTGCGGTCCATATGTGCAGGGTGTGCACTGCACACCCTGGAAAAATTATGAGGGACAATAATTTTCTGCACCTATGTCTACCTATCTTTATATGGTATATAATAAATATTATTTATAATATATTCAAATATTATGTTGATTTGCTTGCTTGTATTCCCGCAGTGCGTGTGGTACTAGGTGCTGCACCACTTAAAGCGTTCAAAAGCAAACGAACATAGGAAGTTCTGATGTGTACGCACTGCGCACTAAATTGAAAATCATGCTTTATATGTATGGGCTACTGGAGAAAAACAGCATACTATGGCACTGAGGCAAGTGCAGCTATTTTTCCTGCACTTGGCATTCAGAATCATCCGAAGGTACGGTTTATTAAGCGTTGTATTAGAGCGGGGACTTACGTGCTGAAGCGCTTTTGGTTTTTTAACTGATTGACTGGCCATACGATTTTGCAGACGGTTCATGTTTAAATTTATATATTGTAAGATTTTTTTTCACGGAAATATAAAAGAAGTATTTCATCAATATAAAGGGAAACGTTTTAGTGTGGTAAAGTATTTTCGGTGATGTATTACATTTATAATATAATTCGCTGAAAAGCAATTTTGTTTTGATAGAAAAAAAAGAAACGAGTTTTAACAGAACAGTCCAAATTTTACCATTCATTGTGTCTTACAGACAGTATATAAGTTATATATATAACACCATATTCCTGGTTTTTTTTTTTTTTGTAGATGTTTTTCGCAGAATATATGATTTCCAGATGTTAAAAATGATTAATAAATATAATTTAGTCCACTGACCGATAAAGAAACAGTTCGTTCTATTGTGCAGAGTGCAGTGAAATCCTCTGTACGTGGAATAGACTTTTGGTTTGTCGGCACCAATGAGCATCCGGATGAGGCACTGCAGCGGCGGGCGCCGTGTGTTGCTACGCTTGCTGAAAATATAAGTTTTTCGTGGAAGCCCGAAGCGTTGCTTTTTCGTCGCCGATATGATTTGACCGATGCACTAAGCGAAGTAAATAAATTGACACATTTAATTTGTACAATACCATTTTCAACTGATTCGGTGGAGAGATTATTTTCAGAATTGAAAAAAGTAAAAAATTATGCACGCA
>CM063508.1:118138582-118143582 GCA_032207245.1 Pardosa pseudoannulata
TTCCCCAGTAACTAACTTGTTGCATGTGTCCTTTACGAGCTAATTTCAGTGATCAAGGTTCCCTTTTGACTCCCCAAAACGCTGAATAATCTGTAGTCCCTTGGGAACAAAATCACATGATTACTCACTTTTGGAATTGATATTTATAAAAGAAGTGTGTTTTCTTGGATATTCGATGCAAAGATTCTACCGCTTTCTTTAACTGCAAATTAATTAGGTATTCTTATTGCCCACCAACCCCAATCAATTCAAACTATAGAGGCTAATCTCTCCTGTAATCGGGGAAAGATAATTTCACTCACTCACTCACATACGCATACACGCACTCACTCTCTTCTCTCTCTCCCTTCTCTCTTTCTCTCTCTCATTCTCCCACTTCTCTATATCTCCCTCCCTCCTATCTCTCTCTCTCTCTCACACACACACATACACAAGCACACAAACACACACATATATGTAACAATTATTTTCTTTAGAAATTATAATTAAGTAACCCCTATTGTTTTTACTTGCCCGGGCTACTGGGCAAGGAGAAGTCTAACCAGCTAGCAGTAATAACGAACGATGCAGTCTGGCCACGTTGAAGAGAACGAACGGCACAAGTCTAAATAAAACTTGATTTTAGAGCAGATAAAACGGGCATCTTTACTAGTCAACGAAAGACAAAAGAAAGACAAAAATCACTCTGCTCGAACAGAGGAGCACCCAAAAGCGAACACAGAAAGAATTTTCCCAAGAGACAAGAAACTTACTCAGCGAATTCAAGTGTTAAGATCAGGAAAAAAGCGGATCTATTTACCGGCGACAGCTGGAAAACGTGTTGAATAGACAGAAAATTTACATCTATAGGACAGAAAACTTTGGGAAATGTATCGACAGAATTTTAAGTCGTAATTTACGCTCCTTTGATTAAGACATTTAAAGGCTGGGAAAAAGATTTTAAGGAATTAGAATGGGGGAGAGGAGGCTTTTAAGGAAATATCAAAGTTAAATAGTTAATATATATATATATATATGTATATATATATATATATATATATATATATATATATATATATATATATATATATATATGTATATATATATGTATATATATATATATATATATATATATATATATATATATATACATATACATATACATATATATATGTATATATATATACATATATATATATATATATATATATATATATATATATATATATATGTATGTATATATGTATGTATAATGTATATATATATATGTATATATATATATATGTATATATATATACATATACATTACTTATTTATATATATCATTTCGTAACTCCCACACCAAAGAAATCTTAACTTGAGGTGTCAAAAATGATAAATTTTCAGAGCAGTGAAGAATTGTATTTTAAATTTAGAAATATGAGAAAAAGAACCTTACTTTGGCTAAAGTTAGAGCCATGTTATTTATACATATTATTTCGCTTACAGCGATGCTTTATTTTATATGATTTTGTTATATGTTAGACGGGAAAAAAGCTTAAATATAATCAAATTAGAGATATTTGAAAAAAAATTAGGTCCCCTAATAAACAAATAAATGTTTTCTAGATTAAAAAGGGTTTCTTAATATTTTTATATCAACTAAGGAAAGGTGTATTTCCACTGTTGTTTTAAGAAAGTTTTCTAGATTATTATACGCATAAAAATAACTTATTATCAAATTATTTTTTTATATATGCATTGTATTGTATTGTATTCTTATTTTACAGTCTATTGAAAGTTTAATATTTTTAATACCAATAAATACGTTCCATTAAAATTTTTTTACCATCTCTACGAATGTGGGATGAAATGGGATTGGTAAAGTAAATAAATATGAATGTAAATAAACATGATCCAAGTAAATAAACATGAATGAGAATTAAGGTATTTATATTTCAGAACAATGTATTTTGCGAAACAAAGTAAAAAGGTGAACTTAGTTATAGTTTTTTCTGTGCGAACATTCCAATCGCCCAAAGCAGACAATAACGAAAAATTTTATAAACTAGCATATAGCCCGTCATATCACGAGATGAGTAAAAGTTTTAATTTTCCAGATTCATAAAGCCCCTTATGAGGCAGGTAAAAAAGTGGTTTCTTTTTTATCCTGAGATTTATCTGGTACACGCTCAATAATTTGTTTATCTTCATATTCCTCTAAAGTTTCCCGATACTGTGAATACATTTTAAAATCACGTTGAATTCATTTAAAAACAGAATTGAAAGTTTTCTTAGCTACGTCCAAATGATCGTTAAATTCTTCCTGATTTTTTTGCCACAGTAATTAATGGTAATAAAGGAATGAAACTGTCTTTTCCACTACATCCTGGAGGTAGGTAGAATTTGTTGTTAATACTGGCGATAAAATTTTCATTACAACAAAAAATAATCGAGGATGAAATTTAAAATTATCATATGTACCTAATCTATCGTTTAAGCCCAATATAAAAGAAAATTACTCACGTAATATCTAAGTTCAGTGATAAAACGTATGAAAATAATGCAAACGATATTTAAATAATTTAAAATAAGAAATGATTAAATGAGATGGTTAAAGGAATGACATCATAATGCTAGAAAAAAATGTTATTTTTACCTATTTATTATGTGATAAATTGATAAATTTAATCGGCTGCTCAAACCGGAGAAAATAGCGCTTGAAATAATTGGCATTAAATGCTCGAAATGAGAGAAAGGGGTGGATTTCGAACATTTTAACAGTATTTTTCTCTGTGATATGAAGCATATTTATACCAATTTATTTTAGAATCGAATCGATAGTTTAGGAGAAGATAACTTTACTTGCTTTAAATTTTGCTAACCCTAACTTATCAAAAATCCAAGATGGCTCCATTCCAGTTCTAACCGCTTCATAAATTCGAGGACAGACGGACAGATAACTTAGGCTATTATTATACAGGAGATGTTACATATTATTTTTTAATAGATGTGATTCAATAATGATTTATAAAATATTTATTATTGTGTTGAATGATTCCGTTGTTGGGTTGTATTTATATTTATAAAATTTATGCATTTATTTTCTTGTATATAAGGTGTTCCAGCATTCATCATTTTCTCTAATCATCCCTGTGGAAAATGATGAATCGATATTTCACTGAGTAGTAAAATCCATTCTTGTTGTTTATCCCTTTCCCTTAATTAACAATAATCGGTTTTAGTAGATCACTCCAGAAATGGCAAGTGAAACTAAGTAACCACCAAAATAAACCATATTACGAAACGATCGTTGCCTTACCGCGGCCAAGAAATAAACAACCTCCTTTCATTTGTTATCCTCCTAAATCCTACATCATTTCGCACTTTAACACATGCGGGAAGTCACGAGGGGCGGCGACACGGCGATAAAGGTCCGGACGCCCATTCCTCTGACACCTATTCGCTATTACCAGATGATTGTTTTATCTTTCGAAATGTACATTTGTCTTCTTGCTAACTGGAGATGCCTCTTAAGGGACGGACGCTCCTCTCACGTGTTTGTCTCGAGGACGCCTTTTCACTTGTTTGAGGAGATTTCCAGAGAGTCACTACAGATGGGCTTCAGTCGGGGAACATTTTCCTGAATAAATATTCAAGGAGAAATCGCTTCGAATATACCTACCAAATAGATGAGACTCTGGACGCATTAGGAGTTAGTACTATAAAACTAGAGAGTTATTTAAACTTTTAAGATGCATTTTAGATTATTTTAAAGAAATTTATTTTGTTCATTTGATAGAAATTTATTATTTTTAAATGATAGAAATTTATTATTTTTACATACCTGTTTTGCGATAAAATATAAATGATATATGGTGTTCAAATAAATACTTTTTCCTTTATTTATTACTTATATCTTAAGCTGTACAAATAATTATTTTAAATAGAAATTGTTTAAACTATTAACGATATGCTTTGTTTTAACATTTCAATTAATATTCAGTGCTTCAGACATTAGTTAAGTGAATACATGCATACATACATACATACATATATATATATATATATATATATATATATATATATATACATACATATATATATATATATATATATATATATATATATATATAAATTCTATGTACTGATTTTAGTACGGAAAAAATGGAAAATATGTAAATTTTACAAAAACAAATTCTGTTGCACAATGGTTTTTAGTTCACATTTCACTTAATTTTTGGATATTCAAATATTACAAAGTGTACAAAAGAATGTACTTAAGAGATTTATATAAATGTTTTATAAATGAAATATTAATAATATTTCATTTATAAAACAGACAAAAAGCGGGGTATTGTCTCAATTTTTCTAATTCACGTACAAGACTTGTATCATTAAACATGCATCGGGTTCCGAGAGACACGGAATCCCAACATAAAGAAAAAACAAGATTATTTTTTAAACAGTTCTACCTTACATCACTTCGCAATTACCGAAGAATCTCTTTGTTCTCTCTGGCCAGACAATTTTCATTTGTCTACATACATATATATATATATGCATATATATATATATATATATATATATATATATATATATATATATACATATATATACATATATATATGCATATATATATACACATATATATACATACATACATACATATATATATATATATATCTATATATTTATATATATATATATATATATATATATATATATATATAAATTCTATGTACTGATTTTAGTACGGAAAAAATGGAAAATATGTAAATTTTACAAAAAAATTCTGTTGCACAAGGGTTTTTAGTTCACATTTCACTTAATTTTTGGATATTCAAATACTATAAAGTGTACAAAAGAATGCACTTATGAGATTTATATAAATGTTTTATAAATCAAATATTAATAAGACAAAAACGGGGTATTGTCTCAATTTTTCTAATTCACGTACAAGTCTTGTATCATTAAACATACATCGGGTTCCTAGGGACACGGAATACCAACTTAAAGAAAAAACAAGATTATTTTTTAAA
>CM063508.1:118153582-118213582 GCA_032207245.1 Pardosa pseudoannulata
TATCCTAGCACTTATTTATAAATCACAGTAATTTAGGTATAGGATATTATAAACACACGCAGGTAAATCATAAAATTTGCTACATAGTTTTAATTTTTTTTTACTTGTGTGTTTGAAGGGGAAGGATCTGATTAAGTTATTTGCTGTTTTTCGTGGAAGATTCGAAAAGATCGTTAAAATGAGCAATATGAAGGTCAGACATATGCTTTTTTTCTCAACCAAACTACGTACGTTCGAATACCATTGCTTGCATAGATGTCAGTAGCCGTTAGAAATTGACTATAAGCAGTAAGTCCTGGTTTCACTAGTCCTAGTGTAGCGAAAGTGTAAACCGTAGCACTCCAAATAAAACAAGCCAAACAAGCCACTGAGGGCATGGATAGTGGAATTTTTTATTTGGTTTGGAGTGTTACATGCTTACCTTTTGGCTACATCAAGGCTAATTAGACCTAGATCTATTGTTGAAAGCCAATTACGAACGGCTACATGCATCCATACAAGTATCGGGATTTGAATCCATGAACTCTGTTAGCGAAATGCAATTCTTTTGGTCATTGATCAGCCGTAGTCGCTCGGAATCGGTTTTAAACAGTAGGTCCCAATCACATAAACCTTTGTGCAGCGAAAATGTTGACTGAAGAGTAAGCCAAACTATTGCTAGAATGGGTTTTAAACTATACAATAATTTTAATGCCTATAGACATAAATTAAACATTAAATAAAATCTAGTGGTAAAAATTGAATTACACTGAGCAAAACCACTAATATAACAACGCAATAGTTTGTTGTTGATATAAATTAAAATACTATCACATATGGTCCATTATTAATAAATATAATATTTTAATTGTAGTAAATAAATATAAAAATAACCACCGAAATGAAATCTGGAACTCTGGGGTACGAATGTAAAGATTGTAATAGATTTTCTTAATAAGATCATCTGACAAAGCTATGTCATTTCTATATTTATACCATATTTGCATGGTTTAAAAATTTTGTGGTGGATTATTCTTTAGAAAAAAATAATATAAATGTTAATATAAATGTTTAATTCATATACGAAACCACAAGTATGAATAAAACATCCATATTTGTTAATTTTACATTTCAAGAAGGAAATTTTAAGGAAAAGGTACCTAAGATGCTAGCTAAAATCCAAAGCATGGAACAAAAAATTAAAACAGTCTTTCAGTTCTCATCTCAGCACAGCCAATTTACGAGTTTTGTGTTCTCTGACCACTCAGTGGACAGCTCTAATTTGTAAGTTCTTTGAGAGCGTTTTCTGGTTGGTAATTGTGGCGTTACCATGGAAACTTCAATTGTTGGCAGAATGAGAAAACTGTCAGGTTTCGTCTCGTGTGATAAGCCTTCGGGGATGTAGGTTTAAAGACTTTAATCCGTTTGATCGCTATAAAGAATCGGGAGAGTTGTCTAAAGCTTAGATATTAAAACATTGACAGGTACCTTCAAAGTATCGAAAGGGAAAATGATTCTTCATAATTACGTCTCTTCTTTTATATCTTTATCTGCAGTAACAAACAAAAGATTATCCCAGAATTCGATATTTTCAATTTCAAAATCATCTCTATAAAATTTTGTTAGCATATGCAGTCTAATTTTGCTTATTCGAAATTTTGAATCGTCCGAATTCTACACATTTCCCTGGAGTTTTCTATACAATTTAATACTGAAATTACATAGTTAATTAGAAGAAAATTCAATAACACTTGGCCAATTCGAATTAAAGAATTCTCAAATTATGATTATATGATGGGTGATTCTAAGTTAAAAAAAAAAAAAAAACTACTGAACACCATAAAAAATTTTCTGAAAAAATTATACTTTAAAAATTCAAAATAAAAATTATATTAAGGTTAATATCTGGATGCCAAAACTAGAGCTGGATGAATTTTAATATTGTGATATATCGCTTACTAAATATCAATATATTAATATGCTCTAATATATATCACCTTAGTACAGAGTTTCAAATATAAGTGTGTTCTGTATAAAATAATAGAAACACACATCAATGTGTGTTGGTTATCCAGAAACCAAAAATTCAATTTCTTAATTTTAATACATAAATTTAAGTTTAACATATTGTTTTAAAAAAGAAAATCACATAACATATTATTACTGTTCTTCGGTAGAAAAAAATTGTGGACGTGGTAAAAAAAAAGAAAAGGGATAAGAAAAGATATAAAACTTTCTCATTACCTTCAAAATTCATTTATATATTTTTTATTTGAAGTAGAAGATAGTTAAAAAAAATTTTTTTTTCAATTTTCCGGAACAGATTTTTCCGAAAACACTTTTCAAAGTTTTAGGAAAAAAAATCTGTTTATATATATATATATATATATATATATATATATATATATATATATATATATATATATATATATATATATATATATATATATATATATATATATATATATATATATATATATATATATATATATATATATATATACATATACATATATATACATATATATACATATAAGTATATATATATATGTATACATATATATACATATACGTATATATATATATATATATATATATATATATATATGTATATATGTATATATGTATATATGTATATATGTATATATGTATATATGTATATGTATATGTGTGTGTGTGTTTGTGTGAAGGAGAGAGACTTAGGACACACTCTTACTATGAGCATTAGTTTAATTAACATTTAAGGGAATTATATACAGAGGGGTCTAGGGATAAACTTGGTTAATTATGGCTCGATTAATCATCTTATTCCTCTCTCCCACACACATCACTCAGAACTTGGAATTGTATGCACATTCTTTCTAAAACCAACTGTTGTCAACTCCGGAAGTCGAACTGATGACTTGGCGATGGACTCTGCTGCTCTGGAGCTGTAGCACTTCGTTCAGGAGTGGGTAAAAGGAATATGTTCACACACACACATACACACACACACTCACACACACACACACACACACACACACACATATATATATATATATATATATATATATATATATATATATATATATATATATATATATATTTCCGGAACAGTCCCACACAAATTTTCTGAAAATTTGGAAATTTTCGGTTCAGAATCACCCCTGGATTATCTATCTCCTTTTCCCCCCTAGGGAAGTTGTTCTCAAACATTTTATCCCTTTCTTGTCTCATACATAGCAACGGAATTTCCGAATAAATAGTAATTAAAAATGAATAATAATTAAGAAAAATTAAAACCTATTATTTATCATTAATTAGATATAAACATAAGATAGCATGGAATCTACCATTTTGAAAACCAAAGAAAGAAAAATTCATTTTGATTAGAATCTTGTATTAACCTAAATCTCCATCGTTAACTTCTGTAATTAAAATAATGTAAAAGCTGGAAGTAACTCTAGTGTGTAGTTAATTAGTTTTTTCAGAGAAAGCACACGTTTACTTGCCTTTTCTTGTTTTAAATTAAGGTTCAAAAAAGTTATCTTGCAGAGTGACAGTAGGAAAAGTTGAAAAACCAAAACAAAACTGAATAGCATTCTAGAGTTAAAAGAGTTTGTATTAAATGACTATATCCTTTGACAAGCTTAATATTCTTTAAAAGACATTGTTCTGATTTTGTAAATCAAAAACTGTTTATAATAAATTGTATGTAAAATAAACTGATGTACTTTTTCATATCTCAAATAGTCATCTTTTCATTGAAATGAAGCAAAAGAAAAGGGAGCAAGAATATATTGAAACTATTCGATAATACTTTTATGCGAACAAGATTGTTTTCGAATTTGAAAGCAATATATTTCGATAAGCAGATATAGAAAGAATTTAATAAACAAGACCAAGACAAATTTTTCTCCTGGGGAGGGGTTCTCCTGCATGGTCCTTTCATCTCAGAAAGCAGCAGGGGTCATATTACTTCCCACTTAAAATCCCACACATTTTAAACCTATTTTCCAATTACTTTCTTTGGGTCAGTGCACCTTTCAACAGTGACATCAATAATAGATACCTGAAGGTAAAACCTTTGTGCCAGAATAAAGCAACAAATATAAAGCCAACACAAATAAGGTGCAAATAGAAAACGATTGAAGACAGGCTGAGCCACTGAGCTCAGTCGGTTTTTTAGATATAAAAGAGTTACCTGTTATTTCAAAACCTATTACGTGGTTTCGTTTTTCATACTCTAAATAATTACACAAAGGTCAACCGTAGACCAGAATTATGAGGCATTGCATATATAATAAATATACCTTAACGTCAAATGGGTTTGACTCCTCGTCAAATTGATCGAACAAACAGTATAAGACATTGTTAGTTACTCTCACTTGTAACAGTAAAGTACTCGTTAAACCTATGGAAGGCCTCCAAGAAGACAACTATACTCTCAGTGGTTAAGAAGATAAATTGACATCAATTGAAGTAACCAGGGCAATGCAACTGTGCCACAGTAGAAATTCCACAGGGAAAAATAGAATCACTCCGTCCTGGCCATTGGAAATACTAGAGAAAACTATATCTCAATTGATGATTCTATTTATAGCTATAATTAATAATTCTCAATTGGAGATTCTATTGTTAAACCTATGGATTACCTCCAAGAAGGCAACTATACTCTCAGTGGGTAAGAAGATAAATTGGCATCAATTGATGTAACCAGGGCAATACAACGGTGCCACAGTAGAAATTCCACAGGGAAAATTAGAATCACTCCATCCTGGCCATTGGAAAACAATGGAGAAAACTATATCTCAATTGATGATTCTATTTATAGCTATAATTAATATTTCTCAATTGGAGATTCTATTGTTAAACCTATGGAAGGCCTCCAAGAAGGCAACTATACTCTCAGTGGGTAAGAAGATAAATTGGCATCAATTGATGTAACCAGGGCAATGCAATGGTGCCACAGTAGAAATTCCACAGGGAAAAATAGAATCACTCCATCCTGGCCATTGGAAACACTGGAGAAAACTATATCTCAATTGATGATTCTATTTATAGTTATAATTAATATTTCTCAATTGGAGATTCTATTTTTCAAGGAAAAAGAACAACAGAAATTCTTTCATAAATTTAGTCTTGATGAAAAATTGAATCGAGAATCAATAATAGATCAGTTATGAGTATAACTGATCTATTATTGATTCTCAATTGGAAATTATATTCTTATGATAAAGAGTATCTTTATTTTAAAATGGGAACATGAAACGATACTTTTTAAACTGTCGTGGAAAATATACATACTTCAAGAAAGTATTGAGATAGCGCTAAATCATTTAAGAGCTTTATATAATAATAAACGTTTAGCGTAAATTAGATTTCATAATGCATGTCTATGGAACCCATCTCAGAACGACATAGAACTTCGGAAGAAGGAGTCGGTAAAACGAAATAAAATATTACCGATTAGTAGAATTATACACTGAGAGTTTAACTGCGTCGAAATCAGTTCGGTCGGGACAAGAACAAAAAGTGAACAGAAAGATCTCAAATGTTAAAAAAGGTATTTTCGGACTGTCAGTCCCTTTCACTCCCTAACTAGATTAAGCAGCATACGTGTTGTTCCTTTGTAAGCTAAATTTTTCAGAATAGATAGGAATATTTCGTATTTTCTACATTTGAATAGAAAGTTGAAAAAATCTGATATAAAACTGCAATTTTGTTGGATTCAAAACAAACTTACAGTTTAAAATAGAGAAAAACTGTTTTTTTATTTATGTTCTATTTTAACAGACTAATAAAATCATTAAAGAATTTGATAAAACATATGGGATTCGAAACAGAGAAGAAAAATAAAAGTCTCATTGCAGAATTTATATTTTAAAAAAGACGGAGATTTTTTTCACGATTCCACAAGTGTACATACAAACTCGTCCTCTATGCTTTATCCTTTCAATTTGATAATTTAAAAAAAAACACGAAAAAAAAGTCAAGAGAAACAGATGATACCTAATAAAGTACTAAACAGAAAATAACCTGTTTAGTAAGTACCCCTTAGTTTGTCAGTTTTCTTAAATTAAGAACTTTGTTCGAGTTTTACTTTGACACTCTTCCATATCCATCTAAATGATTGTTACATTCTTTAAATGTTACTTAAACTTAAAAGATATTTGGAAAAATAATTATTAATAGTTTATTTTTTATTTAAGTACAAAATGTGCCAAAATTTTCACTTTTAAAATCTTAAACAGAAATAAATTAATGTACGAGTTTTCCTTTGACTGACTATATTTCTCGAAATTTAATCTCATTTACTGAATCGAATACCTTATTGCGAGGTCTTTGAAAAGGAAAATAAATTTTGTACACTAAAATTTTTAAAACTTAGTTTTCAGAGTGGCTGATAACATGAAGTTTAGTAGTTTAGTTTATTGTTTACGGCAGTGTTTTTATTGTTTATTTAAATTTCAGCAAGAATATTTCACTTACCAAACTGAGTCAATGAAAAATTTATTACTTTGTGCATAAAATTTTGTAAGATTTGTTAAATTACAATATAACAACTATAAATATCTGAAGGTAGTAAAATGCGTCAGGCAACAACGAAAGCTAGTCTTTATATATTAAAGATTAAAGTATGGGAACACATACGACATTAAATCACACATAACTGAAATGTTTGTCTTGACATTTTGTTTATATCACAGCGAAGTTGCGTAAAAACAGGCATTATCAATATGACAAAATGCTGAGCAAAAACCTGTGCTCCGTGACACGACAAAATCAAATGATAATTTCTTTAGCGAACATTTTTGTCGAAACGTTTGAGGACAGGGGGGAGTCTGAACGGAAGATACGTTTAACAAGGCTTTACACACAATGAAGTCTATTATGTTTTTATGGGAACTTCCTTATTACAAAGACTATGACAAAATTTTGGCTCTATTACATCAGTGCAACATCTGAGTAAAAGATATATCATCTTTTGCTCAGATGTTGTACTAATGTTAAAAAGAAAAATCAATTTGAACACCCATTTAGCTCCGTGGCTGAAACCACTTCAGAAATAACGCAATATCGTTGGATGCTTTTTTCATCTTTCTAATTCAGTAACACAATTGCTTCATCAGAGGAAAAACTAATTAATCTTGGATATTTTTAGATTATAAAGTGTTTGAATAAGTAAAAAAATCCTTAAGCAAATTAGTTCAAAATGTTTTACTGTTTCAAATGAATCGAACGACTTCTTAAAGTACTTAAAAGCACTACCGAAACCATTTTCAGGTCAATTGTTCTAAAGTTATCCATGGGGAAATGTATTTTTTTACCAGCATTTAAATTCACGATGTTCTTTTGTTAACTTTACTTTACCTCACGATGCTATGAGCAAGACAACAGCCTGACTAAATAAGGCAATGACATTAAAAAAAAGAACGAAATGTAAGTTTAATATTATATGGAATGATTTTTCTATACTTCAGACTTTATGTTTCTTGTAGCAGAGTATCTCTAACAGTTCTATCATATACAGTTTTGAACAATCCTTTTCGAAACTCTTCAGACAGAATTCCGGTTGATGAAGAGTCTATGTTTTTCTTCTAGAGGACTTATTAGGTCTGTTGAAACTGATTAGAAACATCTATACCTACAATAGAACTTGTACCCACGAATTCTGAAATTTACTTAGAGAATACCAATGCCTTAGATTTTATGCATAAAATCATATTAAAGGAACAACTATAATACCCAAGAATTTTCACAGTAATTCAAGAAAAAGGGATTGTAAAATTAATTTGGCATCCTGCGCTGAATTTTAGAGAACTTTACAGAAAGCTTATTATTAAAATTTTTTAGCTTTATTGAGAAATATGTTTGGCTTAGATGTACATAAAGCACTATGCAATGTTCTATTTCTGACCCTAATACCAATACACCTGTCAGCGTGCACGCTGGCTGCATTTGAATCCACTTTTCAATCCAAAATGAAAAGCCCTAATCGGAAGAGGTCGTTGCAACACAACGTTTGGCGGAACTGAGTCACGTTTAGTCAAAGAAATAAAAGAATTTCTAAATTTAAGCCACTTTTCTTTTACCACTTTCTCCTTTCTGAAGCGTTCGTGGAGTGTTGTTCTTTACAAACATTCTCCGCCTTCTAGCTACAAGTTCATATTCTTTGTTCTTATGACTCATCCTCGCAGCTGCTTACTCACTCCTGACATGGACACTTTCTTACAGCAGACACGCGGTTTTTTTCGTGATGTAACAATTCTTTACAGTGCAATGCGTTTCACTTTGAGTGCGCAAGTGGGAGTGGAATTGCGGACTAGATACTATATAAAAACGAACTATTGTGTAAATTTTTATAAATAAATTCTTTGATTTAATACGTGTTCCCAAGTGAAAAATCAACAACAATGATGTTATTCGTATGTCCTCAAAATATTTTAATTAAATGACACATTTCTTATTGTGTTACTGTGCACGTCATATATCCGGTTTTTCATTTTTTTTTTTTGCATATTGGTTTTTATGCGAAACATAATCTATGTTCTTTATTTTCAACATAAAGTTTTAATAACTATCATCTTCATTTCTCCAAAGATCCTGTTGCAATAGTTTTATTTTATAATTCTTTAAAACAATTTTTTCAGATCATGAGAAGCACTTTTTTCATTAAAAAACTACAAAATGGAGAGAATCTTTGGTATTTCGAATGAATTCCTTAAAAAATATTCAGATTTATGCACTTGGCCATGCTTTTTCGTTTCAATGATTTTGTTTTTGTTCTAAAGAAATAGAATTCGAGAACTGAAAATATTTATATTTAAGAATAAAGAATTCTGATAAAACTTAAATTTTGAAAATTCATATAAATTTAGTTATAATTTTTGCTTTTTACTGGTTTTTTTTTTATTTTTTTTTTTTTTATTGTTTTTTTTTTTTTTTTTTTTTTTTGTTTTTTTTTTTTTTTTTTTTTTTTTTTTTTTTTTTTTTTTTTTTTTTTTTTTTTTTTTTTTTTTTTTGTTTTTTTTTTTTGTTGTTTTTTTTTTTTTTTTTTTTGTTTTTTTCAATAATAATTAAAGTCTTGCTTCATCGAAACTGGTTATACCGTAAATAGCTGATATATAATTATATTCAGGCTAATATTTGACTGGTATTGTACTATAAGATTGGGGAAAAATCAGTAAAGCTGTGATCAATGCTACTATGTAAAACGAAGCACTGATTTGGTATTGAAATTTCTACAGCGATTTTATTAATGATGCATATGTTTTCTTCAGCTGTGTCATAGAATTGACATCTGACTTTCACTAGAATCATGCTGGACGTTCTAGATAGTTTTCTCTGTTCATACTATACATTATGATGGATAGGTACTATCGAAATTTTAATTATCTCATCTAATATCTCACTTTTTGTTCAATCCCTCCAATAGATCTACGGGCAGTGGCTAAAACCTTTCTAAGTTTTTTCTGATTGCAATGCAATATGGTTTGGTTTGATTTTGTAGTGCTACAGTCTACTTTTAACAAGCTAATAGAACTTAATCTTAGCCGATAAAGGCATATGATATATTTTGAATACAATTTCTAAGCATAAACCTTTTTTGATGCAATGCAATATGAAACTCTTTTTTGAGAAATTTCTGGGAGGTTTCTTGTTTTATAATCTTGCTTGTTTCTGTATTCCAAGAAAGAACTTAGAATTAAAGTATGCAATCGCTAAGATGCTTATGAGAATGTAATACAACTTTTATGAAGCAAATACAACAAAATATTTTACCGAAAATGATACCAAAATATGATATAATCTTTCTACTACTTTTAAAAAGGCCCTTTTGGGGTAAATTATAATTTCAGTTCCCTGCCTGAATTGTCAGTTAGTACTAATGAAGTTTATAATAATTCTACTAATCAGAAAATTTAAGAATAAAGAATTCTGGTAAAATTTAAATATCGAAACTTCATATAAATTTAGTTATAACAAGTCTTGCTTCATCGTAACTGGTTGTACCGTAAATATCTGATATATAATTATATTCAGGCTAATGTTTGGTATAGTACGATAAGATTGAGGCTAAATCAGTAAAGCTGCGATCAATGCTACCATATAAAACGAAGCACTGATTTGGTATTGACATTGCTACAATGATTTTATTAATGATGTATATGTTTTCTTCAGCTGTGTCCTAGAAATGAGGTCTGACTTTCACTAGAATCATGATGACGGTTTTAGTTTTCTCTGTTCATACCTATAGTAGGACTACATAATGATGGATAGGTACTATCGAATTCTTAATTCTCTCGTCTAATATTTCACTTTTTGTTCAATTCCTCATATATATCTACGGGCAATGTCAAAATCTTTCCAAGTTTTTTTCTGGGAGGTTTCTTGTTTTATAATCTAGCTTGTTTCTGTATTCCAAATAAGAACTTAGAATTAAAGTATGCGATCGCTAAGGTGCAAATGTGTATGTAATACAACTTTTGAGAAGCAAATACAACAAACTATTTTACCGAAAATGATACCAAAATATGATATAATCTTTCAACTACTTTTAAAAGGGCCCTTTTGGGGTAAATTATAATTTCAGTTCTCTGCCTGAATTGTCAGTTAGTACTAATGAAGTTTATGATAATTCTACAAATCAGAAAATTTAAGAATAGAGAATTCTGGTAAAATTTAAATATCGAAACTTCATATAAAGTTAGTTATAACTTAAGTCTTGCTTCATCGTAGCTGGTTGTACCGTAAATAGCTGATATATAATTATATTAAGGCTAATCTTTCACTGGTATAGTACGATAATATTGAGGCTAAATCAGTAAAAATGTGATCAATGCTACCATATAAAACGAAGAACTGATTTGATATTGGCATTGCTACAACGATTTTATTAATGATGTATATGTTTTCTTCAGCTGTGTCCTAGAATTGAGGTCTGACTTTCGCTAGAATCATGCTGACGGTTCTAGATAGTTTTCTCTGTTCATACTATACATTATGATGGATAGGTACTATCGAATTTTTAATTACCTCATCTAATATCTCACTTTTTGTTCAATCCCTCCAATAGATATACGGGCATTGGCCAATAACTTTCTAAGTTTTTTTCTGATTGCAATGCAATATGAAACTCTTTTTTGAAAAATTTCTGGGAGGTTTCTTGTTTTATAATCTATCTTGTTTCTTTATTTCAAGTAAGAACTAAGAATTAAAATATGCGATCGCTAAGATGCTTATGTGTATGTAATACAACTTTTATGAAGCAAATACAACAAACTCTTTTACCAAAAATGATACCAAAATATGATATAATCTTACAACTACTTTTAAAAGGGCTCTTTTGGGGTAAATTATAATTTCTGTATTCCAAGTAAGAACTTAGAATTAAAATATGCGATCGCTAAGATGCTTATGTGAATGTAATACAACTTTTATGAAGCAAATACAACAAACTCTTTTACCAAAAATGATACCAAAATATGATATAATCTTTCAACTACTTTTAAAACGAACCTTTTTGGGGTAAATTATAATTTCAGTTCCCTGCCTGAATTGTCAATTAGTACTAATGAAGTTTATGATAATTCTACAAATCAGAAAATTCATCTTACACGAACGCCTAAAGCAATGAAGAACATAGCTTTTAGAGCACTTGTAGAGATAAAATATGATATTTGAGAGATTTAAATTTCAGTTGAATCTTACATTGTTCGGCAGAAACCGTCGAATAACTATGATACAGCAAATGCAGGTCCGCTTTCAATTTCCGGTAATTATTTGGTCGTCATGGAGACTCCATATATCCCAAAGGATGAAAGTTAAGCTGTCAATCCTATCAGATGCGAGGAATTCTTCGAACGCCAGTAAAATTTTCTCCAAATGTTGCAACGAGAAATTAGATATATTGTATCTTCAGGGGAAAGGGTTGCATTGTGTATTATTATTGCTTTGAGATTTAGAAATAACGATGTTTGCATGTTAAGAATACTAGGTTGGAAGGTTAAATATAGTTTTATGGATTGTTCACAGAATTCTGATTTAGAAAAACTAAACGATGTATATTAATAAAGCAATTCTACTATTTTCTGAAATTGAGTAAAACATTTGTCCTTAATCGATGATCCACGCTTCATATAGTGACCATGAGAAAATATGGCTTATCCCACACGTATAATGTTTTTATAATATCCTCTTTATAATAACAGCCTAAGTTATTTGTCCACCCGTCCTCGAATTTATGAAGCGGTTGGATCTGTAATAGATAGAGGTATGCATATTAGATTCTTGATAAGTTAGGATTAGAAAAATTGAAAGAGAATTCCAAACCGTTCGAAATCCCCCATTCCCCCTTTTTTGATCGTTTAATGCCGTTATTTAAAGCCCTATTTTCCCCGGTTAAGAGCAGGCGATTAAATTTATCAATTTATCACATAATAAATAGGTAAAAATAACATTTTTTTTCTAGTATTCTGACGTCTTTCTATCACATTTAATCATTTCTTATTTTAAATTATTTAAATATCGTCTGCATTATCTTCATACGTTTTATCACGGAACTTAGATATAACGTAAATAATTTTCTTTTATATTTGGCTTAAATAAAAGATTAGGTACATACGTGATAATTTTAAATTTAATCATCGATTATTTTTTGTTGCAATGCAAATTTTATCACCGGTATTAACAACAAATTCTTTTCATAAAAGCCTAGGAGTTTATTTCAAGGACTAATAAATATCTAAAGTTTAAGTTACATATCTTTGAAAATTAAGAAGTTTGTCCGTTTGTGTGTTTGTTTTTTATACATAACCACTCGGATTGCAATCGATTCGGTAAATTTTGATATGACTAGATGAATTAAAGTTGGTAAGCAACATGTGATCAGTAAAGATAAACAAATTATCGAGCGTGTAACAGATAATTTTCATTAAAAAAACAAACCACTTTTTACCTGCCTCATAGGGTGCTTTACAATTCTGGAAAATTAAAATTTTTTTTGATCCCGTCATATGACGGGCTATATGCTAGTCTGTTATACGATAATGCGTAATATAAAATGAAAGTAACCCACCAGCAAAAATTTTTGAGAAAAAAAATTGAAAAATGATCCACTTAATAAAAACCTTGCCGACCACTGGACTAAAGTTTGTATACGAGAATGCTTTTTTAACGTTTTAGCTCTCTCTTAGTATTCGAACACAAGTACACGCATGTTGAACCCTAAAAGAAGTAAACAAAACAACAAGAGACGTAAACAAAAATAAGATAAATAAGAAGAGTGTTTATGGTAAAAAGTTGAATAATCAAAAATTTTTATAAAAATGAACAATTCAGTGATAGGGTAGACTCAAGAAACATGATGAGGAGGCATTCCAAATTAGATTATGTTTAGTATTCAGATGTTATATTTCACACACCAGCGTGAGTAGTTAAAAGTTTAATACAACTGTGCATAACTTAAAAAAATATATATAAATATTTGGCAACCTTGCGTTGCAGATACATTCAATTCTTAGTCAGGTGACAGACTTTATTACTTTTTATCCATAAACGTTTTATGTTCATTTGCATTTCGCTAATATTATTTCCCATGATGCCCCATTTAGCGGCAATACATATAATATCAAATACCAAGAAAATAATATAAGAGGTATGCAGTGTATTCCAATAACAGAATAATTAAAAAGATATCCAAATACGTTCAAACGAAAATTCAGGTCAAAATTAGCATTTTGTTTTAAATTTTGTTTAAAAGTTTATGCAGTTAGCTTTCTAAAACAGGTTCTGTTTCATCATTCGAGAATTAAGCTGAAAGCTGCTATTATTATTATTTGTTATTTTTTAAAATAATAAACTGGAAATGTTTGGTTAAGTCATCGGATAGTGGAGTTAGATAAACAATGTTTGTAAACGGAAACTAGTATTACCAAGTATTCGGTTTTAAATTTACTTAAGAATTTTATTAAATTCAACTTTCATTACACTATTCGTAGTAAGTGTATTTTGCAATTATATAACTAAATAATACAAACTTCGTAAGTCATGCTTTTGTTAAAAAGAAAAACAACATAAAAATTTTTCCCAATTCTTTAATTCTCTAAATTTTGAAACTTTTAATAAGCTTCAAAAAAGGTGTCGAATATTTTAAAGCAATGAAACATGTACCTTCTACAGATACATGTTACTTCTACAGATACCCTGCAAGTAACGGTACTTGCAGGGTATCTGTAGAAGTAATATTTAGCTTTAAGTACATGAAAATGATAATATTAGTAATTTAGTGCTCAGAATTCAACTAAAATGATAAAGTAGTAACCCAAGAAAAATTTCCATAATAATATATAGTTGAATGTATTATTTTTAAAACGACTTCTAGAAATTTGCTCGCTTCTTTTTACATTAAGAGTTTTAGAAATTTTCATTAGCGCTTTATATTTAATGTGTCGTATTGTTTTCCAGATGTACCAAAAAGAAAAAAGTTATATAGATTATCAGGAGTAGATTATTATAGAAAATTATAATTCAAGATTATAAAGAGACTAGTATAATTCACATTGATTACAGATTTACCATCTCTTTTCATACAGCCCACAATGTATCATATACATTGCAAATATGTATCATATACAGGGATACTTATTTTCAATCTGAATGATACATTGTATGCTATATGGGATAATTTAATTAATAAATTTATATATCTAGACCTAATATGTGGCTTCAAATTTAATTCTCGATAATAGTCGATAGCACATATTGAAAAATAGATGCCACAGATTCGTGAAGAAGTGAATATAACAGCAAAAAATTTTGTTTCATATTTGTCTCTTAACATATAATTTTTAAAAAACACTATTTGTAATAATGGGAAATATTATATAAGCATAAAATTCACCATCTAAATGAACATCCTATTCTGTTTATTTTTTTTTATATGTGGATGTATTTGTGTCTCTCCCAACATAAGGTAGAATGCCATTTTAAGGGTAAAAAGTCACAGAATCGTCATTTCCTTTAATTATTATATAATAAGTAAGCGAGAAGATGGAGAGAGGTAACCCATGAAATATTGGTCGAGCGAGTTTGTTTAATTTTGATAGGTGGAATATATTGTCACAGGTGATAATATATCTATTGATGTGTAAAAGAGAAGAAGAGTATGGTTTATGATTAGTAGATTCGCAATGGATCAATCTAAAGGAATACAACTTTCATTACATTAGACAAATAACGTGTAGAGATGAATACAGTTCCATAAAGGAGGGTACCGACTGTTAAAATTATTGTTGATTTCACCTATGGAATAAATGCTTGCCATTCATTTTAAACGTGATATTCGCCTACACAATACTATATCCTTTGACAAGCTTATCAATGATACGATCACTTGTATAACCGTTCGGATGTAAACTCTTTCTGTAATAGAAATTCATCTGAGCCTTTTGAAGGAAAAAAATACTGTACACCATTTCTCATTGCCAAGTAGCCTACGATATTCCCTGTGAAGAATTATGACAAATATTGCCTTTAGCAAATAAGCTTAGACTTTCCAATACTTTTTATAAATATCCTGGAATATTGTCGATCTTTGAGTTTGCACATGAGTGAAGTAATATCTTGTACACGCAAATTTTAATCACAAGTGATATTAAGCCGTAGTTTAATTTTCTTATCTTTTCTAAAAATCTTCATCGCATTAATAACAAAAGGGAAAAACAGTTCTTTTCCTACTTAATGCTATGCATTCAATGGTAATGTCTATTAAACAGTAGGAAAAAATATCCTTAGTTTATCTTCAACGCTGATTTACTAAACTCTGCCTACTCGCTTCCTAGTTGAGCTGAATCTGTAATTTCAAATGCCTTTTCCATTGAGATCATATGGTAGTACTTCATTTGAAGTAACAGTCAACTCGGGAAAAAACTAAAAGGTCAGACGTACTGGATACTTTTTACTGAGGCTGTTGTTTTATTTAACCAAACAAATCTATACAAACATCCGTGACAATTTTCTAGTATCTTTGTGTAGTATCTTGTTTCGATGAACGAAACAATAGCTCAGTAAAAAGTATCCAGTGCGAGATCCAGTGCCTTAGCCAGACATTTACTCTACTCATGCGCTAAATCATGCAAGCTATGATTATACAATATGTATGTAACAACTTTTTAACTGGAAACTATATCAAACAATAATTATAATATTAACTATAGTTTGTATTTCTTTTAAGGATTTTTAATACTTACATCCAATAAGGCTATTTTTACCCCGGCTTGACTGAAGAACAGGGTGCTTTCGCCAACTTGGCGATAATGCTCTGAGCATGATAGCCTAACATTTTCTCCCGATGTCGCCGTGTCCAAAAAATCTGCATTTATATTTTAATATATATTATATTATACTCTTCTCATGGAACCCATTTCTTATATATTAAATGAGCGTAGTGCTTAAAAGTATTAGATATATTGAACCATTAAAAGTTCACTATGGTTAATTTTTAATAATTTGGAGCTGTTGGCTTTGTAAACTGTTAAGGTATTAATTGCCAATAAAAGTAAAGGCCCGATTTCTCAGTGGTTTTAGTTAATTAAGAAAATGTAAATAATTCTATTACAGTGGCGCAGTCTATATCAACTAAACTCGCTCAAATAGCAAGGATACAATGTCTTTCGGCTGAAATACCTTTGTATTTTAGTAAAATCGCCAAATATTTCACCAAATTTGCCAAGGGGCACCCTATTCTTCAGTAGTACCTCTAGATCAATTCTTAAATATATATCACTCAGAAGAAGTTAAGATAAAAGATAGATAAGTAGCCCTTGTGCCAAACACAACTACACTAAAAAGAAATATGCCAATAAAGAAATTAAAACATTCAGCTTAACAACTATTTCCATGTCTCACAGCAAGCTTCTTTAGTTCTATAAGCTTAGTTGCGCATAGCAGGGGCAGTATGGCTTTACGGTTTTATAATTTATAGAGTCCTCTTCTACTATACTCGAACACGTATATCTCCGTAAATAAAATGCCACCCAGAACACAGAAATCTATTTCATTGTTAGGACATTTTCCCGAACAAGAACAACAACAAGAAAAACCGTGGGAAAACGAAATAAAACGTGAGGATATACTAAATTACAGAATCCTCTTTCATGGTCTTTCGTATGTATCTCCATTTCTATCGCTTTATCCTGATTTTCGTCCTCCAGTTACAACAGCACAAGCGGATGTAAACATTTAGCAAATTCCCAACCTCAAAAGTACGTCATGAATCAACAAATGCGTTTACCCTAATTTATTTACTTTTCTATTTTAAATACTGTTGCAACAATGTATCCTGCTATCAGAGAAAGTGACACACACGATGAATGGAAATGGAGAGTATCAAAAATGGAACCAACTAACCACCGATACATAACCCCGGCGTTACACAGCGAATCTTCCTTTTTTTATACATGGAGGAAGTCATCGCGAGCCGGAAAAATGGATAGTCATCAAGCATTTCATCTGGGATGACACAAATGTTTATCTCAGACATCTTTTTTGGCAGTAAATCATGTTGTGGGGGCTATTTATGATGTACAGGAAAGAGGAAGCGGTATTCATAAAACTGCTGAAAATGGCACTATTAACGCTACATCACCGTATACGAGCGGTGCAATAAAAATGGATCGCTAGCTTGTGTTAAAATTTAAATTAACATAAAAACCCACTAATAACTTGCCGATACAGATCTGATATTTGAGAAATATCTGCTCACTTAATTTGACGTTTTTCCAGACTTTTCCAGCTATTAATAACGATTAAATATGCGAAAGTATATCAAATAATTACATTAAAAATAAAAGCAACAAAAAGATTTTCCTATAAAACATGATGTACACCTTTCAGTAAGTTTTACAGAAGGTGTGGCTTTTTTCTTTTATCTGTAGCTTTCTATTACTGACCACAAAGTAAACACACCATAAACAAATGCATTTACTTTATGCTACTGACGTTCATTAAAGTAATTTACGATGAAAAGGTGTATAAAAGTCTTATTTACTTTTCTTAATGAGAGTAACATTTTAAACGATTGTTTGAACTACAAAAGAGGTCATTTGTCTGTAGCAGTTAGCTGAAGCTCGTATGTTTCTTTCGTTTCATTTTGATGAACCAGATAAATTTTGAAGAATAATAGCCTTGTGATACACGATAAACATATTGCCGTAAATTTAAAGCCTTGTGATACATGATAAACATATTGCCGTAAATTAATCTCAGTTAGCCTGCAGCAAGCTTAAAAAATTTTTTCGAGCTAAAGAGATGTATCATCTCAGAAGAAAAGGAAGACATGAGTCTTTTCCAATTAAAGTGAAAGAAGAAATTGTAAAAGTGTGCAAGAAAGTGTTTAAAAGAATTGTAAATGTTTCAGACAGCAAATATAATTTGATAGAATTGCAGTGAATTTGAATGAAAGGTATAAAAACGAATAACTTTCCATTCGAAACGGAAATTTTAGAATGCAATTGAAAAACAAACATTAGACCATTAGCAGGGATGAAGGAATAATGTTCAGCCCTCGAATACCAGGATATAGAAAGATTGCTATTAATATCCGTTAGCGAATGAAACTGAAATAAATCATATAAACGAATTAAAACATGCACTGGCTTATTTCGTTAAAGATTACAGCATAACATTGTATACAATTATTTTCGATTTTACAAAAAAATATAAGATGTCATTAATTAAAAAATAATTATTAATGAATACTGGTTACCTGTAGGAAAATTTATAGGGAAGTATTTTGCTGCATTTATGTAACTGAACACTATGTATATTCAAATGAAATTAAAGGAAAAAAAATGTTTTCTAAAATGAGAAACTATCACCAGGATATTGATTATATAAAAAAATATTCTTTTTTAATAAGAAAATAGTATAATCATCTCAGCTTTCTTTAAATTTACACTCATTAGAAAGTAAAAATTTACGATTATGTAATCAACAAATGGGAAAATTTATTCCTTTTCTGATAGTTTTCTTGAATAATTAAAGGTGATTTTTATTTGGAATTGATCAACGAATAATTACTCTTTAAATTTGATAACTAAACCAGAAGATATAAAGTGAAAAGAAAATCTGGCTGATTACACTAGCACATAACTTAATTTACTGAACTGTATATAATTAAAAAAAAGGATAACATTCCTTTACTAATAAGTTCTTTGAATAATTGAAGATACAGTAGCCCCTCGTGATATAAAGTATTCCGATATATCACGCTTTTCTGTACCAGTTTTTTCTGTAGAAGGGAAAGTATGCATACACATGTGTATTTACACATAAAATTAAGATGGTAAATAGAATTACTAAGACGTTATTATATAAGTAAATCTTTTTTATTACTCTATTTACACAACTAATTTCACCTTCATATTTTAAGTTCACATTTCCAAAAAGTAAAATTTTGTCATATCACGTCCTTCCATCGATATATCACGTTAACGGATTTATTGTGCATTTTGCTTGTGTTTCTGTCAGCGCGATACTGATGTATTTTCCCACGATGTCAGCATGTGCACAAACAGCTGTGGACTAAATTTCTAAGAAGAATATAGACGCAGCTGTTGATTTCGAGTTTTAATGGGGACCCCTGCGGAAGAGTTATAGCTGATGGAGTGGCACAATTGTAACGGTCAAGCCCAGGCAGGGATGCAGCCGTGAGATAGAGGGGCAGGGGCTAGGCAATAATGTCAATTTTCACAAAAGTCGGCCATTTTAATGAGCCCACCTGCACACCAGAATAGGGTGCAGATGTGGGGAAATTTCACTAACAATAGTGATTGGAGAAGAGAAAAAAGGGGCTTTGAACCGAGGTGTAAAGTTGTGGAAAAAAGTTGGAAAAGGAGTCAAGGTCGGTTTGGTTTGGTTTGGAGCACTACGTCTACTGTTTTGCACACGAGGGCTAATGAGACCGGGACCTACCTTAAAGTCGATTCCGAACGGCTACGAACATCCATGCCATAGTGGGATTCGAACCCACGAACTCCGATACCGACGGTCAGCGCTCTAACCAATCGGCCAGTGTTCGGCCGGAGCCAAGGTCGGAAGCCAGAGGAAACGGGTGCATCCAGTCCCGTAAGCAAGCCAGAGAGCCCGGGCCAGCAATATTTGCCAAATCCCGCATCCGGCAAAGTGACGACCGTTAAGCCAGCACCGACGTCCAGCAAAGAGACGACCTTTACGCCAGCATTGACGTTCAGCCTGCTTAGACCCCACCCTGCTTCCCTGTAATTACTGGAGTAAACCGACTTAATATTCATGATTGTTACCTGGGTCTCATAACATTTTGATTAAGGAATACCATTTTAAAAATATTGATGGATATCAAAACCAAATAATGCAGGTCATGTCATATATTAATCAAGTCATGTATTAATCTGTAAATAATGTATATAATAAATGTGTTAGTTTAAATATAAGGCATTTACCTTTAATTCTATAGCATATATTTTACTGTGTTTCCCCTTTGAGAACGAACACTGCTGTATGCGTTGTAAGTGCATTACAACAGATCCATATATAACCGTTATTTAATTTTGACAACTAACCAGTAAAGGTAAACAGGGAGAAAAGGAAAGCAGACTGATCACTAACAGATAATGTAATTTATTGAACTAGATAAATCAAAAACAGGATGTCTATAAAATAAAGAAGAAAACAAAGATCATGCCATTTTATCTGCCGTTCAATCTGATCTTAACAATAGCCCTGGCTCGCTAAATCGAAAGCGATCCACGACTTGACCACTGTCAAAATAATATAGGCGAAAAGTGGAATGGTCTTTACTTTTACCTGCTGCTTGCTTACCAAGATCGTCACGCTTCAATTCCAACGATCGTTTTCTCATGGAACGGACGCCAAAGGTCGGAGGCAACAACGGCTTATTATTTCGCCTAGTGAGGGTGAATAGGTATTAAAACGAAGAACTGAATTCGATGAGAACTGTCCATTGACGGCGATGCTCTTCAGACAGACAGGAAGCTTTCTTCTTTTTTTAAACACAATGGCCTTTTTTCAAAGTTATTTTCTTTTTATAACAAACGCATTTTACTACACGGAAAGGAATCTGTAAGTAGATAGTTACAAATGTTATAATACTTCAGTGATCTTTTTTTCGCATTGGGTAACTTTAATCGTAGTAAAGTTTGTTTTTATAACTGAATCATTGACCAGATGATTAATGTAGTGTCGCCCACGCTTTACAGTATTTAGGTATGGTAGTTAGAGTCACGAGTTTTCACCAAAGCGCGCTTGGACTTAATAAGTCTCCGGAAGGAACCTTGTATATGTGTGTTTTCTCATAGAAATTAATGTTGTCCGTCCAGGGAGCCAATGTTAGAGGGCAAGAGCCTGCGCATTCCATGTTTAAAAGAGTTAAGGTAAATGTCTTACAACACGAAGGTCCATAAGCCAAGATCTAGCTAAATATAACCTATTTCGAAGAGTTACGAACATTAGTGATATAGTAGGATCCACAAACCCTGGTTCCAAATAACACAGCCTTACCAATTCGGCAATTAGATATGGTGAAGCTGTTAATACAATCTAAAATCAAAGTACATTTCTTAAGGAACATGTGAAATAATGGTATAGCATAAATATCCAGAGGTTAATTCGCATAGATGTATGTAAAAATTTAAGAATACCACAGTAATAAGTACGTAACATTATGTTTTGTGGTTAATATAAAAATTAAATATTTTAAATGTTTATTAATCAAAAATGTCTTTGGAATATTCCAGATTAAGAAAATAAAGATGATTATTTGTAATAAGCGTGCTTAAGATATTTTAAATATAAAATTCATTTTATGTTTAGTCACGATAAACACATAAACATAAATTTATACAAACAGAAACCAAATCAGCAGTGTATAAAAAGAAAGATAGTTTTCAATATTCAATGATTATTTAAAACGTTAAAGCCCTGCAAGTGACAGTATTTCAGTTCCTTCCTCAACAGTTTTTAAACATCGCATAGAAGATACCCGTGTTATTTTCTCACTTCTAATAGAGAAAGAGAATGCATATTGAACTTTTAACAAAATATATTGACATAAATTTGCAAATTATATAGTAAAAAATATAGTCTAAGAAAAGTTACTCATTTTGTAGAAGCAGAATCTTTACGTAAATTAAATTTACGTAAATAATCTAAGTATAACTTTTTTATATTTTATCAACTTAGTAAAAGTATATTTTACCAAAGTATAATATAGTAACGAAACATGCTTCAGCATTAAGATAACTTTATTTTATGCTCTTACCTCCATGAATTTTCAATCGATAACACCATACTATTACTGTATCCCGTGAACTTTTGTTAGTATTTGGTATATTGTAATCTACTGTTCAATAGTTACTTACGAAAATATTGGCATGCAAACTGATTGAGATACTTCAGCCACTAATGCAAGTCCAATAAATGCGTTTATAGTAACATAAATATTATCTACTGCTTTTATTCTAGGTTATTTTTACCTTTTATGGGGAGGATTTTCATATAACCCTTCATCATTTCCATGACATTTTCTATCTAGGAAATATAATTTCACTCTTAGGCTACTTCTCAGATGTGACCCTGGAGTTGTTTAAAAAAGTTCTGTTCATTAGAGGAACCAGTTTGTTTACAAAAAAAAGCTCACGTTTCTCTTATTAAGTTAATAGTTTACACGGTAAAAACCGACGTAAAATTCAATAAGCGCATATAGGTCACCCATGCACGTGATTAGGTTTTGTTAAACATGATAGATAATTCTTAAGAGGAATGGAACAAAGTTCATATTCTTTGACATTCGTTAACTAGTTCTTTACTGTGAACTAAACTTCGAAAGGTGAATAATGGATGGAGCATTCTTAGACCATTCTTTTATTATGAGTCTCGGTGCATTATGAAATCTCAAACCTTTCTGCAGTTTTCTCTTTTTCTTATAGGATATTTCTAGTTCGTATTCAAAGGATAAACGGGAACATTAAACGCATATAATATTTGCAGTTACACTGCTGTTATAAGAAACTTGAGCTAGCTAGTGTGGGAAAAGTAATATTCACTGGATTCATTCAGACTAGGGTGCTTAAGTGATTTTGATAATACTTTTGACGTTTTTTTACAAGCAAATCCTTAACTTGTAAAAGTAAGTTGAAATTGTTTTAAACATAAATAACATCCTATGATGTTTAACACATTGTGTGCGGGTACATTTCGCAGCGGAATGTACAGGGAACGAGTGTTTTGAGCTTAAATTTAGTTATTCAGTTAGATCTCAATTGGTCAAAAATTATTTAATTTTTTAACCAACTTTTCGTATTTTATATTGAAATATATAAACAAATATATAAATAGAAACATATAAATAACAACTATAAGATTTTTGTAAACGAAAAATATATATTTTTAGTGGTTAAATTTATAATAATATCGTGAATATGAAATATCAAATACAAATAGTAGTATATAGTTTTAATTTCTGCCCGTTCTGCGGTTCCGCATCGACTGATGTAAAAACTAGTTTTTATTTGTCTAAATTTATCCAGAATCTATGTAGTAGACGAGAACATTCGGCTTCGTTTTCCTGTATATACCGTTATTTTTGTACCCACAAACCATGTTGTTACACTAACCCGTACTATCCCGCACGTGTCCCGCATGCAGTGTATTAAAATTACAGCCCGTCAACTAAGAAAGCCGTGATTAGGCTTTTAATCAGTTGAAATTTTTCTGCCATCATACTAGAAATCAGCGTGTTTTTTTTCTTTTTTTAAAGTAATCGTAAATTGAATACGTTGATTTTTCAACGCGAACATGGTAGGAATGATAAGGCCTTTATGGCGAAACTGAATTCCACTGAGTGTGGTTCCAAATGCAAGCATTCTAGCTGCCATTCAGCCATTATTGGAAATAAATTTCTTCTTGTTGGATTTTGTGTTCTCATACTACATACTTGCACTTTTTTTTAACCCCTTCCCGGATTTCCCGAGCTGAACACGGGCAGGCGAAATATACCATCCTGGCTCATCCCGAGTGTAGCTCGGGCACTGTGCAATTTTACACTATGCAATCAGTCTCTCCCGAATTATTTAACATGTGCTTTTTATGGTTTCGAATGCTCTTGTTTACTTTTCTGGCTACTAGATTATTTGCTGCTCAAAGAGAGACAGTAGAGGGAAGAAGGCAAGGAGAGAAACAAGGTTCTATTGTCCAGATTGCGATGTTGGACTCTGTGCAGTGCCGTGTTTCCGATTGTATCATACACGACCAAATTTTGATTAATAATTTCATAATCATTTATGTAAATGTATAGGACATAAATAAAATTTAATTCAAGATAAAAGCTAGGTAAATTACTCATTTATTTAAATTGATTTTTTTACATTAATTTTTAGTAAATTTTGTATGCGAATGATGTTATTATGTTTAAAAAGCTATGTATGTATAAAAATAAGCATAAAAAATTGACATTTTTTGACCCATAATCCCGAAATAAAATGAACCTGGAAAGGGTTAAGTCTATCCTGAGTATTTTAAGTCACCGAAATATCATAATGTAAGGATAAGAGGTGGTTGGGTCTCGAAACCCCATATTAAATAATATTTTCTCTTTTTAAAAGACATTTTTAAATAAGTTTTTAAAATTTCCTATGTTTTTAACAATTTTAATTAGTAAGAAATATCAGTAGTAGGTTTATTTCTTTCTTTAAAACGTGTTTTTAATTAACATAGAATTCGATTTTCACACTCATAACACAAAAAATGCTTTACAAAACAATACTTATATATTTAGTTATTTAATTACTATACAATTGTAATGATGATTATGCATATTTTTTTCAAAATAATTAAAATAGAAAATAGTATCTTCAAGTAGTAAGGGGGCTTTAGGAATTAACTCCCCCTCAGATCCTCTCCTCCATACAATGTAAAATTTATTTTTCATATATTTCATATCTATAAGGTTCATAGATATAATTTATAAAGGAATTTAATTAGAAAAATTTTAAATCCTGCCCGTCAAAGGGCTAATCAATAATAATAATAGTAAAAAAAGAAAAAAAAACTCCGTCATGAAACGTTTGTTCTATAAAAAAAAGAAGGTATCCACAAAATATGGCTTTGAACTAAACCTCCTATCCTCTACAGAATGTAAAATTTTTTTTCATATATTTTTTTTATATAAGTTTCATAGATATAATTTATAAAGGAAGTTCATTAGAAGAATTATAAATCTAGCCCATCTAAGGGCTGAGCAATAATAATAATAATATTACTAAAAAAACTCTGAAACGTTTGTTCTATAAAAAAAAGGTATTCACAAAATATGGCTTTGAACTAAAGCTCCTCTCCTCTACAGAATGTAAAATTTGTTTTTCATATATTTCATATCTATAAGGTTCATAGATATGATTTATAAAGGAATTTCATTAGAAGAATTTTAAATCCTGCCCTTCAAATGACAAAGCAATAATAATATTACTAAAAAAACTCTGACATGAAACGTTTGTAATATAAAAAAAGTATCCACCAAATATTGCTTTGAACTAAAGCACCTCTCCTCCAAATAATGTAAAATTTGTTTTTCATATATCTCATATCTATAAGGTTCATAGATATAATTTATAAAGGAATTTCATAAGAAGAATTTTAAATCCTGCCCGTCAAAGGGCAGAGCAATAATAATAATATCACTAAAAAAACTCTGACATGAAACGTTTGTTCTATAAAAAAAAGGTATCCACAAAATATTGCTTTGAACTAAAGCTCCTCTCCTCCACAGAATGTAAAATTTGTTTTTCATATCTATATTATATCTATAGATATAATTATATCTATATTATATCTATAATATATCTATATTATATATATAGATATAATTTATAAAGGAATTTCATTAGAAGAATTTTAAATCCTTCCCGTCTAAAGGCAAAGCAATAATAATATTACTAAAAAAACTCTGACATGAAACGTTTGTTCTATAAAAAAAGGTATCCACAAAATATTGCTTTGAACTAAAGCTCCTCTCCTCCACAGAATGTAAAATTTGTCTTTCATATCTATACATATCTATTGATATAATTGTATCTATATTATATCTATAATATATCTATATTATATATATAGATATAATTTATAAAGGAATTTCATTAGAAGAATTATAAATCCTGGCCGTCAAAAGGCAAAGCAATAATAATATTACTAAAAAAACACTGACATGAAACGTTTGTTCTATAAAAAAAGAAGGTATCCACAAAATATTGCTTTGAACTAAAGCTCCTCTCCTCCACAGAATGTAAAATTTGTCTTTCATATCTATACTATATCTATTGATATAATTGTATCTATATTATATCTATAATATATCTATATTATATATATAGATATAATTTATAAAGGAATTTCATTAGAAGAATTATAAATCCTACCCGTCAAAAGGCAAAGCAATAATATTACTAAAAACACTCTGACATGAAACGTTTGTTCTATAAAAAAAGAAGTATCCACAAAATATTGCTTTGAACTAAAGCTCCTCTCCACAGAAAGTAAAATTTGTCCATCTATAGATTTTCTATAACTATATTATATCTATATAATACAATATATATACATAAAAATATAATTCACGAAAAACCTACGAGAATTTATAAAGCAAAAAAAAATATTTTAAAAAAAAGTCAAAAGACAAAATAAACTAAACACTCACACTGAAAAGATATAATTTTTTTGTGTGTGTTCTTATCTAAATTTTTGGTTATATGAATAATATATATTCATATTATATACTAAAAAGAATATTTATAAATTAAAAAATATGTAATTAAAATATGATAACTCTTGTTAAAGCATGTAAAAATGTAAAAAAAACAACTAAGCGAAGTTTGATCATTATATATCATGTAATTAAGGTGTATAAATCACAAGACCCAAGAAAAATACCACAAGAAACGGATCATAAAAGAAATGCACAATGAAATCACCCGTAAAAATTGAACAAGGGTAGATAACCTACGGCTTGCCGTCTCCTTAAGAAAATAGAGAATATTTTGACTATCTGCCGATAAAGGTGTGATACAGAGATGGGGGACATTTTTACAATTGGAGGTCAGAATTAATTAGTTAGTAATTAATCGGTAATCAATTAAACTGCATAAACTGATATCCATAAAGGTGACTTTTGGGAAATTCTAGTTTTTGTATAAGTTAATTAATTTTTTTGCACTATATAGAAAAATATGAATTCTTATTTATTACTTAACATAGAAATTTACGATATAAAATATTTTTGTATTGGTATAAGGTAATAATACAATAATATAATAATAACTAATAATAATATTTAATTATTTCTTAATAACTACATATTTAAATATTACTTCATATAGTAGTGTTACAACATTAGAAGTATAAATTTCGATATTACCACTAGTAGTTATTGAAAATTTCATTCATATCGCTATTTACTTAATTTTTAAATTGTCGTAATTTATATAATTGAATGTTAATTAACACAAGAGATAGGGTTTATGAAGGCCACATAAGAAACTCACAGAAGCCGCATTTGGTCTCAAGCACGCGCATCCCCACCATGGCATAATATATATTAACTAATTAGGATTTTATTTTGCCCGTATATGCATCAAGAATAAATAAAGAGAAAACTATAATTTAACAAATCCGCTTATGCACAACAAGGCGTAGACATATTATTAATACAGATTTTTTCACATGAGTCAATTGTTGAAAGGAATAGAAACAATCCAATCCAATAAAATTTAAAGAGATCATAGATTGTTTTTTTTTATCCAGAAAAGACGCTAAATTAAATAAAACTAAATTATTTTAGAAATTTATGTTCAAGAACTGCTAAAATAAATACACTTCTCGCTTCATATATAGCTTATTTAATCTTTACGTGTTGTGGACATAGTTTTATACTCAAACAAAAATATAATTTTCGTCCCTTTTTCACTAAAGCGTCTATATATGAAGTTAGTGCAGTCGTGGCGTATGTACCTTTGCAGAAAGAGATCCTCCCAATCGTCTACCAGGTATTGTTTCCAACCCTAATGGTCAAAAATGGATACAAAGTTTTGAAAAAGGATACAATATATGAAATTGTTCATTACTTTTATATTCATAACTTTGAACTCTGAAGGATTGCAGATAAACGTACTCTGGATCAAGTATAAACAGTACGGAGATGTAAAAATTTTCTATATAAAAACAGAAAGAGATATTGTTCACTAAAATGGGGGGAAACATTTTGACCATTGTCTTATAGGATTTTATATTTTTTTATTTTTCTTATTATTGTTATTGATAATGGATAAAATTTTTAACCTCAGACATAAAATTTAATGTCTTGTGACAAAGCAACCTGTATAGCAGTGTAACTGAATACACTTATCTGTAATCTGAAGATTCAGTTTTCTGTTACTTCTAGTCAGATAAAAAAAACAGTGAATTCTATTTAGAAATATTAATTTTTTACAGGTTTCTTTGTCACAAGACATTAAATTTTATGTTTGAGGTTCAAAACTTTATCCGTTATTAATAACAAATAAGAAAAATAAACAAATATAAAATCCCATTAGACAATGGTCAAAATGTTTTCCCCCCATAGCAAAGTATATATTAAAAAATAGCATAAAAATGCAAATAGGAACTTAGCGCGTCATAGATCAGACGCATCATATCAGATTTGCATGTGAACTAGTTAAAAAGGTTGAAATCTCCCAATTACACGAAACTGAAGAAACACTTGTTATCAAGGGATGGTAAAACACATAATGAGATAGGATGTTACTAGAAAGCACAAACTACCTACAGTAAGTAGGTTATAAATACAATAACGAGTTATACCTGAAACAATCTCGGAAAAGTACCGATTGATACGGATTTTTTTGTTCACATCACGTAGTTCTTCTACATGTAAATTGAAGAAAGCTATAAAACAATAAAAAAGTTCCCATGAAATCCCCAAAATCGGTTCTAGTGCAAATGTCACAGTCCGTTAAACGAACATTATGAAGGATTTCTTTAAATTATCGATTAAGGATACTGCTAGATATTGTGCATAAAAAATGGAGCAATGAAACCCTGTTCTTCCTCCAATCGTTTTTACCTCGAAGAATTTGAAACACTTTATTTCTCATTTACGAAGTTTTGATCTAGATATGTTTCAATACTCTACCAAGTTGCTTTGGACTTTTACGCACGTCTATTCCCTGAATGTGTCAGTATAATGGGCACGAAGCAAAACAATACCTAATGTAGCCTTTAGCGGAATATTATCTGAAAGTCATACAAATGATTTGCTATATGTTATATGTATATCAGCAAATCATATAATTCTCAGAGACTTGCCTTTTGTTTTGATTTGCTTTTCTTTCTGTTAATTCTCTTCCTCTGAAATGATTAATAGCTCAATTTAATTTTACCATAATAATTATTAATTTCCATCTTCTGGATGAACAGCTGTAAGGATTAGTAAAGATATACTATCTCACATTCTGAGGATTCCATCAAAACCACAAGTCTACCATTCTGAAGGAAAGGTTGAAAAACTCTGCCCTAATTAAAAGGCCCATGTTCTGCAACTGTAGAACAACCCTATCCTTATGTATCGCAAATGTTTTGCAATTAAAATGATAAGCTGTTAAAATTTGAAGATAACTACAATGTGCAATAAATAATTTTTAATATGAAAATTGAGTATTATTTGCTTTTCTCCTTTCTTTAAAATAAATTTTAAAACAGTTGTTTTGAAGGCACAACAACAGAAACGATGTTCAACAAGAACAGGACAATGTTCTAGGATTATGTGATATCAAATTACATATCTAAAGCTTTACATCTTTACACATTTCTAATATACAACTAAGATTATTGTAGTTTTTCATATTTTTAATATTATTAGGTCTTTTCCCAAATTTATTTTAAATAGAGGACCTGCAAAAATATAGCTACTAATTAAAATTAATCTGAGATGAGTTGCCGTTCTCTTTTATTGCCCTCTACACTTACTTTTTTCTAATGCTGCGAACACTCGTTCTCAGTCATTCGCTTATTTCCTACCGCTAGTATGTTGGCTACTTTTTAATTTTTTATTTTTTAAATGGGAGGACCCTATAGGCGGCCAACATTACTCCCTATGAAGAGAAGAAAGAAAAACACGGCTCACCCTTGTTCAGGAACCGAACGCAAACCCAGTTCGTGGAAGCTCATGATGTCTAACCTTAAACACGATGGGCGGCTGCGCTTTAGATATACTAAAATGATATATCCGTCATACGGTTTCACTTTATCAAAATATTTCAGGGAAATATAAAAAGGTGGATAAAGCAACCGTGCAATTGATTCATGATTTTAACACTAAAAAAAAAACACCATATAACGGGTCAAATGACCCATAAGGTTTATGTAAAAAATGCGATGGCAAACGAATTAAAAATTCTTAGTGTTTGCAATACATAAAAATCGACAATAAAATATTTTGTCTAATTATAATAAAGTTTATTTGTCTTTAAAGTTTATTTTCTTCCAAATTTCACATTTCATACATTTATAATCAGAAAAAATAAGTCCGGTCATTTGACCGGCTATGGTAGAAATAGGTATGTATTAAGTGTTGGTATGTTTAGTGTTAAACTTTGACTCAACTGTGACTCGAATGTGAAGTTTTAATGTCATGTAAATGTCTATGTAATTCAGTAATATTTAAAATAAATATCATTATAGACATAGACATGAATTAGTGACGTGCACCAAATAATAACAGCTTCAAATCTACGTTAGAAATTTTTTAGGCATGTAAGACACATTAAGATATTAATTTTCATTATGGCATAAATTTATAAAATTTTAGTAGAAAGTTTTTATTATTATTATTATTTGTTTAAATAAGTTTAACATATGGCAAAGTTGGGATTAAAATAAATAACAATAAAATAAAATAGTATTCAAAATTCAGAATGAGGTATCAACGTCGATGAGACTATCATGGGTGATTACATAAAAAGTTTTACTACATAAAAATTTTTTTCTGAACATTCTACAAAATTTTCCGAAAAAGTATACAATACTAATTTAAAATAAAAACTATATTAAGGTTAATTTCTGAATGTCAAAACTAGAGCTAAATCATATCTGAATTTTAATATTGTGATTTATTGTTTACCAAATATCAATATATTAATATGTTCTAATATATATCATCTTATTATAGAGTTGCAAATATAAGTGTGTTCTGTATAAATAATACTTATATCAATGTATGTATTGGTTATCTAGAAAACAAAAATTCAATTTCTTAACCTGAATAGATAAATTTAAGCTTTAACATATTCCTTTAAAAAAGAAAATCACTTAACATATTATTATTACTGTTCTTCGGTAGAAAAAAGATTTGTGGACGCAACAAAAAGAAAGGGGTGAGAAAACATATAACTTTCTGATTGTTTTCCAAATTCATTTATATATTTTTTATCTGAAGCGGAAGATAGTTGAAAAAACTTCCTTTCAAATTTTTGGGAATTTTTTTTTTTTATAATTTTTTGAACAGGCTCACACAAATATTCGGAAATTTTTAGGATCAGAATCACCCCTGGAGACTATATTGGAGTAGGTTTTATAAAGATATGTAAAACTGTTGTAGCTATAGATATAGGTCTATTGAAAAATTATTTAATATCATAGTCCAGCAGATTTTCTATTTCTTAGTTTCTTACTTTGTACAAGTTTCTAAAAAAGTTCAGTGCAAGATACCTGATTACATAACTATAGTCATAAAAGGAAACCCAGCTTTATGTATTATTAAAATAAATGATAACCAATTTGAAAATTTTTAACTATCAGTTTTCATTTTGTATATTAATGAGCTATGGTTTATCTACGTTTCAAAGGTTTCCGTATAAGTTATTATTACTATTATTGTATTTTAATTAAATTACTATTATTGTATTAAAAAAATGATAACCAACTTGAAAATTTTTAACTATCAGTTTTCATTTTGTATATTAATGAACTATGTTTTATCCACGTTTCAAAGATTTCAGTATTAGTTATTATTACTATTATTGTATTTTAATTAAATTACTATTATTGTATTAAATTACTATTATTGTATTAAAAAAATGATAACACCAATTTGAAAATTTTTAACTCAGTTTTCATTTTGTATATTAATGAGCTATATTTTATCCACGTTTCAAATATTTCAGTATAAGTTATTATTACTGTTATTGTATTTTAATTAAATTACTATTATTGTATTAAAAAATGGTAACCAATTTGAAAATTTTTAACTATCAGTTTTCAGTTTGTATATTAATGAGCTATATTTTATCCACGTTTCAAAGATTTCAGTATAAGTTATTATTACTATTATTGTATTTTAATTAAATTACTATTATTGTATTAAAACAAATTATAACCAATTTGAAAATTCTTAACTATCAGTTTTCATTTTGTATATTAATGAGCTATGTTTTATCCACGTTTCAAAGATTTGAGTATTAGTTATTATTACTATTATTGTATTTTAATTAAATTACTATTATTGTATTAAATTACTATTATTGTATTCAAAAAATGATAACCAATTTGAAAATTTTTAACTATCAGTTTTCATTTTGTATATTAATGAGCTATGTTTTATCCACGTTTCAAAGATTTCAGTATAAGTTATTATTACTATTATAATTACTATTTACTAAATTACTATTATTGTATTAAAAAAATGATAACCAATTTGAAAATTTTTAACTATCAGTTTTCATTTTATATATTAATGAGTTATGTTTTATCCATGTTTCAAAGATTTCAGTATAAGTTATTATTACTATTATTGTATTTTTATGCAATTGAAATAATTCATCTTATATATTTTTTGAGTTTCATGACTAACTTCCTTAGATTTCAGAATCACGTCATGATTTAAATAGATATGAGCGATATGACAGAGCGAATGATTTCGAAGAAAATTACGCGACACAGAAATTTTTCAAATGATTAAACATCACATGTAAATTCCAATCAAAGACTCAATCATATTAATGTCATTCAGAGCTTCAGGCTTTTATCTTTTATGCTTCGAGAGATCAAAAAGTAGATTGGTATTTAGCATATGAATAGAAACAACAACGAATTACAGAATTAAGTACGTAAAAATTCATAGCACTTTAATTTATAATAGAAAGATAAATTTTATCCGACAGTATTTCAATTTCAGGTAAAAGGCTTTATTAAACTTGTTATATGTTTGACAAATTCTTGGATTTTAGCTAAAATAGCTTTCATATCAAGAGATCAAATTTAGATAAGTTTCTGGTAATTATAAGTACATATACTAGTTGTTTTAATTCATAGTTAAAAGTAAAACTGTATGAAATTTTCATACACCGTAATAAGCCTCAGATTTTTATTGCATTACTGAAAATTATTACTTTCTTAAAAATCTATAAATAAAGTAATGTTTGAAAATCTAAAAAAATCATTGTTTTATGCCAGACTCTTAAAACAAACCAATTGAATACGAATAATTTCTTATTAATTAGTTCTTTTAAAACATATAAAGGCAATTACAATATAAAAATGTGATAAAAATATAACTGATATATCTTAGCGACATATTAGAATAAGTTTATTGTAAATAGGTTTGGTTTGGTGTTCTACGGTAAACTACTTTGCAGCACGAGGAGTAATGACAACGGGACCTACAGCTTACAGCTGTCCGCCAACGAATTTCCATGCCACAGCGGGATTCAAACCACCGAACTCCGATACCTAGGGTGGGTATTCAAACCATTCTACCATCGTTTGACTAATGCAAAGTGTAGAGAGACGATTAAGCAACGTGATAATATAAATTGGACAAACAACTAATAAACTGCTGTATATATTATTTATTAAAGTTAAAGAAAGCAGACAGTGTAATCGATGCTCATTTTAATGAAACTTGTGTAAAACACATTTAGTTTTATAACTTTATTTACCGTTGTTACAAAGTTTATTATGGGTTTTTAGTAATCACATTTTGTAAATATTTCCTTTTCATACTATTAAAATTCATTATGTATCTATATTCCTTGAAATGTAACAGAAAGTATAGAACGATAAAAATTAATGACATTTTATGAATTTCCTTCTGAATAAATCCATAGATATTGTTGAAAAATGTTATGAATAAAGTAAATTATATCTATTATAATTCCTCTGAAGTATTGCAACAAATAATTTGGATTTGATTAAATATAGTTTAAAAGCCATGATTTATTTTAGAATAAAAAAAAAAGACTCGTATTCATTCATTCATTTTATGTATAAACTAAATTTTTAGAAGAAAAATACAATAAAATAAATCTTAACTATTTTTAAAAATTTTATATGTAGCTGGCGAGATATTTAAACTATTCTTGCATTGAATTAAAGCTTTTCACTTATAACACTTATTAACATTGATGTGTTTTGATATAATTTTTCAGTTTTTAATTTTTAGTTACCACATTCTGTCTTAACAACCCATAAAGTATTAATTTAACCCATTAAAGCCTAAGTCAATAAATCTGTCTGAATATATCAGGATGACTATTCTAAAATCTAAGTATTGTCCATTGCACAGAGTATAAAAGATATGAAATTTAATCAACTACGAGTATCATAGACTGTTCTCATACGTAAATCAACTGTCATTTTATATATAATAGCATGTCATTTGTAAAAAAGAAAAACTTTGTGATAGTAACTTTATTTTTAGCATTAGATGTAAACACAGTACTGTAAAATGAAGCTCTATAATAGATAAAGATATTTGTCATAATCTCAGTCGCTGTACCTGCCGAAAAAGCAAACTTATGTGTAAGGCTTGCAAAATCATAAAATAATGATCTAAATGGCAAGATTATAAAGAATAGCAAATACTCGAAAATTTGAAAGTTTGTTTATAGGACTATTGGACTCTAAGGAAAGATTATTTTGAAAACCATCTACCTTTGATTAAAAGAAAAACCTCGATCAGAGAAACTGTAAAAATTCTTATCTGTCGCTAAAAAGGAAGCTTGGCATTAATAGATTCAAGCTTGTCTATAAGTTATTTTTAAAAAATTTAAAACCTTATAACTGGTGAGAGAAGGTGGTAATCACAAGATTAATGTCTTTAGAAATTTTAAATGGATATCAATGTATTTATAACAGCCAAAAAGGATGTTTTGGACAGATTATAAATGGTGTACGACTGGAACAATCTGAAAACTGAATAAGTATTTCGAAATTTAAATGTAAATCAAAGGAATATTAAAGTTTCTAATATAATAGAAACATCGCATGTCAAAAGTCTTCCAATTTCTCTTACATTTTTTGAGTTTTGAATTTAAATGATTTTAAAATAAAAAATGTAAATGATTTAAAATGAGTTTAAATTTTCTAAGTTTAGAATAAAAAGTTAAATTCAGACGAACGAAAAAACATAGTAACATATGTAAATGTATTCTACACCTCTTCTTTTTCAAAAAACAAAACAGAGGAAAAAGCATTCCCTCTGTTAAGCAACACAGGTAAACAAGTCTTAAAAATGTATTTTAACTTCCCCTTACCTCCATCTAGAAACACATCTCCGGAACACCACAAATTAATTCTCCATAACCCACGTCCAATACTTCAGAAGTTCCCGCACTTTCGAACTCAAACAATAAAACAGAAACTTTTTTTTCTTTTCGCCTGCGATCGGAAACAACTTCCACTCTTCGCTATCAGCCCTGGCGAGGAAAACTCGAAGCTCAGGTGGCATATCAGCAGCCCCATGCGCCCTCTACCTAATGATGCGTACTATCTTTTCCGAGCCGCCGCCATATTGTGTCGGACTCGCCATGCGGAACCGTGAAACACCTGCGGCCTAACTTTTATTTTCTGTGGATGAAAAAATAAAATAAAGAATCCCAGATATAAATTGTATAACCTTTTGAGGTCATTAATAAAAATCGAAGAGCTCAATGGGATTTTTTTTCTATCCTTTTCCTTTACACCCGTGATCCGGTGTTTTATTTTACACGCTACACTGGCTAATTAGTCAGGGGCTGACACTCTTTAAAGGGAGTTAACGGCACATTATGGAGATATGGAGTTTAATGTAGCATGAACTGGATTATTCTTAATGAATTCACCAGGGGACTTAATGCGCCATTGAGAGGAATTTCAAGGTTTGGAAAATATACCTGTTACAGGAAAAGCAAAATTTCTTCAACCCACCCTTCTCCCATTTTGAAACGAACATAAAAACAAGAAAAGTTGCGATAAAAGCTGAATTTCTAAGCGATATTGTAGAGATGCAAATGGATAACGTCTTTCTTTAAAAGAAAGTTATAATAATTGCTCATTATTTGCTGAATTTTCAGTTACGTTTATCGTAGAAAAATAAAATATACTCATAACCCATTCTAAACCCATATACCAAGACTAGATTCAACGGGGTTGAGAATTTGCCATAATTAGTTGATACCTCAGTCTATACCTCAGTAAAAGGCATATACCAAAATCTCTCAGTTTAGTGCAACTGTAGGCAATGACATGTCTGCTGTAGATATCATTGAAATTATAATTCAGCTTTTTTATTCTTTCAAAACTTTTTTCAATGTATTGTATGTTGTTTGCCCTGTTTGAAATAACCATTAACGATCTATAGGTGACTATAATATTGCAACCCTTCGTCTACCCAAAATCAGCTTTATCATTCTTTAATGTATCCAAAATGGTTATGTGGGATGGAATCAAAAACTAATTACAGTTCCCGTTGACGGTGAATTAGAGCTCAGTTTAAACTCTAACCAAATCCTCCCAGTCATACAACTATCTCTTTATTGATTATCCATGAAACCCAGTTTCTACCACGATAGTTTAATTATTTGGGAGAAAGAGTGTGGGAAACGGCAACAGAGGTTCGCAACTCTGGTAAAAAGTCTCTCAACAGGTTGAAGGTGCGTGAATCAGGTTTTAAACTTACAAATGAGTTTTTTTTCACAAAGTAGGTTTTAACGCCAAAGTTCTTTCTTGTGAATGATAATAACTGACCTTACCCAGCTAGTCTAGAGGATGAACACCTTGACACTGAAGATTTCACGCGATTGGATCGGAAATTATACTGGCTGGATCTCATTTCTGAAGAGGTGTGGATTCTTAGTATGCATAAATGCTGCAACCATTTTAGAGTGCCCGAAGGAGCCTGTATCAAGATGTATGGATGCAAGTTCCCAAAAACTCGTAGTGTGATTAATTCATGGAATCGAGGGTTACTTGCCGACTGATCGATAAATGAGATCTTAAGGATAAACACGCTATTCATTTTTTATTTGTGATGCAGATAATAACATGGTTTGTAATTTTGTTGCTTTTTAAATATTGTCCAACACAAAATGACTGTTTCTATCGGAGAGAGAAAAAAATATAGGATGCTTGAAATGTTGGTCATAACTAGAGCTTACTTTATAGCATTAAAATTTGCTGAAATGATAAATATTAATGCGCAGTTCATAGGATTTTAATGTAAAAGTTTTGGTTATAAGAGCACTTAAGAAAATTGTTTATTTATAATCTATTGGTTAAAACAGTTTCAGATGTCCATAAAATATTATTCATGCTAAAGTTTAAATGCCTTGAAATTTACAGTTAATTATTTTCTGACCATACAATAAATATTTTGCATTATATTTCTCAAACACTATAAAGTGGACTAAAATAGGCTGCTAAAACATTTGCTCCATTAATCAGTGTGTTATTAACAAGATTAACTTATATAAACGTTCATAATATTCACATACATAATAGTTCAATTTTTATGTTATTACAGGCACTTGTCTTTTTTATCAAATTAATATTAATAAAACATCTTGACTAAAGTATAGTAAGAAATGTATAAAAGAAAATATAAAAAAGTCTGAAAAAAGCTCAATTTTTCAAATTTTTCAAATTGCGCTCAGATGGACTGAGAAATTACTTTAAAGGTTTCTTCTAAAGATTTCAAGAATGGTATAAATGGAAAAAATATTCAAGGAAAAGTAAACGTAGTACATTACCAATTATTCTCTCTTTTGTACACCATAGTATTTTAAATCACAGTCAGGAACATCGTAGAAAAAGTGAATCATCGACTATTTCCGGAGCAGAAGAGTCAAGTTATGATTCCACCACTAACCTTAATACGCAAATCGCATACCTAATGGAACTTCAACGAAGGCTAAATAGCAACTTTTGGAAGGAAAGTCGTCCGTTTCAGCATCCTGGTTCCGTTCTTCACTGTTTCGTAGAACTAACTTTGTAGCGGTTTAGCCACCCGTGTGAGAGCAGCTAATCCGCTCCAGCAAGCAAAAAGAATGGGAACGACAACTGCTTGACGCGTTAAATTCAACACCGAAGTTTCACCTACTCTACACTTGGTCAACGACTTAAATGAGCCCTGTCGTACAGAGGGAACTCGAGGAAAGGCTATTTCTGGGAACAGAATGTGCTGTCAACTTTTTGTGGACTTTCCACTAAGGTTAAAAAACTGAAATCTATCATTAAATCTGGAAAGGTAATGGGATTCGGAAGTAAACTGAAAAGATTCTTGAGGTCATCTTAAGGCACTTACTATAAAAAAGAGGTGTTATAACTGGATACAGAAACTTGTATTAAGAACAGAGAATTGACATTCCTCATCAAAACTAATCATGGAAATATAATCTTTGAAGTTCTTGAAGTATCTTTAAAAAGAGCGCAAGAATCCACGGTAATATTATAATAGCTAATTAAGTAGTCTGTTCGAAATTTTTGTTTTCATTTAGTATACACTTTCATTAATGCCCATTTTATCAAACTTAGTTTTCCTCGAACGCCCTAAGTGAATATTTGATTTTTCATCGGGTCTAATTCCGCCTCGCAGGGGAATTCAATCTTTTACCTTTCAGGAATTCTTTGAGCTTACTGTCTTCTTGAACCTCTAGATGAGAAAGCAGAAGAAATATCGAAGCTTTATCCTATTCAAATATACAAAATTATTAATGCATCTTTATTTTATCACAATACGAAAGTCTTAATAAGATACTGAATGGTACGGTAGCTAATGGTTTTTTTTAATAAAATATGTTTATGAATAATAAACAAAAACCATTTTAAATTATAATAAATTTATATAAAGAAATTCTTTTAATGTATTAGCTGTGATTGTGTATCCATAAAATACTTAATTACATTTATTTCAAGAAAACTGACATTAAGAATTCGATCTTTTATAAAAACTAAAATTTTACTGAAATTATGGCACTTTAACTAAGTAAATTGGGATCACACGTGAAACCTTTGTCAAACTTCCAGGGAATCCTAGGATTCCATGGAATTCAGGTTGAAGACCTGTGTATTTAGTAAATCTATTAAGCAAAACATTGGTAATCATTATAATTTTTGAAACTAACTACGGTACGGAGGGTTATAAATTTACATATCGTGTTAAAAAATTATCTATCCTGGCGGGTTCAAAATTTTGAACCATTTTTGTTTTGTGTTCTTAATATCTTTCCAGTTTTACCCCTACCCTAAGGAAAGATAATATATTTCTCCATAGCTTCTAGAGATATAGTAAGAAAACAATTTGCTCATATTTTACTTATTTTTACTAAGTTTTAAGCAAATTTCTTTTGTTGTCTAGTAAATTTTGAATTGCAAAGGAAGTTTTCGCCAATTTCATGTTAGGTTCTACTTCCTTTTACAAGGAACCGAACGATAGCCGAATGGTTAGGGCATTAACCTTCGAATCCGGAGTTCGTGGGTTCGAGTCCCACTCAGGCATGGGTGTTCGTAGCCGTTCAGAATCGGCTGTAAGCAGTAGGTCCCAGTCTTATTAGCCCTCGTGTTGCATAAAAGTAGACCGTAGTGCTCCCAACCAACCAACTTTTACAAGAAAACAGCTGACTGTTAAAGGTTTAAAGACAATTTCTAACTAAATCTCTCGGATCTCTTTTGATATTTGTGTGTGTGTGTACTTACTATATTTCTTAAGGCATTTTATGTTTCATTTCCAAAGAGATCGATATAAATGAAGTTCTAAATATTCGATTTCTATACCTCTTCTTAAGTTTCCTAACAGGAATAACTGTCCAAACGACAGAGGACTAAAATATGTGGCACCAGAAGACAAATGTGTCACGACTGTTAAGTACCGCAATTCCATCAGTTATTGTTCCCAAAGACCTAACCCACCCACATCCACTTCTCAAAGCCCCAAAACATACCTTGCATATAGAGAAGGTTTGTGTTCTATTTAGATCATGGGGAAAAAGTCTTATTTTCTAGCTTAAAGAAGCATAACTATGCTATTTAGCGTGCAAAACATAAGGACTGAAAGCATTCTAAGGGATTACAAAACAAAAGCTTGCAGCGGTTTACAATGCTGAAGATGATCCGCTAGTAAAGACTATGCAAATGTCCGAAGAGGGATGTGCTAGCTCACGGAATAGTGTGGAACGAGGTAAACGCATTTTTCCAAATCAGGTAACGAAATAACATTTCAAGAGATTCGATGGAATTTCACCATGGTGCAGACGCGACAATATCTGCAGCAGTGGAGGAAAAAGCGCTGTTTTTATGCAAATAGGATATATCTGTAAAATTTGGTAAACTAAAAATGAACAACATACAGAAGTAGTTATTCTTTTTCATTTGCTGTTAGTTAAAAATAGTGTTATTTAAAAATATAAAATAGTATACAGACTCTCTCAAACAATTGTATGAAGAAACTCTAAAAGTTAGATTTATTTCGGCTAGTTTACGAATGTTGTCCATATTAAATGTTAGCTGCCGTTGTTCATGGATGTAAGGTTTGGTTTGGTTTGGAGTGCTACTGTCTACTTTTTGCAACACGAGGTCTAATGAGACCGGGACCTACACCTTTAAGCCGATTCCGAACGGCTACGGACATCCATGCCACTATGGGATTCGAACCCATGAACTCCGGTACCGAAGGTCAGCACTCTAACCAATCGGCCATTGCTCGGCTCATGGATGTAAGGACGCAGTTCAAATAAGTGCTATTAAATGCTGATTGGTTAAAATAGACGGATGCTTATGTGTGATAATTTTTTGTGTTGAATTCAAAGTTTTGCTATACGACAATGTACATCGAACTCTTAAAATTAGTATCACCGCACAGATTTGGCGAAGAGTCTTCATTCAATGTTATTCTTTCAATAAAAAATATATTTTATAATTAATGTAAAAACTTTAAAAATAATTTTCTGTCTCTTAATTACATTATCTGACATATGTATACTTTCCGTAGCACTCAAGACTTAAGAAGAATATGTTAATGTATTAATTAGATTAAATATGAATTTGCGTGTTTAATACTATGTAACTACAGTTTGTTTATTTACAGCATGGGAAAAACCACAATGCGGCTCTCAATGATGTCAAGTGCTTTCACAACAGGTATATAAGATATACACATTATGGATTGCCACAATCCATACTGTGTTATATCCATCCATTTAGTGTTTTAGATTTTTGACATCAATGTATCTTCTTGCTACGAAGCAGCAGTCTATTGGAGTCAGTTTTATTTCTGTGAAGGACAAAATAGGTAAGCTGAACGATGACCGAATGGTAAGGGCACTGCTCCTAAATATCAGAGTTCAGAGGTTGGAATTTTACTGCTATCTTGGATGTTCGTAGCTGTTCGGAATCGGCTTTAAGCAGTACGCACTTGTTAGACCTCGTGTAGCCAAATAATAGACCGTTGCACTCCACACCAAATTGGCAAATACATTAATTATACACTGAAAAGACACACAAAATGACATATGGGCAGTTTTATGAAAACTTTCTCTCCAACAAAAGCATCATAAACAAAGTAACTGTTATAATATTAAATTTCTTTAAAGAGGATAAATTCCATCATCTAACCTACAAAAAGCATGAACTATGTATATGTTTGATTTTTAAATTAGATGTTTTACACAATTAACTATGAAAACCTAGCAAAATTAATTTGGCATGAAAATCTCCTCCTTCATTAGATATTGTTGAAATAAAAAGATTAAGTTTACTTTCATAGCAACCCAAGATATATCAGAAGCATAAAGAAGAAAGTTAATCACACAAGGAAAAAGAGCAGGAAAAAAAAGTAGCTCTAAATAATACAGAAGGACAAAAAGAACTGACGAAGCAAGGAGTTAATTACAGTTTAAAAAGCTGACAGCTACAATAGCTGCACTTGTTAAAACACATCGTTTGAAACAACTGAACAATTCCAATTTAGCCACTCACTTGTTGCCGCTTACCTTTTAATAATGTTTGCGTACGTGCCCGAAAAATTGTTTACAAGCATTTTTTGCTACTGTTGTTGTTTTCAGAACATTATTTTTTCCTTATTTTTTCACCTTCCAACACCTCTGGAGCATATACACAAGAAAAAATTTAATAAACGTTTTTCTCTCTCGCCAGAGACGAGATTTAGTGACGATAGAAGAAAAGGCTCCACTAATTGGCTCAATTCGTTCTAAACCGGAGTGAGAGAAAAAGGGGGAAAACGACATCGTCTGCAAATTCGTTTTTAAGGATGATGCGTTAACATTAGAGAATTCGATTTTCTCTTTTCAAACATTTGCTTACTGTGAACCGCAGTGTAAATAACGATTTATAGTCCGTTCCCGAGAGATAGTTACTTTCTGCCTGTAGGTTAGTATGTTTCAATTGCTTGACAATTAGATTCAATTATCCAAGATATGATATAGAATTTGAACTGCTCTGTGCAGAAGTGAAAAAAATATTGTCTCTGGATAGAATTACACTGTAAGAATTTCAAAAAAGGTGTATGGTAAATTTTACATATTTTGGTGGACTTCCAAAACGAAAGAGTGCAATCCAATAATTTACACATTTATAATAAATATTTTACTTAAATTATTTCATTTAAAAGAAAATAATTAACTTGAATATAATTCAGATGATTTTTTTTTTAACATTTAAGGGGTAACAGGAACCAGGGGTGATTCTGATTTGAAATTTTGCGACTTTTCGACAATTTATGTTGGTTTGTTCCAAAAATTATAAAGGAACAAATTTCTTTTCCGACAATTAGAAAAGAATTTTTAAAAAAAGCTCATCTTTTTCACTTAATATATCTATTGTCTTATAAAATAGATATATGATATGAATGAAATGAAGCAAGAAAATATATACATATTGTTTCATCTGATTAATTTCTTTTAATTTCAGAAAATTTTGAATAATATGCATTTTAGATTACGTTAAGTAGGGAAACGATTAACCTTTAAATATAAATACGTTGAAATTTAAATTTATGTATCAACATCAAGAAATTGAATTTTTGTTTCCTAGAAAGTTAACACACATATTCATGTATGTGTGTATTATTTTGTACATGACACTCTTATATTTGCCCCCCTCTAATAAGGGGACATATATTAGAACATACTGATATATCAATATTTGGGAAACGATATATCACAATATTAGAATTCGGATATCATCCAGCTTTAGTTCCGAAGTCTGGAAATTAATCTTAATATAATTTTTATTTAAAATTAGTAGCGATTACTTTTTCGGAAAATTTTGCGTGATGTTCAGATTTTTTTAAGCTTATATAACCCATGCTTATATATCACCCATGACAAGAACTTAAACACCTCAAAAAGCAATTTTTAATTTTTTACATACTATAAATATTTAAAAAATTCTGTACTTTTATCAAGAAACCACATGAAAGAAAATCGTACTATATATGCTGAGTTATAATACTTTTTATACTGTTATTTGTATGCCACTATGACTGATACTGGCCTTTTTAACTGGATTTTTTCACCTTCATCATTTTGGAATTTACGCACACTGTTGTTACTGAATAACTACTCATGTAACATTCCTAAAATTTTAGTCACATATTCTACTCATTATTCTCTGCAAGCTAAAACTAAAAAAATATCAATTTTAATTATATTTTTTTTACAATTGAAAAAAGTGAGGAGAATTTAAATTTTTTATTAAATTTTCAAGCTTTATCGTCATTTTTAAAATTTATGTATAACTTTGGTATTAATTTAAAGATAGATGTTTTATTAATTCATCTTAAACAAAATTTTTTGCATAAAAGCCTATTCTATAATAATCTGATGAGCACATTTTCTATTCTTTTTATTCGCGGTAGTATATTTAAAACTTTTTTTAATATTTTCTTATGTATAAAATTAATTTTTCTGTGTAATATTAAACTGCATGATATATATATATATATATATATATATATATATATGTATAGATATACATGTATATATATGTATATATATATATATATATATATATATATATATATATGTATATATATATATATTATATATATATATATATATATATATATATATATATATATATATGTGTGTGTGTGTGTATATGTATATGTATATATATGTATAATATATATATGTATATATATAATATATACATATATATAATATATAATATATATATATATATATATATATATATATAGATATATATATATATATATATATATATATATATATATATATATATATATATATAATATATATATATATATATATATATATATATATAATATATATATATATATATATATATATATATATATATATATATATATATATATATATATATATATATATATAGTATAAAACTTTTCTTATTCATTTTATCAGAAATATAGTGATAAGAATCTGATATTTATTGATAGTTTTATCTAAATTCAAATATCCTGTACTCCCTTAAGTCTCCAATTAGTTCAGAAAGATCTAAATTGTCACTGAGTTCAAAATCATTTCGTTATATAGCGATATCTGCCAGACTTGTGTGAGATGATGTCGTGTGCAAATAGTTCTTGATTTAGAAAAATGATTTTTGATTTAGAAAACCTACATTACCTGGATACCACACTTATTCGAAGAGTTAGTAAAATTCCCAGAGCAATGCTCAATTTGGAAATATTTTTCCAATATGGAATACATTACTGATAGATTATCACACATTTCTTTGTTGTTCATATCCTGATGTTAAAACGGTTCTCAAATCTTTGCAAGTTACCAAAATAGAGTAGGTACACACACACACACGTGTGTGTGTGTGTGTTTATACCTACAATCATTTATTAGACATCAACCGTTTAGCTATTTTCACTTATGGCAAGTGCATGAATCGATCAGTAGAAAAGAAACTGAAATTCAGTTTGATTAACAATTCAATGTCAATGAATTAACAATTAATTAATAATGTGGATCAAATCAACACAAAAGCTAGAGACAATAATTAATTTAAATTATAGGCATTTGCAGGCATTACTTTGTCTTTTTGCTTCAATTTCTGCATATTAAAAGGTGAGAGGCACATTAAAAATAACTGTTGATTGCGAATCGATTCATTTATGATTTCTACAATAAAAAATACAAACTGACCATTTACCAATGAATACACGGACGCGATGAAAAAAACACACAATCATCTATAGTCATACATAAAATTCCTGGCTGAGAGACAATATGTTTATAGAAAATACATTGCTTTCGTGCATCCGAGCGAAGAGAAAAATTTGTTTATAGAACTTTTATCAATTCAACATTTGGCTAAAAAATAAGTGAAATAAGCCTAAGTACATTTCTTTTAAAGAATTTTTCTTCCGTTAAATTTCTTAGAAAAAAAGACCAGTAGATCAAACCATAATACAGCTAAAAATAGATATTTTACGAAAGAGAAGCTTTACATAAAAAACTGTCGAATAGTTTGTTAATTAAAAAAGGACGAGATCAATAAAACAGGAGACTATTCCTATTTTTTTATAAATACTAAACATATTATGGAAAAAGATCGCCAAGCGCTGTCCGCCTAAGAAATCTGAAATCGCCAAACTCTTCCGTCGTTTAATTTTTAATCTAAAATGCATTTGCCACGACCCACTGACTCCGGGAGAGGTCCGTACGAAATCTGCTTCGCATAGTTCTAAAACGTCGGACTGCCTGTGTCTAGGATACGGAAGATGTGGAATCTAAACACAGGGGAAGAGAAGAGAGAACGAATTTATTGGAGCGGGCAAATCGAGACTTCCCCCAGCACAAGAATTTTCGAGTGCGCCGGTGAGTGGTCGGCAAACAGCACGGTCAAATGGCGATGCTGCAAAATAATTAGGGTTGTCAGGGAATCGTAAACAGCGCGAAAAAATCATCGGAGGTATGCAAGATTATTATTTTTTTTTAAGCTGTCATACTTTTGGGTGATCACTTTCCACGACGAAATTCAGTTCATATTTGGAATGTTAGGTTTAATTACTTTTAAAATACTATGCAGAGTAATTCTGTAGAAGAATGTGGTATAGTTGTTGACAAAATTTACGAAATTTGGCCCAGTAATTTGTTACGTGAACAATTCTGGTTGAAGACGATGACGCTATTTTATTATTAGCGATAATGCTCAATATGACATTTAAATAAAGTATATCGAAGTATTTATTCGAGCTATTCAATCAATAGGAAAGAAAAAAAAATGAAAGGGTGGGGTTCATGTATATATACATACATATATATATATATATATATATATATATATATATATATATATATGTATATATATATATATATATATATATGTATATATATATATATATATATATATATATATATATATATATATATGTATATATATATATATATATATGTATATATGTATATATATATATATATATATATATATATATATATATATATATATATATATCTGTGTGTGTGTGTAATATATCAAAATTATTTAACTTTAATATTTCTTTAAAAACCTCGTCCAATTTCAATTCCTTAAAATCTTTTTCCTACCCTCTAAATGTCTTAATCAAAGAAGTGTGCTCGACTTAAAATTCTTTTGATACATTTTATAAAGCTTTCTGTCCTATAGTATAAATTTTAAGTCTATTCAACACGTTTTCCAGCTGTCGCTGGCAAATGGCTCCGCGTGTTTTCTGATCTTAACAGTTTAATTCGCTGAGTAAGTTTCTTGTCCCTTGGGAAAATTCTTTCTGTCTTCACTATTGGGTGCACCTCTGTTCGAGCAGAGTGATTTTTCTGTCTTTTTCTTGTCTGTCGCTGACTAGTAAAGATGTCCTTTTTTAGCAGCTATAAATAAAGTTTTAATTACATTTGTGTCGTTCTCTTCAATGTGGGCCGTCTTCATCGTTATTACTTCTAGCTGTTTAGGCTTCTCCTTGCCCAGTAGCCCGGGCAAGTAAAAACAATAGGGGCTACATAATTATTGTGACTAGAGGAAATAATTTTTACATATATATATATATATATATATATATATATATATATATATATATATATATATATATATATATATATATATATGCATATAAAAGTTCAAAAATATTTGATCGGACTCAAAAGTTCAAATCTCAGAGCCTCTCAGTAAAGAAGGGAATGATATTATTTCTCACGAATTTCCAAGACTCATTTCAGCTTTATTTCAAGGGCATCATATTAGATTTTCTTAGATTAATGCTAACCTATGGGGAAACTTCCTACCTATGGTCAGCTTGCATTTATAGAGTTCCTTAAAAAGATTACCACTTGACCAAACAGACTATTCATTAGCGGATAGGATTCCTGCATATACAGATAGATAGGAATTACTTAAACAATAATACCATATTTCATCCATTTAATTCGATGTAGCGATATTAAACAATTGCAAAAAATATATAATAACTATTCTAACAATGCTTTGCGGATTTTTTAAACAATTTTTTTAAAATAATAGGTAACTTAGGTACAGCTGAATTTTGCACCAAATCCACAGAAGTCTATAAATAAATTCCTGGGCGCACCCAAAAACGTATCGGAGGTCTAGTCTCTGTAAGATAAGATCTTGTTTTAGATGTACAACTTGAGTCTTAGGAAGCGTGTAAAACATATATTAGAGATCAGGTCTCCGTAAAACAAAATTTTGTACTAGATATACAGAAGGGAATTCAAGTTGAGTCTGCAACAAGGATATAGAAAAAAAACCTTACAGAACAGCGAAGGCGGGGATTTCTCTGTTTTCCTCAAACTTCTCCGTTTCAAGATCTTTTCAAAACTTTCCACAGTCTGACGTCAGTCGGTCTCCTTTCCCTGATTGGTCAATCCGTCATGGCACCGACTGGTCCAGGATTCGCTACTTGCCGACGTCACTCAGGCTGGGCCGTCATTCAATATCATATTCTTCAAAATATGGGAATGCATGCTGCGGTGAGACCTAAACGGATTCCTTTGATCCAACAGTGTCATTTTTCAAGACTAGCAGGTGCTTCTGCTATCTTAATAGGTCGCATATCATTTATGCGTTGGAAATGATGGTTGGCTGTCCCACTTATGACAAATATGGCCCAAATATAAAAAAATCACTGCCGTCATACCCTGATCAGCACTTTCACTAATAATAAATTTGTATATAAATAATAAATATTTGCTAATCATATTTTAAGTAATACATCAATATGGTTCATATATTTGAATAGAGTAATTTTTAAAATATGCTCTTGTTTTTTCAATAAACTACATTTTGACTTCCAGGATAACTTTCATACAGAAAGATCATCAAGCCACTTTTTAAAAAGGAACTATGGGCCTAAAGCTTGAAAAATCATGAGCTAGCACATGGACTAACTTCCAGAAAGAGAGTCAGCATGTTTTATCTGTAAAAGGGACGTTGGGCTAAAAAGGTTAAAAATCTTTGGCCTAAAACCTCAATCTTCGTCAAAACCTCAAGGTTGAATTTTTTTAAGCTACAATACTCGCTTCATACTTAGTACTAGAAATAACAAAAAGGATAGATCTACGCGAAACCTAAGGGAATACAACTTTTGACGGGGGAATTTTGATAAAAGTATTAATAGTTTCGACTTGGATGATTTTATTAGGACGTAAAAGATAAGAAGGAAAGTTATAATTAGTTTATTTATGAATAAAGCCGAGAGCGTAAGTTTTATCTAAAGGTTTTTGAATACCGTGAAAAAGAGACAACACTGAAATTTACATTCATTTTGTTTAAGTTGCCCGGTAAGCGATAAATCTGATGCGGAGAATACGGCAATTTCTGAAAAACATTCTAAGAAAAATGATAATGTGCTTGATAAAAAAAATATTTTTCGCTGTAATTAGCTTTACAAGTTATTTAGGAGATAGTATTTAGTGGAATAAAGGTACACAGCAATCAGCTGATTAAAATCTGTTAGGTTTAATAATGAAGACGGGTTTATAAGTTTGTTAATTATTAAAATATAGTTAGTAATTTGAGTAATTTTAAATACTATTTAAGATTGAGATATATTTAAAAGCAGTGTCATAATCGAGATATTAACGTTGGATAAATTTCTCTTGTAACAGGATCAACTTTAGAAGAAATGAGTTAATTTTAGAAAAGACGGTGTTGTTTTTAAGAACATCACTGAAAAATACTAATAATATCGTTAAAGTTAAATTAGGGATAAGAAAGCAACAAGGTTGTATTTTTAAACTATTTTTCCCCACATATAACGCAATTTTTTACCTTTCAACCAATTTCGATGCCTCCTTACCTCCTCAGCAAAATTACCCCGAGTTCGCCATCAGGTTTCTAGATTTTGTATAACCTATTTCAACCCATTTCTTTAGAAGAAATGAGTTGAATTTAGAAAAGGCGTTGTTGTTTTGATGGACATCACTGGAAAATACCAATAATATCGTTAAATTAAAATTAGGGATAAGAAAGCACCAAAATTGTATTTTTAAACTATTTTTCCCCACATATAACGCAGTTTTTCCCCTTTTAACCAATTTCGATGTCCCTTGCTTTTCAGCAAAATTACCCAGAGTTCGCCATCAGGTTTCTTTCTAGAATTTTTGCTAACTGCCAAGGATCTCCCTAGTTATATATTTTTATAAGATACTGAGCGGTTGGGAGGATAGGATATAGGGAAGCATTTTCATTTTTCCCATTATGCTGCCAACAAAATTCGTTTAATATATTACACAAATTAGATTCTTAGAAAAGGTGTTGTTGTTTTGAAGGACATCCCTGGAAAATACCAATAATATCGTTAAATTAAAATTAGGGATAAGAAAGCAGCAAAATTGTATTTTTAAACTATTTTTCCCCACATATAACGCAGTTTTCCCCCTTTTAACCAATTTCGATGTCCCCTTGCTATTCAGCAAAATTAACCAGAGTTCGCCATTAGGTTTCTTTCTAGAAGTTTTGCTAACTGCCAAGGATCTCCCTAGTTATATATTTTTATAAGATACTGAGCGGTTGTGAGGATAGGATATAGGGAAGCATTTTCATTTTTCCCATTATGCTGCCAACAAAATTTGTTTAATATATTACACAAATTAGATTCTGTTTCTCGATGCTTGTCAGGAGTTATTCCATGGGTAAATCCCATGAAGATCAAAATTGGTTCATTTAGATATTTTGCGGTAGTTCGGTACAGAGAGACGGTTGTCGAAGGTTATAAAATTAGAAAAGATAAAGGAAGTTGGAAAGGAAGAACATTAAATTACACCACAACGATAAAGTACGCTGTATTCGTACGAAACTGTAAACGAATCTAACAATTATACAAGATGGGAATGAATTTTATATATGAAGATATGTAGATGACATCCGTCATAGAGTCGGAACCTTCAGGTATAATTTAAGGAATAAAATAATAACTGGAAGCTTAATAAGTTTATATCTTATCTTTCAAACGTAACAAAATGTGGTAATTTTATTTTAAACATTAGTTCACACACTGATGTAGATAAAATCTGTTATGGAGTCGGAACTTTCAGAGTATAATTTAATGAATAAAACAATAAAATTAAGCTTAGAAAGATTATATCTTATCTTTCAAACGTAACTGAATGAGGTAATATTATTTTAAACATTAATTCACAGATTGAACCGAATGATTAGTTCATTTCAATTATTCGAATTGCAAAGTAGCTGTGTGAATATAAGTACTGTTCAAGAGTTTTTTTATGCACATCTATTTCTGAAGCACATTTATCTGTGTGTTGACTGGTTGATTGATTTGGGAACAGTACGTAATACCTTTTGACTGAGATTTAATTTACATATAATTTTCTTAATAACTTTTGGAGAAATATCTGACATATGTAACTTAATATTGAATGTTAATGAATCATTACTTGCAAGATATCTTAACTGAGAAACTAGACATGCTATATTGCAATTATTTTAGTTGAACTACCTTCTATTAAAGTATATACTGTTATCAATGGAAGGCTAGTGAAGCCAGAACCACGGATTGAAAATTGAGGTTTTCTATGGCAATAAAGAAGTATCTCCCAGTTAAAACATATAAAGCCTTACTTAAAAAGTATAATCCAACTAATGAGTCTAAGAAGTCTGCCAATTTTGACTGTCAAACATGAAGAAGCTCTGTATATAGACATCAGAAAAGTGGTTTACGTTACTGGCTTAGAAAAAAAGAAAATTAGGTCAATTTTAACTGAGGTATTAAAGCGAAAATTGTCTTAAGCACAGAAACATAACTTTAATTCTTTTATAAATATCACGAAGATTTTATTAACTATGTTTTCCTCTCTCTGAAATTATAACAAACATTATTTTTTTAACTTTGATATTTGATTGCAACAGCAATGGAGAGTTGAAACTAAAAGTATCAAATAAACCAGCTTTTTAAGTCTTGCCATATTAAGTTTGAATTGAAAGTGAAACAAAATTCCTAATAAAATTGTAATATTTTTTATTAAAACCTAACTATATAATTAGATAAGTTATAAATAGATGGATGTGAACTATCAAATAAACCAGCTTTTTAAGTCTCGTCATATTAATTTTGAATTGAAAGTGAAACAAAATTCCTAATATAATTGCAATATTTTTATTAAAACATAAATATAGAATTAGATGAGTTATAAATAGATGGATGTTAACTATCAAAAAACGATTTACTCACGTATAAAGAGTACTTTTTTTCATAAATTTAAAACAAAAACTCAAGGTGCGTGCTATACACGAAATATTTTTACTGTTTTCTGCAATCGTCCGATATACGTATGTATAAAAACAACTATTTATGAAAAAATATACTGTAGATATCTTATGCAACAGAAATATTGTAGTATCAATAATTTTTTTGATACTGTATTTTAATACAACACTGCTTGCAAAGCTAGTTTGAACGACGAGCTTTCTATTTGAAGCACTGTAACAATTTTGTAACGCATATTATACTAGTTACAACTCAAATACTGTATTATAACTAGGCCTCTTCTTCATTGTACCGTTGCCAATCTTACGTTGTCACAAAAAATTCTTTTTATTGAATAAAGAATGATAAAGTAAATTTGATTCCTTGTATAACAACTCCTCCAAAATTGGAATCTATGCGATCTTTATAATCATCCCATATATCCTTTTATAATCATCCCATAGTGGCCAACCCCTTTTCCCTCTGATGACCTAAAACCACTGATAACAAGAGTGAAAGACTTCGTTAAGAATGGAGTCACCTTTGGAATGATATTGGAAAAGCGATGTAACTTGATTCATTGGGTCGGTGTAGTAAATGGTTTACAATCTAGAAAGTCCTTTGTATGCCAAATTTTAGGTTCGCGAATTTTAGTTATACACGAGTAATGTAAACGTTAATGAATCATTATTTGCAAGATATCTTAAATGAAAATCTAGAAATGTTATATTGTAATTAATTCAGTTGAACTATCGTTTATTGAAATATATACAGTTATCAACAGGAGGCCAGTAAGGCCAGGACCACGCACCAAAAAATGAGGCTTTCTATACCAATAAAGAAGTATCTCTCAGTTAAAACATATAAAGCCTTAATTAAAAAGTATAATCCCACTAATGAGTCTAAGAAGTCTGCTAATTTTGACTGTCAAACATGAAGAAGCTCTATACATAGACATCAGAAAAGTGCTTAACGTTACTGGCATAGAAAAAAAGAAAATTAGGACAATTTTAACTGAAGCGTTAAAGCGAAAATTGTCTTAAGCACAGAAACTTAACTTTAGTTTTTTTATGAATTATAACTAAGATTTTATTAATTTTGTTTTCGTCTCTGTGATATTATAACAAACATTAAATTTGTTTTTTACTTTGATATTTGATTTCGACTACAATGAAGAGTTCAAACTAAAAGTGTCAAATAAGTCAGTTTTTTCTCAAGTCTTATAATATTAATTTTGAGTTGAAAGTGTAACAAAAATCCTAATATATTTGCAATATCTTTATTAAAACATAAATATATAATTAGATGAGTTATAAATAGATGGAAGTGAACTATTAAAAACGATTTACCGTATTTATTCACGTATAACGAGTACTTTTTTTCATAAATTTAAAAAGAAACTCAAGGTACGTGTTATACATGAAATATATTTACTGTTTTCTGTAATCATCCGATATACATATATATAAAAAAAGCTTATTAAGGAAAAAAGTATACGGTAAACATCTTATGTAACAGAAGTATTGTTGCATCAATAATTTTTTGCTATTTTACTTTAATACAACACTGCTAGCAAAACAAGTTTCAATGACGAGCTTTCTATTTGTTATTATGTAACAATAATTTGATATTACGTAACTATTACTGTAACAATTTTGTAACCCATATTATGCTAGTCACAACTCTAATACTGTATTATAACTAGGCCTCTTCTTCATTGTCACTTTGTCAATCGTTCGTTGTCACAAAACATTCTTTTTATTGAATAAAGAATAATAAAGAAAATACGATTCCGCGTATAACAACTCCCCCAAAAGTGGAATTTATGCAGTCTTTAGAATCATCTCATATATCCTTTTATAATCATCCCATTGTGGCTAACCCCTTCTGCCTCTGATGACCTAAGACCACTGATAACAAGAGTGAAAGACTTCGTTAAGAATGCAGTCACCTTTGGAAAGATATTGGAAAAGCGATGTAGCTTGATTCCTACGGTCGGTGTAGCAAATGGTTTAGAATTTAGAAAGTCCTTTGTATGCCAAATTTTAGGTTCGTAAATTTTAGTTATACACAAGTAATGTAAATGTTAATGAATCATTATTTGCAACATATCTTAACTGAAAATGTAGAAATGTTATATTTTAATTAATTCAGTTGAACTACCGTTTATTAAAATATATACAGTTATCAACAAGAGGCCAGTGAGGCCAGGACCACGCACCAAAAATTGAGGCTTTCTATAGCAATAAAGAAGTATCTCCCAGTTAAAACATATAAAGCCTTAATTAAAAAGTATAATCCCACTAATGAGTCTAAGAAGTCTGCTAATTTTGACTGTCAAACATGAATAAGCTCTATACATAGACATAAAAAAGTGATTTACGTTACTGGCTTAGAAAAAAAGAAAATCAGGACAATTTTAACTGAGGCATTAAAGGAAAATTCTCTTAAGCACAGAAACTTAACTTCAGTTTTTTTTATGAATTATAACTAAGAGTTTATTAATTTTGTTTTCGTCTCTCTGAAAATATAACACACATTAAATTTTTTTCTTTGATATTTGATCGCTACAACAGTGGAGAGTTCAAACTAAAAGTGTCAAATAAATCAGCTTTAAGTTTTAACATTGAATTAACTTTTAATATTAACTTTTAATTGAAAGTGTAACAAAATTCCTAATATAATTGCAATAATTTTATTAAAACATAAATATAGAATTAGATGAGTTATAAATAGGTGGAAGTGAACTATGAAAAGACGATTTATCGTGTTTACTCAAGTATAACGCGTACTTTTTTTATTCATAAATTTAAAACAAAAACTCAAGGTGCGTGTTATATTTACTGTACGGTGCGAAATATTTATACTGTTTTCTGTAATAATCCGATATACGTATGTATAAAAACCGGTATTTAAGAAAAAAATTATACTGTAGATATCTTATACAATAGAAATATCACTAATTTCACTAATATCACTAATATCACTAATGTAGTATCACTAACATTTTTGCTGTTGTACTTTAATACGACATTGCTAGCAAAACTAGTTTGAAAGACGAGCTTTCTATTTGAAGCACTATAACAATTTTGTAACTCATATTATACTAGTTACAACTCTAATACTGTGTTATAACAAGGCCTCTTCTCTATCTTAATCGTACGTTCTCACAAAACATTCTTTTTATTGAATACAGAATAATAAAAAAAATACGATTCCTCGTATAACAACTCCCCCCAAAGTGGGTTCTACGCGATCTTTACTCATCACCTATGGTGATCTCATAGTGGCCAATCCCTTCTCCCTCTGATGAAGTAAGACCACTGATAACAAGAGTGAAAGACTTCGTTAAGAATGGAGTCACCTTTGGAATGATATTGGAAAAGCGATGTAGCTTGATTCCTTCGGTCGGAGTAGCAAATGGTTTACAATCTAGAAAGTCCTTTATATGCCAAATTTTAAGTTCGCGAGTTTTATTGATACACGAGTAAACTCGGGGCATTATTTTTTGATAAGGACTCCCAGGTAGTTAGTGCCGCCACTGAAAATAATCCGAATTTTTTTACTATCATTATGTTCTTTTGTGTTGGGTCAGAATATAAATATATAAATATTTTTATCAAATTGTGGTCTTACAGAATGGTACAATAATTTCCATTCAAGCGTTGAATATTATACATAAATGCGTTACATTATTTATTTTTATACATCTTCGTGCATACATTCATATCTATATACATGCATACATAAATATACATGGATGGACATATCTATGTAATTGAGATATAAAAAAGGACATTTGTGAAGAGGGATGCCTGAAAGTCTCGTGTCTACGTGATTCGAATCAACATTAAACATTTATTTTCTTGCTGGTCCACCTACTTTCTAAACCCGGAAATGACATTTAATAGGCTAGTGAGTTCAATAGGTAAGATTCAACGGACAAAGTAAGGAGCGAAATTTACTGATTACATAATGGCTATATATATATATATATATATATATATATATATATATATATATATATATATATGTCTCTCTATATATATGTATATATATATGTATATGTATATATATATATGTATATATATATATATATGTATATATATATATATATGTATGTATGTATGTATATATGTATACATATGTATATATATATACATATGTGTATATATATATATGTATGTATGTATGTATGTATATATATATGTGTATATATATATATATATATATATATATATGTATATATATATATATATATGTATATATATATATGCATATATATATGTATATATATGTATATCTATGCATATATGTATATATATATATATATATATATATATATATATAAATATATATTTATATATATACATATATATGCATATATATATATATATATATATATATATATATATATATATATATAAAAGTGTGTGTGTGTATTTCTCTGATTTCATTTTTAACTGCTATTGTGTGGTCTCACAGACTACATACCTAATATGTACCTTTCTGAATATTTTAAAGCAAAATACTGCTTGAATAACTTAGAAAGTTACAAGCTAGTTAAAAATTAATTGAAATAATTAAGAGGTAGTTTTATCTTACAAAATACATCTACCCTAGTTAAAGTTACAGTTAATAAAGTTATTAACTTAAGATAGTAAATCTTTGACGCGCCACACGATGCGGGTTCTCAACATCTAAATTTTTATCGTTTATTTCTGAAACTCATAATTTAAAAATGGAAAGAGGGTTTTATGGTCATTAGATCTTAGATCTTATAAAGATCTATCTAAATGTATTTAAAATTTGGCAATTGAAGACAATTTCTATGCGAAAATCTGGTCATAAACACACGCATGGTCTTTTTTTTATTTATAAACATAGATTAATATATAAATAATATAAGCTTTTCTTATTTCTGAGTACAGTAAAACCACGATTATCTGAGCTTCGAGTAACCGAGGCCTCTGTTAACCGAGCTGATTACATTTTTCTGAATGTCTAACGTTATATATATATATATATATATATATATATATATGTGTGTGTGTGTGTGTGTGTGTGTGTGTGTGTGTGTACTAGACAACCCGACATATGTTGCCCTGTGTCACCGCTGTAATTCTCAAAATTGTAAAATATTTTAAAATAAATTATAAATTGAACCGTTTTGATGAAAAAATAAGGAAATAAATTTATGTTAAAAATACTTGACTCTACACCCGTAAAAAATCCCGCATCACCCTTAAGTGGATTCAATCCTGAGACTTCTCGTACTGAAGCCCGTTGCGCTGACCACAGGACATAGATACGTTGGCAGTAAAGGGTTTCAAGCGAAATTATAATAATCTCAATAAGCGCGCTATTCTGTATTTTTAATAAAAAAAAATCATTTTCTATCGGATCAAATTGTGAATCTAAACCATTCTCTAATCAACCTAATTACACACACAAAATTTCATCAAAATCAGTTCAGCCGTTTAAGAGGAGTTATATTTCAAACACACGGACAGAAGAATTTTATATATAAAGATGTGAGAGTAGGCATCTGTCTTTCTCTCTAACTCTCTCTCTCCCTCTCTAAATATATGTATATATATATATATATATATATATATATATATATATATATATATATATATATGTATATATATGTATATATATATATATATATATATATATGTATATATATATATATATATATATATGTATATATATGTATATATATATGTATATATATATGTATATATATATGTATATATGCATATATATAGATATATATATATATGTATGTATGTATATATATATGTATGTATGTAGGTATGTATATGTATATATATATATATATATATATATATATATATATACATATATATATATATATATATATATATATATATATACATATATATATGTATATATATGCATATATATATGTATATATATGTATATATATGTATATGTATATATATATATATATATATATATATATATATATATATATATATATATATAATACAGAGAGAGAGAGACATTAAATATAGAGATCAATAGTTTCGTAAAAGTTTTATATCTATTAAACGTATTGGAGAATTTTAAGTAAAAACAATTTTAACTAATAAGGAAAAGTTTATGTAAAAATGGAGGTTATATTAAAATGATTTTATTACTTGCAAAAAAAAGTGATAAAAACTAATTTGAACTAGTAGGCTAAATACTATATATTTTAACTTTAGAAATAAAATTCGAAATAACGAATTTTATTTTTTGAATGAGTCATGTAAATAACCAAAACTTTTAGCTCATTGTCAATACTAAGGTCTATTTTGATTTCAAAAGAATTTAACTTATGAAAAACATGGTTTGTTTCTAGTGATCGCGTGGGTTCGCTAGATGCACAATTGAGTTAATATGCACTAACTTTAAATAATAGAACATTTTGAGGTCTGTGTTATTTTTGAAAAACAAAATTCATTATTTAACTCATTCATTATATTTAATTATTAAAAAAATTAACTAAAAAGGAAAAATACACAGTTTTTATTAACGGAAAATGTTTATATCCGAAATATTAGCTGTCCAATTTTGCTCGGATAATCGAGGTTTTAGAGCATAAACATAAAAATGCTAAAATATTTTCAATATATAATCCACAAGTAGTATGAATCAAAATTTTCTTCCTTCTTATTTCCGATTATCAAAACAAAATGAAATATATATATATATATATATATATATATATATATATATATATATATATATATATATATATATATTCCCCTCCTCTTTAGTTAACTGCTCTATGACATTTAACGAGATAAAAATCTAAACTCACTCATGAAAAACTAATTATGTTGTAATTATCGACAATACATGAGAACAGGAAGGCAATTTCGGAATCCTCGTGCTTCTCTTTGCATGAATGATTTACAAAAAAAATTTGACACAATGCTAGCACACGTGTCAGCTAACTTCAATAGTCGGCGAGTCGTCAAAGCGCCCATCGAGTTTGCGGAAGCATCAGCTCAGGCCGGCATAACTTCAAGCTGGCATGCATTATAGCTTAATTGCATGATGGCTGAGCTTCCGTTTTAATCTTATCTATCTTTGATATATCCAAAAAATGAATGATTACTTTATCCATCTTGAAAAGAGGACTAACTTGCGGAGTGAAATTTAGAGGAAAGAAATATACGTCTAAAAGTTATGACGAAAAACATGAATCTTTATTAAACAGAGAAAAGACAGCCAAAACTGTTTGAACTGTTTGTTTGGTTTCCCAAATCTACCCTTTGATGGATACTGCAGACAAGCTTTGCTTGAACACGTTACGAATGGATATCAGGACCTAAAACTTACATGGAAATTTTTACTTGGATATTTTCATGTAGCAATTAAAACTATAATATGACAGAGTTGTTTAAAATAGTTTAGCATCATTAAACTATTTTATTTATTATAAAATCACAGTAAAAGAGGAATATACCAGACATATGGTATTCTCAATTTTTATTGTTAGAATTATTATCCTTTTAATGCTAACAAGAAGTATCGTATGTAGGCAAAGAATGGTAGACTAATTTGTCCAATTTGCCACAGTTTGAAAAAAAATTTATAAAAATCGTAAAACATTCTCTTTTGGTAATTGTAATTTTATTCAAATCAAAGTTGTTCGATAAAAATGTAAAACTACAGTAAGAAGAAAGGTGGAGTTTTATCGCTATATTACTAGGAAATAGACATGATATTTTCAAAAACAGAGAAAAGATTAAATGATTTTATTCTTGCCCTGTCAATGGTTGATTTTTTAGAGAAAAACAAGAAGATATTATGCTCTAATAGCTATCTAAATCATGCGATTACTCTAAAAATGAACAATTACTATCCTACAGTTCTAGTGTATCAGCCTTGGAAACAACGGAATATAACAAGTTAACTATTAACAATTTTCTCCATTCTTTTGAAAAAAAAACATTTACAAC
>CM063508.1:118223582-118226082 GCA_032207245.1 Pardosa pseudoannulata
ATATTCATGTGAATTTCTGCTTTTACAAATTCTTGAAATTAATTTAGAATTTTATTTCGTTCAGAGGTGATCATAGTGCATTTTCGATCTGCCAGGCACAGGCTTACCGAAGGTGGGTAGGGGAGGTCACACCATCCCAGATTTCTAATCAGAAGAGGAGGGGCATCCTACGAAGAATTAGAAGTGTTTAAGTACATGTACTATACGATGGGAATAAGGAAATACACCGAAGAAAAATATGAATGTAGCCTTAAAAAAAGAATCTTAAGAGTAAAATCCGGGCACTATACAAGACCCATTTCTGTAAATGCATGGATGTTGGAAATGGTTCCTATGATGGCAGTTGAGTCATTCATTTTCTATACCGCTTACGATTTTCAAAAATAATTTTCAGATGACAGCCATTGGAAACAAGAGATTTGTCCTCGTCAAGGTATAGTTCTAAATTAATAATCGGTTAATTCGTGTTTTCGGATACTCGATCAACTTAGATGTTTGGAACTCTTTAAAATCATGCTTAATTGCGACAAATCGGGTTGGAGATATTCCAGAAATTAGCGTGTAGAAATACAATCCTAAGGAGCAGTTTTCTAGTTTGTTAAGAACTAGTAGTATTTCTTGGTACAAAAAAGGCTGAAGGCAGAATAAATCTTTGAGTTTTCTTGATGAAAAACCAGACTTAGAAGAAAGGTACAGAGGCAATAGAAAATCTTGCTTTTCTGAACTGACGATTATCAAAATTAAGGCGAAGCTTCGTAGCTCAATCGGATTAGTATTAAGAGTGCCTATGGTCTTTGAGCTAATATTTTATAGTAACTTTTCATGGGAATGATTGCTTACATACTAGAATTCCGTTATTTTAACAGTTTCAGATATAATACTGAGATATACGACTTCATTTATGGACTCAGACTCCTGAAATTTTATAAATTTTCCTAATTTTATGTGAAACATTAACCCTTTAATGCCCAAGTCATTTCTGCCGATTTCATTTCGGAGCCTATCTTAAATCTAAGTTAATATGGACTGTATAGAACGAAATAAATTTGAAGATCAAACAATTTTGAATACTAGAGCATGTCACGTTAGTGATCAGTTATCGTTTTAAACAAAGAGTGACATTTATAAAAAAAAGGAAAAACTTCCTGAAAAAAGATTTATTTGATATTGCAGGTAAAATAATCTCTGCAAAATGCTGTAGTGTAATGGAAAAAGCAAATTTGTCATGATCTCAGTCTGTACATGCTGAAAAAGTAAATTTATGAGCGCTGATAGAAAAATCATAAAATCTAGATCTAAATGAAAAAAATATAAATAATAGAAATTACTTGAAAATTTCGTAGATTGTTTATAAGATTGCTCATTATCTACTCTCAAAAGGAAAATTTGTTCTAAGAGAACATAAAAACTCTACAAGCTATTTTTTTAGCCGTATCTAAAATGATACGCCAGGCATTAAAGGGTTAACACAAATTTACGAAAATATATTTAGTAGTTGAAATGGGAAGATTTTTTTTTTATATTTATTAAGACTAAAAGCAGAACATATTATGTATATCCTTATGTACTACTTTACATTCTATCCGATATTTTACAATTTATAATCTTAGAGTGGCATGAACTTAACAATGCACTATTCTCATAATCGATTATCATTCTTTTATGTATTATTATTGTCATACTGCATTTATTTGAGATAGAAACGTACAATTACAGAATGAATTTCTATCTCTGAACCCCTCTGATGAATTTTCGAGAAAAAGTTTTTAATTTATGCTATGTGATTTCTTAAAGAGTTTTTTTATAAGAACAATTTTTTCTTTTTATCATAATCAGAGATTCTTTCCTAAACGTTTGAAAACAATTACTACCTTTGAAAAAGAAAAATCACAGTCTTGCGCTACTATACCAGTGAAATCAAAAACTGTTCGAAATATGTAAGAATGAATGAGAAATCTCATATGAACTCACCGAAGAGGACATAAAAATCCTCTGCCCTCCTATCAGACTTCCTTTAGCGAAACAAGAACAAGGCTTGGAAGAAAAATCGGAAATGCACCGTTAGAGTGTTTCTGCCGCTATTATTGCTTTGTCTCTTTCTTTCCATTAAGATGAATACGGCTTCTAAGTTCCTTGACGTTGCAAAGAACAATTTTCAGACACTAATAGCTTTCTATGTCTTAAAAGATGATTATAAATATTCGATATTTTCCTCGAGGTAAGAAAAATCTCTATCCACCTGAAAAAAGAATCTTAAAAACCAGGGAGTTTAAGAGATGTGCTCAACTTTCATCTATTGAAAGCAGAGGTATGCAAATATCGACTGGAAGAACTTTTACAAGACAGTTAAGTTGTAAAACTACAATTTAATGATTTTAATATGCTCTGATTTATACTGTAGAGACTTTTAAGACTAGTAATCATGAGTACTTTAAATATTTATAATTTAAACAACGTGATAGTTTTTAAGAACGTTTATCTGGTAAATATAAAACTATAA
>CM063508.1:118233582-118236082 GCA_032207245.1 Pardosa pseudoannulata
GCCCGTTGAATAATTAGACATGGACCTTATGGTTAAGGCCGAATTCTAACACTTACGATAAATCTTCCCAACAGGGAGATTTCAACCAATGAACTTTGACACTGAAAGGCAGACTCTCTCCTATATAACGTTCGTCCAACATTACTATTAGCAATGTTGTTTAATACTAAACATACCAACACTTAATACATACCTAATTCTACCATAGCCGGTCAAATGATCGGACTTTATTTTTTCTGAATATAAATGAATGAAATATGAAAATTGGGAGGAAATAGACATATAAACTTTATTATAAACAAACAAAATTGTATATTGTCAATTTTTATGTATTGCAAACACAAAGAATAAGAATTTTTAATTCATTTCCCATTGCATTTTTTACATAAACTTTATGGGTCATTTGACCCGTTATATGGTATGTGTAGTGTTAAGGTAACCACGTTCAAATCTCAATTTTCGTGAAAAGTATCGAAAAAATTTTAATGGACTTAAAATAATGATCATAAAATTATAATGGACTATAATCTTAAAAACTTAACATTCATTACTAAGCTAATTAATTGTTTTAATCAGCAAAATATGGGATCAATGCACCCTATTAAGTAATGATGGTAGAAATAAAAAAAATTAATACATTGCAATTTTGTAACATTTTTAAACATAAGTTTAAAATATCAAAGGTTTGTGCATATTTAATTCATTTAATCCTGCACATAACTCATATATTTTCGACTTTTATAAATTTATTTTCACTTCAAAAAATCATTTTTATTAATTTAGTTGAAATTAATTATATTATTTAAAAGTATAAAACTCATAGAATCAGTAAAAATATTTGGTACTAATTAATTGATTAGGATATAATGTAGGTCTCGCCCTGTAACTCGTTCATTTATGTCACAATTGCATAAAATTCCAGGAGTATGTGATCCCTAAGGTAACCGATCACGTTCAAATAGCGATTTTCGTAAATAAAACCGAAAAAAATTATTCGTTTATTTTAAAGATTAGTTATTTAGCTTTCGAAAACAGTTTTCAGCTTTATTTCTAGAGTCATTAGAAGTTATAATATAGCTGTTTAATCATCACCAGAAGTGTCAAAAAGATACCGGAAGTGAGCAGTTAAAGGACGTGACTTCGAATGTTAGCATAAAAACTTCGTAAATAGCGTATTATAGCTTCTAAATAAATAAATAAATTACTCCATATTTCTGCATGTTTATCAAATTAAAAAACAATTAATGGATTTATCCAATAAAATCTTTAAATTGAATTTCTGAAAAACTGTGATTTTTGCTACATCACCACACCTAAAATAACAGCTAAAATAATTTTAGAATTTAATTAGAATTTAACTGTATGTTTTTAATGATGTTATGTATGCATTAAACCTCAGGATTATAAAAATATTCATTTGAGATGAGTTATGGGCATTTATGTTAGAAACTTCATTATTTTTTTCTTGAATTTTTGAGCTAAATTACTTGATTGGCTATAACTCATTTATACATTAGAATATTTTCATTCTGGAGGTTGAATGCATACATAATGGATATATGTCTACATTTATTCAAGTAAAAGTAATAATGTTTTGCGTATCTTTTTAGTTAGGAGTATTGGTGTAAAGTAAAAAAATGCTTGTTTTTTTTCTCTATTTTTGCAAATTTTAAGACAGTATATATGTATTTATGTTTATTTTCCTATTTTATGTTTTATAACCTATTACTGTAATAACTAAAAAATATTTCCATAAAAGCCTTATTTAAAAATTTTGGCATTTTTACACATAATAACAGCAAAAAGTATTTTGTATAATGCAATTGTAAGCTCTTTGCTCTTATTTTTTGAAGAAAAAAAGAGTATGAGCTACACACATGATGATACGGTATTAAAGCAAAATTCGTAAACTTTGTATTTTTTTAGCACTAAACATTAAATTCATCAATTCCTTCTTCACATTTTCCGGTATGACTTTTCAGAAAATATGTAGCAGTTGTCGAAAGGACAAATAACTCTTTAAAACAAAGCAATGTTTTTTAACGCAATTTAATCTTACATCTTAGATGGAAAAAATATTAAAGCAAATGTAAATGATAATGAACAAGAGATATTTTACAAAGTTATAATTCCTTTAAATTGTTTCTAAACAATGGCACTTTCCAAAGAAAAAAAAAGTCTTAATATAAAGTATTCAGCCTGTGAGAAAAAAATAAATATTTATGTGAATGAATAAATATAAATCAATATCAATTTCTTTTATTCCAATGGCATCCTGCTAATCATTTGCTAATAGCATTTAATCCCCAACTTTCCCTGGAAGAGTCAGAATTGGCAACTCTTTCGTTGCCGTTGGCAATATTCCTATTAATGAATTAATACCGCATTATTTATACTAATAGCATCCAAAATAAGATAACTCAAACGATTAGGTTTAGAATAGAGCATTTAGAGAAGAGGTTGATTTCTGAGAGAGTTTATATAGATACAGCGAACTCAC
>CM063508.1:118238582-118258582 GCA_032207245.1 Pardosa pseudoannulata
TTCTAGTATAAATTGCACTTTTTTATCCATATAAAATATTTTTTGAAAACATTTATTTAGTGTACCTACATTTCAAAATGGTATTGGAATTTATTTGTATAATTTATTTTTTTTAAATAAAATACTTTGACAGGCATTTAAATACCGGGAGTATCTTTTAATAGATGTATTTTTAATTCATTATCACTTCTAGAACTTAACACATTGCTTAAAAAACTTTTAAGTGGGTACTCTGTCACCCTTTTAAGTGGCTGATATCGGCCATACGGGATTCATATATTAACAATGTTAACTTATGTGGAAAATTGTTCTATTTCTAGACTATTTGCATTTAAAGATTTCTTTACATAGTGTACCTCGGGATGCAGCATAAAGTTCTTCAAATACTTTTTAAATATTTATGTCAGTAAAATTACATTTTTTTCAAAGGTTAGGTTTGGTTTGGAGTGCTACGGTCTTATTTTTGCAACACGAGGGCTAATGAGACCGGTACCTACAGCTTAAAGCCGATTTCAAACTGCTACGAACATCCATACCACTGTGGGATTCGAACCCACGAACTCCGTTACCGAAGGCCAGCACCCCAACCAATCGGCCGTAGTTCGGTCTCAAAGATTATATGAAAATTTTTCATAAATAATTTAAAATTAAATATATATTTCTCGTTCTGTCAAAACTTAGTACCCTGAAGAATTTTCCTATCTATTACGAAGTAAAGTTTGGTTTAATTTGGTTTGGAGCGCTTTGGTTTACAGTTTTGCTACACGAGGGCTATGAGACCGAGAATCTTCCGAACGGCTACGAACATCCATGCCAGTAGCGGTAATCGAACACGTCAACTTCGGCACCGAAGTACGATGCCCTACCATTCGGCCATCGTTAAGCGAAATAAAATTTGTTTCAAGAAATCTTTAAATGCGAACTACAAAGAAGTAGAAACAGTTTCCCCATAGGTTAACATGGAGCTAGGGGCATCCAATGCGAACAGTGCCCGATAAACTTAAATCGGGTCCTGACACAAATTCACTAATATCTTATAATTGTGTTGCAAATGATGGTAATATAACACATAAACATGTCTAAACAGTGGAAGATCTATCACAGATCAGAAGAAAGATCACAATAAAAAAAAACGGAGGAGAGTAACGAAGACGCACCAGAATCAGTATCAAGTATTCCTGAAGCGTAAGCATACACTGCCAGTTATAGGATGCTTGCACAATGCTTTGTGGGGTGATAAAAAGCACATTCTGTGCAGTCAGGGTATCAGCTGCACAAAGAAAGTATCAATTACAAAATATTATTTGAAATGTGTTTCATTCTAAATATTACTTTATTTATAAAATGTTAACTGCTTCCATTTAGTGTTGTAAATAACTAATGTATTTTGCCGATTATCTATTTCATTTTCGTCGTTTTTTATTTCTTATCCGATAACAAACAATGATTGAGACCCGGTAGCTCAGTTGACAATAGCTTCAATCTAATAACCGGAAGGCTGTGCGTTCAGGCTGGAGCGCACCACATATCCATCGTGTCCGTTACTGTTTGCTGGAGTACGTTAAACAAGTTCGTGGAGCTTGGTTTGTAGGTGGCAGGTTAATTTTGGTTTTTTACTTGGTCTGTTTCTAAATTACTAGAACTAGAGGGGCAATGTTACATGCGTCCATAGCAGTGCTTAACCCTTTAAAGTTCACTATTGAAAATTCTTCGGAGTTTAATGGAATTAGGTTATAATTGATATCTATGAACCTTATATATATGTGAAATATGTAAAAAATATTAAAATTGTTTCGGTAGGGCGGTGGATTTTAACCGTGAAACTATCTATCCCCTTGTAGGGCTCGAAAATAATACATTCTTAAAATTTTAATAATATTTAAAGAACACTACATAATTATTATGAAAATGATGTAACAGATAAATAGATAAACTATTTATATATTAGACTATTATAGATTTATATTTATAGATTTATAGATATTTCTATTTTTAGATTAAACTATTTATGTTTTGGGTAGGTATATTTATATGAGGTCATGCTGGAGAAAAATCAAATACCTGTTTTTTTTCAGTTTAAACAAGTATATTTTAAAGACAAAAATAAATTGTGTGTAGTTATACCATTTATTAGTAATATATTAATGAAGTGTCAAAAACATCCGGAGAAATCATTACTATACCTCTAAAAAGAAGAGAAAAAATATTTTAACAGGTAGTTTCACTACGAAACCATTGTTCTTTAAAGGGTTAAGCTACATGTGCTTCCCCGGGTGGTGGTAAATGAATAAGATATTTGCAGCCACGTTTGTCATAAAGATATCTGTCTCTATTGTAAGTTACATTGAAAAAAACATTATGTAGTAATATTTTTAAAAAACATCAAGCCGTTTATTTATTATGTAACATTAAAAAATACAACATAAAATATTTGTCTGTATTATCAGCTGCACTGGAAAAAAGCAAACGATGGATTGAGGTTACAGTGTATTTTTCGTGGTGTTTTTTATTATCTGCTCATGTTTTATTATACCTGTTACTTTTTATTGTATCTCTGAATTCAAAGAAAGAATGTCTGTCCAATCAACTATTGCATGAGGCGTAAAGTAATTAATTGTAATAACTTGTGAACCGTCAGAAATGATCTACACAGGATTATATAGCGTAGAAAACGAGACCGAAAGTAATTGATATTATGTACGCTGGCATAAGTTTTCTTCTCTTGTTCTTCTGCAGATTCGACAAGATTGAAAACTGACCGAATTTATTGAAGCCAATATTCTACTTCCACATAAATATTATGGAGCAATGGGTGGATTGCTCGTTGAGAGGTATTTTTTTGGAAAGTTTTTTATCTAACTAAAACTGAACTACTCCAAAATTAATAACTCTATTTCCTTTTTTAAATCTAGGCATCATGAATGCCTCTTAGACGTAAAGATAAATTTCTCATTGAGAGGTATCAAAATTACTTTTTTTTATAAAGTTATTATTAAACTAAAACTGATCCTATCCTAAAGTAATTATTCTATTTTATTTCTAATATTTGTGCATTATGAACGTCTTAGTCCCGTCAGGATACGTTTCTCGTTGTGCGGGTTCAAAGTTATTTCTTTTTAAAAAATTATTATTAAACTAACTCTGAACTATGCACAAAAGTAATTGTTTTATTTCATTTGTTATATATGCTTTTCAAAAGCATAATAAAACACCTGATATTGTTTCTATCAAACTGTGTAAAAAATCTTGTAAATTTAGAAAATAGATAGAAAGATTTGTTCTGGAGGCTTTATGAATCTTGTCCAACTTAGCAGGTAGACACTTAAAGTTTGATGGTATTAGGGCAATTCACAAAAGACCAGTTTAAGGGAATAAAGAACCTACAAATTTACAAACTTTGACTAAAAATATACCTTTTTAAAATTAATTCCTATGTTTAATGTGTTGAATGTAAAAACTCACAACAATGCGAAGTATAGAAAACTGAGATTAGTCTAAGAGCAAAAGAGATGAGCCAATGATCTTGGTGCAAAGTTTTACTATTATTAACCATAATTTTTAAAAGTATTTTTTTCTTAGTATTAATATATTAAAATAATAATTTTTAATTTTCCTTCTTTCAATTATATTTTCTCTCATATGTTTTCCATTGCACCCACGACTTGTGTGAAATATTAAAAAATTAATTAAATTAAATAAGAATTTGTGAAATTTTTACTGAGTAACTATGTTCCAGCTCTATAAAATGTGTGAAAAACCGCAGTTCGTCTCTAATGGACCTCATGTGTGTCCACCCAGGATTTATGCTGTAACTTTGATTCTAATTATCGAACAAACAAAAATAAAGCATTTCTGAAATTCTAAATCAGCGGCTTATAAATTAAACAAATAAATGAATTCGACAACTTTTGCACCAAAATGACCTATTTAATGTAGTTTTATACCTCACATATTCTGTGACCTCTAAGATTCACATATGTTTTAGCACGACGACATTTAAATTTCCATGGGAATCATAAGAACTACTTACGTGAAGCTTGTATAAAAACAGTAAACACCTTCTCATTATCGTCAATGAAATAAAAAAGGTAACTGGTTTAGAACTAGATAATGGTTCTCTCGGAGACCTTGAAGCATTAAATCTGTCTAAATGAACGAGTAACCCAAAACAGCTCCAAACTTGACATTTCAATCGTCGACCTAATGAAGAACACTAGTTTTCAACTATAAAACAGCTTACCAATTTTTTTTCGCGTTTATGCATCAAAATTTATAAGAAACGACTTCCATAAGTTTTTACAGTCTTTTTTTCAATCGTGTTAATGATGCAATGTATGGGATCACATGATACATTTTAGCCTAACGGAATTCTAATTTCCGTGTGAATCATAAAAACTACTTATGCTAAGCTTGTATAAAAACAATCATCACCTTCTCATTATCGTCAATGAAATAAAAAAAAAGTTAACTGGTTTAAAACTAGTTAATGGTCTTCTCCGAGGCCTTGAAGCATTAAATCTGACTAAATAAACGATCCAAAATAACCCAAAACAGCTTTAAATTTGACATTCATCTATACAATAAAGAACTCCAGTTTAAACCAACAAAACAGCTTCCCAATTATTTTCGAGTGTATGTGTTATCAAAGTTTATGAGAGAATACAAGTTCCATAAAAATTTTACAGATTTTTTTTTCAGTGTATCGTGTAAATGATACATCGTATAAATGATATGTATGTCCCAAATGTCATCACTATTATTATAGGAAATTGCTATTTAATGATTTCTGAAGATGTTATAGCGAATGCTACGGATCACATACCAGAACAAGGGGAGGGGGAAAGAATTGAACACAACCTAGCAAATGGTGAAAAAACCCAACCAATTTCTGTTCAAGATAAAAAGAGAAAGAGGGGTTTCGTCGCAGCCAAGTGTATCTGAGATGAATGCAACGTTTTTGTCGTAAAACTCGTTCCCACTTTTTGTATTACTACTATTATTTCCTGGTGTCGAAGATGGAATGGCATGCCAGAATTCCAATAAGGAGATAATTACAAGAGAAAAAAAATGGACGGAGGAATAAGAATATTCATCTATTATTTCTTATAAAGCAGTTTCTGTGTACACTGTGACGACTTCAATATTCTCGACTGAGAGGTAACGTGAAGAATAGATCACAGTCAAAGATAAAATTGGAAATTTCTTTTATTCTTGATTAACTACTGCTATTTACAAAGGGATGTTAATTCCTAAATCATGTAGAACTGCAAAGGATGGTTGCCGGTGTAACTTCCTCACGTCGATCACAGTCGAAAGTTGGTTGGTTGGTTTGGAACACTACGGTCTACTTTTTGCAACACGAGGGCTAATGAGACCGGGACCTACTGCTTAAAGCCGATTCCGAATGGCTACGAACATCCATGCCAGTGTGGGATTCGAACCCACGAACTCCAGTTCCGAAGGCTAGCACCCTAACCACTCGGCCATCGTTCGGCCACAGTCGAAAGAAAAACGAGATTTAATAGTCTCGTACAAGTGGGGAGGCTTTTCAGGGTGCAATCGAACCCAATTTATCCCCCGTTCTGTATCCGAGACTCTGCCGTTCCCTATATGAGCGGACTTTACGAATCTACCGAACTAGAAAACTGGCTCCGGTAAAAAACGCGAAAGCCTCCACTAGGTTAACACACCTACTTAAAAAATGACGAAAAGCCCTGAGTCGCAAAATTGTAGGCTTTTTATACCTGGGGGTCAGTTATGGTCCCGCAAACTGTTTTTTCATATACAGTAAATTTTCTGTAATCAATGATTATGGCAGCTTGCATACGCCATACTTGATTCCTTTAAATCAGCGTTAACTTGCGGAGAAAACATTTATACTGATTGATGGTTGCATTTAAATGTTTTTACAAATAAAAAATAAATAAATAAAGTTTATTATGTGACAGAATGGACAATTCTCTATATCGGAAGTTTCTGTTTTTATTATTGTCGGTTCAATACTTAAAGTTGCTGTTGAAAAAGTGTATACTACATTTTATCGCAAATAATTTAAAATTAAGTTATTTTTTTAAAAAAATGAGTGTGACATAACTATTAAGAATACCTAGAAATCACACGTAAAACTGATTTTCAGAAATCTTTAACCGCAAGCCATATGATTGTTTTCCCCTTATTTGGCCAGAGAGAATACGATAAAGTGGATATCAAGTAATCTTACTGAACTTAATTAGTACAATGACGAACAAAAATAATTTTTTACATATTAATGATGATAAATATTTTAAAGTAACTTCCAAAAATAATTTTGGTAGTAATTGAAGGTTTTTAACTAGATGAGACTTGAAATATATCTCAGCTTGCAAGGGTAATGAAAAGCAGACATGTTGAATTTTGCCAAAAAACTGCGGAAAAAACTGCGGAAGTGAGAAAATTGCCTAACAGCTATGAAGAAAAAAGAAGAGAAAAAGACATACAGCCAAAAAATTGCATTTATAGTATGTCAGTACTATAAAAATTTTATCTCAATTGTCTCCTAGATTGCATCAACATATAGAGCAGAACTGCAGTGATTTGCCAGAGTGACAATGTTTTCGTCTTGCAAAGAAGTTTTAGATATAACCACTTTTTAATATCTGATTGTAAAAAGAAAAAAGAATACTTTATGAGTATAAATTTTGTAGGTAGAATAAATGATGTACGGTAACATTATGATTATTATAAATTGACAGTCCGCTTGTTTATTTCTTCGTTCCAATTTTGAGCTTGGTTGGCTTTTAGTCGGGTGATAGAAGAATTAGCAGGGCTTCTATTTTTTGGAGTTGAAATTCACGGTTTTGAATTCTACTTTTGGTACTAATGTTTGGCTTTAGATACGGGCAAGTAACATTTCACATATTACTCTAAACCCATGCGTTTTTAACTGTGCGAAGCGATATGTTAGGGTCTCAGGAATTCAATTTAGATTCACGAATTAAACAAATTAGGCGCATCTCTTTAATTTAACCCGTTTTTTGTCGACACCGCATGTTATACGTTTGGTATATTCATACCTGTATGGTCGACATCGCATGTCATACGTTTGGTATATTCCTGCCTGAAGGGTCTACATCGCATGTCATACGTTTGGTATATTCATGACTGTATGGTCGACATCGCATGTCATACGTTTGGTATATTCATAACTGTATGGTCGACATCGCATGCCATACGTTTGGTATATTCATGCCTGTGTAGTCGACGTTGCATGTCATACGTTGAAGAGAAAAATCACATCGTTCAGAGTGGATCTGTTGCTACTGACACGTTTCGTTATATTTTTGAACTGTTTCTTGTATTCAAAAAGCTAACTGTATTTTCAAGGTAGTTGTGTAAGCGGTATGTTGTGAAACTTTGCGTTGGGTTTTGTTTATGAATTTTTCACAACCCTGGAGATATCTGACAGAACTTACACTACAGAAACAATTCAATATATTTTCGATATTCATTACTAATATTTTTTTCTTAAATAAGCTAATAAGCAAAAATTTATTAAATTATTTTAAAGTGGTTTTTACGTTTTGGTGATAAGAAACTTTCTGTTTTCAAGGTAAAGTTATAGAATCCTTTTGCCAAACATTTTTATGTGTTTTTAATAATTTTTTTCATATAAATATTTATCTTAAATACCTCAAAGAAAAATAGTTCAAGTTTCAAAATATTAATAACTCATTTATTAATATTAATATTAAAATTATATTAGTTTATTAATACCTCAAAGAAAATTAACAGAGTGAATCTGTTGCTACTGACATGTTTCATTATATTTCTGTATTGTTTCTTGCATTTAAAAAGCTAAGTATATTTTCAAGGTAGGTGTGTAAGCGGTATGTTGTGAAACTTTGCGTTGGGTTTTGTTTATGAATTTTTCACACCCACGATGATATTTGATAGAACTTATACCAAACAAACAATTCAATATAATTTTGATATTCATGACTAATATTTTTTTCTTAAATAAGTTGATAAGCAAAAAATCATTAAATTATTTTAAAATATTTTTTATGTTTTGGTGATAAGATTTTTTATGTTTTGGTGATTTTTTTGTTTTGGTGATAAGAAACTTTCTGTTTTCACGGTAAAGTTATAGAATCCTTTTTCCAAATATTTTTATGTATTTTTAATAAATGTTTTCATATAAATATTCATCTTATATACCTCAAAGCAAAATATTTGATAAATATAATATCAGAAAGTATTTTTTATTTATTTGAAACTTGAGTTTTCATTGTAGAAAAACCGGGAGATAGATAAATGGAATATTACATATAAAAACTCTAGTCTGTCAAGGAAAAAAGAAACTATTTACTGTCAAAATTATTTTACTTATTTTTTTCAATTCAGAATAGTATATATATTAATTTTCATCAATTAAAAAATGCGTTTTGTTTATCCGAAGATTAAAAAAAATCGACAGAGAAGTGGTTAATGTATTATATTTTATTTGTGGCAATTTTAATTATAAAATTATAATAGTAAGTAGAACAGTAAAATCGCAATTGCATATTAAAGCAAACTACCACTAAGCGTTTTATTGCATATTGTATTACAATTTAAGCATTTTTTTAAAATCAAAATACAAATATAAGGGAATAACAATTAACTCAACGTTAAATTAAATATTAAACAACATTTTTATGGACGTTTGTGATTGATAGGGGGGAGTTAAAAATTTTATAGACTGGGGTCGCAAGATGAAAATGTTTAAGTACCTCTGCTTTAAAGCAAGGAACCTGTTAAACGTTTAGAAACATGGCAATGAGGAAAGAGGTACAAAAAAGAGGACAAAATCCTCCCTCGACTGAGGATATACAAAGCTATGGTGAGGAATCAAGGGCAATTTGCACCTTCAGCCGTGCTGTACAGCAAGCAAATGCCTTCATTTGCCTTATGGGTATGATTAAGTAGCATTGATTTATGCATCTCAAATATAATAAACAACTGATATTTCTTTTCAAAAGTAGTTTGAAAGGAGGCAGATGCTTTTTTTTTATTTGTGATTGGAAGATACTGAAATCAGTTTTCAGCAATATAAACTTCTCATAAGAAATGGTACTGCTATAAAAACTTAGACTAAAATTTAATTCCCACGCGTTACATTGGTATATAAGTAATGTGCTTTTCATTTTCAGATTTCCAAACAAAATATTCATGCATTAAGTATTTAAGAAAATGTATAAAGCAAATTAAATTTAATGTATCTAAGATAACCGAATCTTAGATCATTTTATAAAGAAATTATTTTTATTGTCCTATTAAATGAGTTAAAAAATTATCTTCATTGCAGTACGCTTGCCTCACTCAAAAGTAATAGAAAGTTATTATTTTTTTCTTTGGTGTAATTTCCTAGAAAGAATAAAACTTAAACTAAACTTGCGTTTTATTACACTCCGTAAAATTAATTTTTACCATTTAGTCCATTTATTTCGTAATTAAAAGGATATTTCACGCATTTCTGTTGCAAACCACAAGCTCTAACCCGCAAATCTCTCTTACAATGACTACCTTCTCAACGTCTGCGTAACTTAAATTACCCCGATTTGCTCTTAATCTCTCCCCGTGTCACGTGACATTCCCACGAATCTCACAGCATAAGATTCATTTACTTTTGAAAAGAAGAAAGAAAGAAAAAAATATCTTCGTCTGCTTAGCATCCGAGCTCTGAATTCTTCGCAGAAAATATCTCGACTAATTACTCGTTTCTCGCTTTCTCTTCGTAAGCTTTAGTGAAGAAATCTGACACCTTCGCTCTAAGCTGGCGAGCGAGTGTCATAAATACGTTGATATTTTAAACTTCATATGTAGGTCAAACGGAAGTTTCATTTAAAATAGATTTACACTTTCATTATGAAAGTTCTTTTTTGCTAGTGGGTGGATTCTTTATCCTTTAAATGGACAGTGGGCTTCAACTGAAAATTCAATACTTCCATTTTATTAAATTTCAGAATATAAATACGGAGCAAAACAGCTTTTTAAATTCTGCCTAAAATTTCGATATAAAAAATGCTAGAATTTAGTAAATTCTTGTAATACGTTTCGTTATGTAATATAATAACACTATCAAAAATATGACTATTTTACAAAATTGCTTTATAATTGAGGCATTTCGACAGTATAAATATAGTTCGATATTACTTCTTATACTTCTCTAATGTCTCTTAATTCTAGTATATTATTTTTATACTTTATATGTAAGAAGTATTCGAAAAACATTTACTTTATAGACTTATACTCGAATGTTAGAAGGTTATGTGTTCCCATACGTTTAAAGAATAAAATGTATTGAAAAAGTAAGCAGATTTCGGTAAAAGAAAGTAATAGAAAATTTTCATTTCATTATAAAGCGTATGCCTAACTTGAATTCTCGACACACACACACACACACACACACACACACACACATATATATATATATATATATATATATATATATATATATATATATATATATATATATATATATATATATATATTCATACTTTACACCCTGCAATGAATATAGTTTTAATAATCAATCCAATACACTTATTACTAACAATGACTTTAACTAATAATACTTTTGAAATTTTAATACCATTGAGAAAAAAATTTTTAACACTAAAGAACCAACATTTGTGATCACAAGATTTTGTCTTTCCAGTATATAAGATTTAAATGCGTTTTTAAAATTAAAAATTACTTTCTCAAATTTTTTAAACATTTCATATAAGTTATTTGTAAAATACCCCACTTTTTTCCAGCTACTTGGAGAAATTGTTTGAAATACGAATCAGCGTAATACCGATATCCCTTTGAATTATCATAATAAATCACTTGAACTTTTTAATAGATTGCTCTCTAGTTTTGGCTACAAAATTATACATTTAAAGTATTGGTATACTTTACGCCTGCGCAGTATGAAAGTATTGCCTTTACACGCTCGTGTCTCGCCGTCAATTCATGATTTAGAAACATAATTGCACCCCATATATTGTTCTTCCCTTATATTGTACTCCAACACGGTAAGTCTCGAAAGTTGTTGATATAAACTCTGAGAATTATGAGGAAAAATCTTTTATAGAATTTGTACTGTTTACAAGATACCTTTATATTTTTAATATTTTAACTGCTTTACAAAAAAATTACCAATAGCGAAATTTATTGATTGATTACCAATAGTCAGATCAATCTTATTCTTCAAAAGTTGCAATTTATTTCAACTATTTATGATACAGCATAAACAAAAATATTTTTTAATATGTGTATAGTCCCCTATATATTCCTATATGTATAGACCCATAGCAAGTCCCTAAGCTAATCCGGAAAATGTGAATTTAAGTATTCTGTTTATGTGACGGAATTTAGAGAACAAATCGAAAATCTGTTGAGAAATTTTAAAATGAGGTTTAAAATCCGAAGTGTTTATAATGTTTTGGTTCGTCGACGTGTATTATATGTATAAATTTCAGATTTAGTACAAGTGTTCCTTATATACTAATACTAATAATGACAAAACTGAAAGTATCATAGAAAAATATTAATCTTTAAATACTGTAAAATCTTAATTTTACCAATAAAAATGTAATTTTCAAACTTAAGTTTAAAAAATTAGATTGATGAGATAATTATATTTTTCCTCATTATTAATGTCAAGACATGTATAAATTCTGTCTAAAATTTTGATATAAAAAATGCTAGAATTTATTAAGTTCTGCGAGCTTGTAATACGTTTCGTGATGTAATATAATAACATTATTAAAAAGTATGACTGTTTTACAAAATTATTTTATAATTGAGGAATTTCGACAGTATAAATATAATTTCAATATTACTGTTTACACTTCTCTAATGTTTCTTAATTATATAGTATATTATTTTTATACGTAATATGTTAGAAGGATTAAAAAACATTTAGTTTATAGACTTATAATCGAATGTTAGAAGGTTATGTGTTCCCATAAGCTTGAAGAAAAAGAAGTATTAAAAAATAAGTAGGTTTTGGTAAAAGAAAATAATAGAAAATTTTCATTTCATTATTAAGCGTAAGCCTAACTTGAATTTTCGACACACACACACACACACACACACACACACACACACACATATATATATATATATATATATATATATATATATATATATATATATATATATATATATATATATATATATATATATATATATATATATATATATATATATATATATATATATATGTATATATATGTATATATATATGTATATATGTATATATATGTATATATATATGTATATATATATATATATATATATATATATATATATATATATATATATATATATATATATATATATATATATATATATATATATATATATATTCTTTTAAGTGTTAAAATGAATTACTTCTAAAAAAGTTGTTTTACCTTTCAGAAATCTTATTATTTAGGATCATATTGTATTTCTAAAAATTTTGATTACAAAGAAAAAAAAGAAAGGTTTGGAATGAATGAAAGCTAAGGCTTCAAAAATAGTAATATCTGAAATAGTTATGTCAAAAATAGTAATACTCCTTACTACTTTAAAGTAGTATCCCGATATATCAATGATATCAATATCAGTCTGAAGATATATTGCAATACTAAATTTCTGATATCGTACAGCCCTAGTATGTACATACAGACCAATCAAACTTATCAAAACTAGTACAGGAATGGTTAAAATGGATATTACACATTTAAAGATTCAAGATTTTCTTGTATTTACATAAAGACGTCCGCACTGAAAATTGACAAAATTCAACCACACATGATTTTGCCCATTAATTAAATGAGTATTTCCGTTGAAATCTGAGCTTTGAAAGTTTTAACAAACTGAAAGTTTTTCCTTATACAAAGTACTTAAAGTACTTTGTACAAGGAAATCAAAACATGCATATACTTTTTAAGTGTATAAGGAAGTTATGCGGTTTCCACATCAGATTTTAAATTTAACTGGAAACGAGATATCTCAATAAATATAAGTGGCAAATAAGCAAGATACAAATAGAGCTTAATATTTGAAATTTTTTTAAAAAAATCTAATCTTTGTTCACTTGTCGACTCATCAATAGACCTGAAACACCCTAAACACCATATGTAGGTCAGACGGAAGTTTCATTTAAAATAGATTTACACTTTCGTTGCAAAAGTTTTCTTTAGAGAGTGGGTGGATTCTTTTTATCCTTAAAAGAGATGAAATAGGAGGTCAATGTTGTGTTTTGTTTGGCGTGGAGACGAGAGAGAAAACAACGATTCAGTCTCTGATTTGAATGAAAAACAATGAAATCATATGAAAAAAACTTTAAATAAAAGTTGGCAGAAAATTGTTTAAATAACATAATGATGTATGCTTTCTCCACTACCGTTTACAGGTAATTAAAGTTTGTTTAGAAATTAACGACTAAGTGAATGTAAAAGTTGATTTTTATCATTCATTTTCTCAGCTTTTTTACACACACACACACATACACATATATATACACACACACACATATATATATATATATATATATATATATATATATATATATATATATATATATATATATATATATATATATATATATATATATATATATATATATATATATATAATCCAGAAAATCTAAACCGGCCTGTTACATTTGATTATTGCCCCTATTCTTTTTATTTGCCCGGGTTACTGACGATTAAGAAGTCTAATCAGCTAGACTAATGAATAACGTTGCAGTCGCGCCACTTTAAAGATAAGCACAATTTTAAGAACAACTTAAATCTTTATCTAGGAGCTGCTAAAAAGACATCTTTACCAATCAACGGCAAACAACAGAATGATACAAAAAGAAAAATAACTCCACCCTGCTGGAAAAGATGTGAAATCCAGAGCAAAACAGAATTTTCTCAAGTGACAAGAAACTTAGTCTGCGAATATAAGTGTTAGATCAGGGGAAAAACTGAGTCATTTGCCTTCGACAGCTGGAAAACGTGTTGAATGGACAGAAATTTTACACATATTGAACAGAAATCTTTGGGAGATGTGTTGGAAGAATTTTAAGTCGCGGACACTCCTTTGATTAAGACATTTTGTGGCTGGAAAAATGGATTTTAAGGAATTAGAATGGAAGAGAGGAGGTTTTTAAAAAATATTAAAGTGAAATAATTTTGATATATTACATATATATATATATATATATATATATAATATATATATATATATATATAAATTCCATAAGTCATTAGGTTTGCATATATATACAAACAATGATATATGATTTATCGTACGATATTAAACCTTTTCAAATTAAAATTTCGGGCATTAGAAAAATTGTGTAACGAAAATGTATAACGGAAGTGAGTGTCATGTGACTTCGATATAGATGCAAATAATATGACCAAAAATGTTGTCAAATTTTGCAACAAAATTTAGTCGTCAAATTTGGATTCAGATTTTTAAAAAATCATATTTGTATACGGATGACTTTTCAATTTTTTAGTCCTATTCTGTATAAAATGATATATTCGATTAAAATATTTTGTACACAGAGTTTAAAATAAAAGATCTGAGGGAAACTGGGCTCTTTCTCTTACAACGAAATCTACAGCTCCGAGTATATATATAATGCTTTTTTATAGTACATTAATATGTAAAGGAGTCAGTAAAATAACTTAAAAAAAGATAAGAAACAAGAAAACAGATAAAATTACGGTTTAGTAATTCAGGAAATTCCAGACATGATCAATAGCAAATATTCGTGAATTTTACTTTTCCTTTACATCTTAGAATTATAAAATTCAGATTTAGAGCAAATTATTTGACTGATGGTACTGCGTTTATATAATTCCCCATTTGTAAAGACACTATTGATAAACTTCCGTCATTGCCGACGCCTAATAGGAAATACCTGCATAAAAGTTATAATTCTGTAAAATAATACCTTCAGAAAGTCGTAAAAGATGCTAACGCTTTTTCCTAAATACATCACTAGCAGATAAATTTTGTTTTAATGAAAATTCGCATCCATTACCAGTTTACTGCCCGAAATTTATCTGCATAAAGTTTGCTTTTTGTTTTTCTGGATGATTCATGATACAATTAGCGTTATACTTACTATTCATCGTTTCATCTGTCAGTATTACCTTTTTAATGTACACCCTCATTCAAGATGAGAGAATTTTATTCCTTTGGGGCTTCATTAGAGATTTAAATTGATTTTTAAAATTCGATATCCAGACGAGTATTAAAATTTCGATATAAAGAAATATCATGAGAAATCTGATTAAAAATACAAATTATCCAGAAGAATTATCCATATAAACATTAAAAAATATACCCCGTTAAAAAGTTAGACAAAGACATCCATATATTTGTCTCATCAAATGGTGAATATTTTTCTTGATTTATTTTGTTTTTAATAACGACGTATTTTAAGCCCTTTATACCTTGAATTTTAATCAAACAACAGATATGAAGTAAACTAAAGTGCTAGAAAAACCGGTGTAGGCTTGCATGTACAAATAAGAGATCGATGCAGGCAATCAAAGTAAATCGACTTAGCCTGTAGTGCTTATTTAAGACAGTAAGAAACTAGGGACGCTGTTAATTAATAATAAATTGTCATTATTATGTTCCCTTTAGCATTTATATTTCTAATAATCTGTAATTTTGGTGTTGGAGAACTAGACACGGGAAATTCCTTCAAATTACTTTCACTTAGATTTTCTGTTGTAAGCTACTAGATTGGTTTTTGCTGAATCAATGAAGCGGTATCATGATTTAAGTGACTTTGAAAGTTGCTTAATAGTCGGCAATCATGAGTTGGGGAGCAGTATTTCCGTGGGAGATGTACTGACGACTATTGTATATGTCACCATAAATGTTAAGAATTCGGAAAAACATCATGTGCGAGGACGGAAAATGATCTTGAAGAAACGGAATATGGGAAATTCAGAAGAATAATTTCAGAGAGCCGTACAACGCTGTCTCTTATTGTTAAAGATTTAAATGTTGAAGACTGAACTAGTATCAGCCTGGTAACTGTGAAATGATACCTGCATAATATTGTGGAGAAATATCTTCTCTTTTATTCAATAACTGGCTATTATGATTTAGAAATGATGGAGGATCCCTTGGCATAAATTTCCATGGTGAAAATAATCCTAATAGTGATGGATGCAAGAAGATTTAAACTTCACAAACATTTATTAACACAACACATGCCATTTTTTCCCCAACTGATATCTCTGGAATTTTTTCCTTACCTCTCGTACAGCTCGCTCATGCGCAAAATAAATCTGCGTGTACATGCTGAGCGGAGGGATATTGGCGTTGCCACAGTATAGTTATTCTGGACCGAAAACGCATTTGATCCCCTTTGCTCTTGCATCTTGATGAATTCTAGGTACTAAGGTATGCGAGTCGTCTGAGCTCGCTTCTTAGTGATGATTTAGCCTCTTTTCCATTTACATCGCCTCATATTGCCCTTAAAGTTCTTCAAATTCTCCCAATTCCCGTTGAGCTATGGAGTACATTGGTTAGGGCGCTGATTTTCAGAACCGGAGTTCGTTTGTTCGAATCGCACTGTGGTATAGATATTCGTAGCCGTCCGAAATCGATATTATGCAGTAGGTACCGGTCGTTCTTAAAATCAAACCCAATTCACGTTCTATTTTCCATAATCTTAATTTACCTCGCGACTCAAAACAAGTGAATGATATGAATATCCAGGCTAACATTCATTCCACACTTACAAAAACTAAAGATTGGATTAATAGTTGTTGTGTGTGACCATTTCTTTCCCTTCTCTAACCCAACTGTCAGTTCTTCCAGGAAACACTGAAGACTTGTATAATCTTAATGCCATTTTTGCCAATAATGTTTTAAGAAATTTCAAAATAAATGTTGATTTCAAACTCGTTCTATTGAGAAGTCATCCACGTATTTTTCTCCTCAAGATTCTATTTTCACATATCAAAAAATGTATGTTTGTCTCTTCTCTGTGTAGGACACATCAGTTCCCCGTCATTAAGATGAAAATAAAAGTGTTTTACTTAGTATTTCGTCTGGTATTGAGTTTTAAATCTATTTTATCACTAAGTGAAAGTTTTTCCCGCCACTGCATCTGGTTTACTTTGCCAATCAAGTCTTGGCCGTTAAAAGCAGGAGCTATTTCTTCCGTATTATCAGTGAAGAATATTTTTACTGGTTATTTATATACATATATATACATATATGTATATACATATATAGTTATATGTATAATATATATTATTTATATGTCTCTATATATGATATATACATGTACATATATATACATATGTCTCATCAAAATCTCAATGTCGAAAAAGTTTAGAATTTCTTTAAAAGGAAAACAAAAACTTACCTTTACAATGGGGTTATATATCTGATCAATGAATCATACTCCTAAAAAGAAAGAAATAATTATCAATCACATGTTAATATTTTAAAACACTATGATTTTAATAAAAATGTAAGTACACTGTAAAATTCAGTAAAACAGAACAGGTAAGGAAAAATTTTCTACACGAATACCTTTAAACTGATAAATCATAAAAACTCTGATCCGATCATAAAAACCTTTTAACTGATTATTAAATAATATCATACATCTTATAACTAGCTATAGCTAACGAAACGAAAATAAGAACTACGATAAAAGAGGATAAGAAAATGGCATCCGAAATTTTCCTCGTTTACTTTACACATGCCAGATGACATAGTTTGCTTTAAGTTGGAAAAAGAGGTGACATGCAATTTCTAAATGGATGTAATTGTTATCACTAGCAGAGATTGAATTTCCAGCATTCATCAAAATGTTAACAATATTACAATGGGAACCCAAAGTAAACTACATTTCTATTGTTTAGAATAGTCAGCAAAACTTTTTTTCTTTTATAGGTCACATTCGAGAACAACCGTAAAATATGCGTATTCCTCGCGTTACTCAGTTTTATTTTTTTTTAAAGAAACTACAATTATTGAAGCATTTAACAATATGCAAAATTATTCAATATAAATTTATAAAAGCTACTTTTTTCTATTTAAAGTACACTATAAATAAACTATAATATATTCTCTTATAAAAAAGCAGTCATGTAAAAGCTGATATTATCTTTCTTATATTTTTAATTGTATAAAACAATGCAAATAAAAGAGGATAGTACAAAATTTTTCCTGTAAAGTATTTTTGTAATTTTGGATAAAGTTTCCTATGTAAGTATGATTTCAGAGAGAATGCTTGAAAACAAAAATAGAAATTTTAATTTAAAATACGTGCTGCAGAGTTGAAAAGACCATGTGCGTTAAAAGAGTAAATTCGATATTTATACTCTAAGACTAAATTGTCAGGTTTTATTCAATTCATCACAAAATCGGTTCTTTTTAAAATAATATTTTTTTACATATTCTTTGTTAACGCTCTAGCTTTATAAAAAATTTAATTACTTTTGTTATTCAGTAAGTTTTTTAAAAAAAACATAAAAATATGCATCAAATGCAAAGAAGAAAATTCATCTATTTGGAGGAAGATAACTGTTAAATTTTCTAGAGTAGCAAATTGTTATGTATCAAAATGAAGCAAAATAACTATTTTATTCTGTAAACTAAAATTTTCATTGTATAGGACATTTTAAAATTAAAAGAGAATTAAAAGTTTTTAAGAATTCGAAAATCAAAAAATATCCTTCATCATAGTATAAAATTAAGCATATTGTTCATATTAATGTAATTGAGGCTTACAGAACAGAAAGGATAATAACTTTTTATTTTAAATAAAAATTAGTTTCTAATCTACAATTTTCAAAAGTTATTTTGCTGGTAAGTGGATTTTTTATAGTTGATGTATATATTTTACATCTTTAAATAAAAACTGTACCTTCATAAAGGAAACTAAATAATTTTTTTAAGTTAAGATCCTTATTAATAATTTAGGAAAATTTTATTCTAAACAGATCATAACCTGTTTTTATTTTATTTTATAATATCAAAAACAGGTTGTTATAAATGAAGACTTTTTTCAACTCGAATGGTGCTTACGACCCTAAAAACAGGGAGAAATGCGATTTCCTTTAGCTGTCTTTCAGCGTGATGTACCAAGAAACTGCGAGTTGTCCTCCCTCAAGTAACACCAGCAATCAGTGCGATCTTTTCTCTTTGGCAAGCGAATCAATTCATTCCGGTCGTATCTCCATCCTCCGCTGTCACCACAACGGGAGGGGGGGTTGACGCTTTCGGGTCACCAGATCGGCCAACGAAACGTCGTCGCCCCTCGGGCCAAAAGAGAGAAAATCATTTCGGAGGATCAGATAAAAACCGGGGAATGCTCCCGGGCCGCGAGGAAATTGAGGACATCGCGTCGTGTGTGCTATATGGAGGGAATATCACAAAAGAGAAATATGGACGGAGGAAAATAAAGTAAAAAAACAATTATTGTGAGAAATGATCGATTATAGGATGTTAGACGACGTAACTTGTAGTTTCTATTTCTGAGATATCCAGGTTAAGGAAATAGAATGGCCTTCGTTAATTCGCTGTAGACAAGATTCGGTACAAATTTAAGCGTCATCTTTAGTGACAGTAGATGAAGTTAAGTGATAAGGTGTCTCCAAATGCTGTTAATATACTATACACCGTTGTTTTTATCAACAGTAGAGGGTTAAGTGATAAGGTGTCTTCAAATGACCTTATATACTATACACCGCTGCTTTTATCAACAGTAGAGGGTTAAGTGATAAGCTGCCTTCAGTTGATGTTATATACTATACACCGCTGCTTTTATCAACAGTAGAGAGTTAAGTGATAAGGTGTCTCCAAATGGTATTATATACTACACACCGCTGATTTTATCAACAGTACAGGGTTAAGTGATAAGGTGTCTTCAAATGATGTTATATACTATACATCGCTGTTTTTATCAACAGTAGAGGATTAAATTATCAGGTGTCTCCAAATGGTATTATATACTACAC
>CM063508.1:118263582-118271082 GCA_032207245.1 Pardosa pseudoannulata
TCGAAAATACATGTTGGCGTAGGTAAGTTTCATACATTGGTCCATCTTCATACTTGGATGGACCTGTTCAAGATTGGCAAGAATTTCACGGCTCTGTATCCGTTATTGGGATGAGCCAGCAACTTCTTGATGGAAAAGCCAGAAAACGTTAGGATAAAAAATGTGAGCTTTAATGTTCTCTAGCTGGAACGACGGTAAATGGGAGAGAAGTACGAAATCGGGAGAAAATTTTCCCTCTTGGAAAATGATTCAAAATTAAGGGAATTCTTTATTATATACTAATTTTTAGCATCTTCAGAAGAGGAATTATCCAAGCGGCCCGTCGTGAGTTAAGAAATATTTTACATTTTTTATAGCGTAATATATTATGATACATAAACATAGTTTTGTTATTGTATATATAGATATAGATATGCCTAACAAAAATATGTTTTTTTCAATCAACATGTTTTTAAAATTAAAATGTCTGTTTTAGGATATTCCGTAAATTACAAAAATACTCTACATGAAAAATTTTACATTAACCCCTTTTATTTGCATTGCTGTATACAACTAACAATGAGAGATAATATCAACATTTAGCATGACTTCTTTTTTTAAGAGAATACATTATATTTTATTTATCTTGTATTTGAAATTCAATCAAAGCTTTTACAAATTTAAATTGAATAGTTTCTCGCATTGTTAACTGCTTCAATAATTATAGCTACAAATTTTCTTACGCATAATTTTGTTATAGCTAACAAAATACCTAACCTAACCTACATACCCTTTTTTTTCCATATGCGTTAAAAGCACGTTTTTTTCCATATGCCTATATATATATATATATATATATATATATATATATATATATATATATATATATATATATATATATATATATATATATATATATATATATATATATATATATATATATATATATATTGGAAGAAATTCAAGGATAATAGAGAAAAGCAAAAAACACATCCTTTCACTGTAAAAGTGTTGGAAATTAGACAGTTTTGACACTCCGCTTATAAGATATGGCAAGTACAACCTTTACAGTTTTTTCAGTTTTACAGTCAGTTCAGTTTTTTTTTCTGGGAAAAAAACTGATAAACGGGGATTAAAGTTATGGATTTTAACCGTAAATCTGTTATAAAGATATCCAGAATGATTTCTTAGGGGTAAATAAATATTAAGAGAAATTTATATGATGGTTTCACTTCTAGTTTTCTCTAGTTTATATCTGTACCCAATGTTTTCCGTAATGTTAATACCGTCTATATTTTTCTTGTTTATAATTAATATTTTAAACATACATTTAAGATTATATTAAGATTATAAATTATTTTTAATAATAAAGTAAAATTATAAAAGAATTATAAACTGATATAAAAGAGTAGAAACTCAAAAGTAAAATAAAGTAATTTTCATAATGTGTTTTTCCTCTTTTCCTGTTCAAAAAACTTTCCTGCTTAAGAGGTTTTAATTAATTTCCTTAACTTCCTAAGCGTTTTCGACTATATGTATATACATATACATACGTATACATATATTCCTTAATGTGAAAACCGTCTATATTTTTCTTGTTTATATTTAATATTTTAAACGTTTGGAAAATATACATTTAAGATTATATTCAGATAATAAAAATATTTTTAATAATAAAATATAATTATAAAGAGAATTATAAACTCATAAAAACAGTAGAAAAAAGAATTGCAACTCAAACGTAGAATAAAATAATTTCCATAATGCGTTTTTCTCTTTTCCTGTACAAAAAGCTTTCCTGTTTAAGAAATTTCAATTAACTTCTTTAACTTCTTAAGCGGTTTCGACTATATATATATATATATATATATATATATATATATATATATATATATATATATATATATATATATAATATATATATATACACATATACATATACATATACATATATTCCTTAATGTTAAAACCGTCTATATTTTTCTTGTTTATATTTAATAGTTTGGACGTTTTTAAAATATACATTTAAGATTATATTAAGATTATAAAATTATTTTTAATAATAAAATAGAATTATAAAAGAATTATAAACCAATAAAAAAGAGTAGAAAAAGAATTACAACTCAAAAGTAGAATAAAATGATTTTCAAAATGCTTTTCCTCTTTTCCTGTTTAAAAAGCTTTCCTGCTTAAGAAGTTTCAATTAACTTCTTTAACTTTTTAAGTGGTTTCGATTATATATATATATATATATATATATATATATATATATATATATATATATATATATATATATATATATATATATATATATAAATATATTTATATATATATATATACATATATATATACATATATATATATAGACATATATATATATACATATATATTATATATATATATATATATATAGATATATATATATATATATATATATATATACATATATACATATATTCATTAATGTTAATTTACCAATAAAATAAGTTACCAATAATAAAGAGTAGAAAAAATAATTGCAATTCAAAGTAGAATAAAATGATTTTCAAAACGTTTTTTTCCTCTTTTCCTGTTTAAAAAGTTTTCCTGCTTAAGAAGTTTCAATTAACTTCTTAACTTCGTAAGTGGTTTCGACTATATATATATATATATATATATATATATATATATATATATATATATATATATACACATGTATATATACTCAAATACATACATATATAAGCTATAGTTACCTCAGTGTTTTTAATGGAATTTTATAAGAAGATCTAGTCTGGATAAAGAATATGTTATATCACAAGACTATCCTGTAAAATCAGCCTCTCCGGTAATCTCAGCATTTGTCGACGACTACAACGCAATTTATATTTCGATGGTGTTAATCTCCTCTCCAATAATAGTGAAAGAAATTTCATTCTGTTGGTATTCATTCGGTTAACGAGAAACCTCGTTCCGTGAATAAAAATTTTCAAGGAGGGAGGAGGGGAGAGGATTAAATGGATTTCAGTGAAATTGAAATTCTATTTACTGGCTATATTACACAAGGATGCTTAAGTCATGATATCTTTCTTATTCTGAATAGTCAACACCCACTTTCGAACCGATAACCTGATAAAAAGTCACGATTTAATTACGGGTGTAGGTTTAACTTCTCACAGTTTTTATCCGAAATTGGATACTCTTACCAGCTTACATCCCTTCTGCCCACCGCTGGTGGGATGACTTCAAGGATATGATATTATTAAATATTTCTCATATCCCGTGCATATAAAGGATATTGGTTAAGAGATAAACAATAGGATGGGGTAGAGAAAATAACGTAACGATATAACGCAATTGTTGCTTTAGAAGTAATAATAGAGAACTAAATACACATATTTCTCTATTTCTTTTAATCTTCGCAACCCCCAAGAAAATATAAAAGCAGAATAAAAATTTGGCCTGCTTTCGTAATTGAATCTAACTCTGAATCTGTCTATTTTTTCGTTCTATTTTCAAAATCGCATTTCAAGTAATGGCTGGGAAATTCACAAACCCATTTCTTTTTAAAATTTAAATGTAAATTCAACAACATTAACTTTTTCTTTCTTATAGTGATTGCAGGCTTGTGGGACATTAATTTGCTTTATATAGAATGGAAATAAACTTTATAACCTACATTCTGGTATCTAGTCAGAATTAATTTTACATATTTTTAGAATGGTAAACTGTTTGCATTTCTGATGTCTTTTAGCTTTCCTTTCTCACCGTTGTTTCCCATTATAGAAAATTTTCATCAAGTAACCTTAATTCTCATTCTAGAACATTATATTTTTTCCCTCAATGCTCATTAAAATAGCTCGAAGGATTTCAGATTTAACTGAAAAGAGGAGGAAGAAATTTTTCTCAATTTCAATTTAAAAAGTCCCAAAATAGGGTGCGAAAGTTACCTTTTGTTTTTTTTGCATCAAGTTTTAGATTCCATTAACTTTAATGTACTTGCAGTGATCACAAACAGTTTTAATCATACGTCTGTAGAACATTAATCCTTAAACTGGGTTAAAAAGTTAAAGTGACGTTTTTTTTAAAGAGAGTATTCATTTTAAGTAATACAGATTCGAGTAATAAGTAGTATTTATCTGAAGAAACCAGATTCCAGTTCGTTTCTCTTCGTTTATAAGATTAATCTTTAAACTATTATTTTTTATATCAGTTAAATATTATCTCTCAAGAATGAAATTTGAGGCATACACTGGAAGATAAAAACTAATTTATTTCGCTTTTAACAAACATTCATAATTAAGTTTCCTATTAACAATATAGTTATTTAAATGAAATTACAGCTTCAAGATAATATAAATTTAAAAGTTATTAATTATTAACTGTTTTAAAAATAGCTTCTTTGAAAATGTTCTCGTAGTATATTTCTACCTGCGTATAACTTTATATCTTTATAAACTGTTATTAAAAATTAAAGCCATTTTTATTTTTTCTTGTATGATTAGAAAAAATAATAACAGCTATAATAATCATTTTTTCAGAACAAAATATCTAGATCAACTTTTTAAGTTCAAAATTGACAAACTTTTTCTGTTTGAAAATACTAACAAACATTTATTATAGACTCTACAAGTCGATATATTTCGAAAGTATATAACAGAGTTGACCAACCTGCGGCTCATTGAAGGATTATTTGTGGCTCTCTATAAATGTACCTGAGTTCCCTTTTCATTTTTGTGTTATTATATTTAAAAAAAATATTACAACTGATGGAGCTCTGGAAATGCTGGGTAAAAAAATCGGTCTTATTGTTCTTTTAAGAAATGATTCTCAAATTCCACAACTCATACCGATTCACTGCATAATTCACCGAGAACATCTCATTACAAAATATTTAAAATATCCTGATGTTATGAAAACAGTGTAACACATTGTAAATTACTTTCACACCAATGCAAAAAATCATTGACAATTAAAAAAATTCCCTGAAAACTTAAAGGACGAAGAACTTCCAAATGATATTCATTAAATATAATTTCTGTAAAAAAATTTTTAATACCTTTATTGCATACCTTTAAAATACGTATTTAATTGCGGCTCGCGAAAAATTTCAAATTTTGAAAAATAGCTCGGACTATCAGGCTTGGCAATCCCTGGTATATAACATTTAGAAAGGAGTATTTGAGTTATTGATAAAATACGGAAATATTTGTGTTAAAAAGTTTAAAGTAGTTAGTAGTAATAATTGTATTGTCTCTTAAGGAAATAATTTCATTCTCATTATGTGGAGTTGTGTATTAAAACATCTTTTTTGATTTTCTATTTTAGTTATATTTCACTATTCAATGATATAGGAATATCAAGTTTTAAGATGTTTCACCCAGCTGCCCTTTGTCTCTTTAAGAGGGACACATCACTTTAAAAAAAACCCTCATTAAAAAAACCCTCATTGAAATATTCGAATTAGTACCTTTAAAACTATACAAAACTATAAGTTGCTTTTAATATCATAGTTTTTAAGACAACTATGAAAACTTTAAGTGCTCTCCACTAAAAATGATATTTTTCAAACTTGCACTCATTAAAATCTGTAATAATATAAGTTAAAATAACATAAATAATATAATACAAATAATATAATTATATAAATAAAATAAAAATTTAATAGTATAAATAATATAATAATATAAATAATAATATAAATAAAAAATACTATAAATAATATAATATAATAATATAAATAAAAAAATATATAATATATGTAATATAGAATAATAATTTTAATAAAAATTATTATAAATAATTTAGCATAATAATATAAATAAAAATGATGGATAATATATATAATATAATATAATAGCATAAATGAAAAATAATATAAATACTATAATATAATAATATAAATAAAAATAATATATAATATACTTAATATAGAGTAATAATATTAATAAAATAATATAAATGATATAATGTAATGATGTTAATAAAAAATAATATAATATAATAATATAAATAATGTAATATAAACAAAAACCATTGGACGTATTCATTTCAAATTTTCACAGAAAATATATTATAGATATACGATGACACCCTGCCTACTTTTTTCATTGTTGTTTATATTATTTAGTATTTATAGTGATTGAAATGGAATTTTCAAACATTATTTTACCTTTTTTAAAAATTCAATCTTCTAGTGTAATATCTCTGATATATAGAATTATACCTAATAACTTGTTTAAAAAAAGTTGGAAATTTTTAATGAAACTCAATTTGTGTTATTGTAAATCTGCGCAGTGTGTGAAAAAAGTTTACAATTCTTTAACCAATTTCTGACTTTTCACTTCATATAAATATATTCTTATTTTTCAGAAAAAAGGTAAATTCAGCAAAACTAAAATAAAAATAAAGAACAAATATTGAAAATCTCATACATTTACTTAATAATTTAAATAGATCATATAAGGCGGAAAATAAGAAAAAAAATTATCATTTAAAACTGCTTAAAGGTAAAGTGTTCCCTTAAGTTATTTTTAGAGAAATTGGGTGTAATTTCTTACAGCCAGAATTTTCTATTTACATTTTAAAATAACACTACACTGGGCAAAGCTCACATATTAAAACTGTAGTAAAGAAGAATTTCAATTCTGAATAAGATGTAAATAGGAGAATCATTCATACAGAAAATCCAAACAAATCTTTTAAAATTTACTCAGGGTATACCCATTAAACTGAATTATATTTTTATACACCGAAAAAAATGAATGAAATTAAGATATATTTAGGAAAACTTCAGCTCAAAACTATGATTGATATTTAACAACGTTCAACTTGATTTCACAATTTCACTGGAAATGAATTAAAATTGCAATCTTTCAGCAGCAACGTCCAGCTAATGTATTCGTATATCAATAATCATTTGCTGAGTTACCAAGGCAATAAGATATGCAGAGAATTTTCAGTTGCAATTTATATTTCCACCAGTTCATCAGAAACAAATTTGTGCCTTAATACAGGTACAAATTTGTAACTAAGACTATGTGCCATTTATTTGGAGTAGAACAGTTTCTGTTTCGCAGTTTTCACATCTTCGACAAATCTGTCAGGGACACTAACTTTTGTCCTACCAACTGTTACTGTTAATTAAATCAAATTTGAAGTAACATTAGCCCTAGATATAAAAAAGTGTTAATTAAAATTTAAAGCTTGCTGAAAAATTATTTTTATTAATTGAATTAAGAGCGTAAAATAATAATGATTACTCATAGTTCAAAAGGCTAATAATTGTTTAACTACTATATAATTATACAGTAATTAAATAATTATTAATTTTAACAAGATGTAAAGGAGATTTTTGCCTGGTGTTATAGTCATCTACTGCTAATTCACAATTAACATCAACTTAATCGGCAGTTTGCTGTGATCAACCGAAATGTAATTAAAATAGATAATTTACAAAGAAATTTGTTTATCAGATGAAATTGGTATAGTGTTTGATTGTTCGGGATAAATGCTTCAACCTGAGTGGTTGGTTTCATCTCT